>CM076574.1:60364561-60727195 GCA_034641835.2 Pinus albicaulis
TTTTTTTTTTTTAACTGTAACGGATATTTTTATTGATTGAGAAGAATGGCCAAAGCCAGATCAAGCATTACAATTCACTGTTTCTGTCATTACATTTCTCTGCTTTTGCAAGGGCGCCTTGCCCATTTAGGGAATAGGTGCCATATTTGGTGCCCCTGCATTTATGCTGATCATGCTCTTTTCTAGTGTGCATCCTGTATTTGCCAATGTGTCTGCTTCTGTGTTTAAATCTCTGAGGATGTGGAAGATTTGAGCTATGGAGAATTCCTTTAGTAGTCTGTTCACTCTTGTAAGCTGTTTGTTTAGAACTGGATCCTTGAGCGCTTTTTTGTTTATTAAGGATTTTATCAACAATTCAGAGTCTCCAAATACTAAGATGTCTCTTGAGTTTCCTTTTCTGGCCAGTTGACAAGCTTTTAAAAGACTGAGGACTTCGGCATGATTATTGGTTTTAAACCCAAGACCCCAGCTGAAGTCCTCCTTTCTCCCATTCGGGAGGTATATAACCCCACCTGCTCCAGACCTGCCTGGGTTGCCTTTCGAGGCTCCGTCGAAGAAGATAGTGCATTTACCTTGTGGTTTCCACCACTTCTGAAAACTGTCCAAGGTGTCTCTAATCTGCCATTTTTCCTTATGATTTGGACGAGTGGTTGCTGAAGTTCTCGGCATGGGGGAGAAGCCATCCAGCCATGCCCTTTCTTCCTTTCGAAGGGAGCTATCATCTTTGACAATGGAATGTCTTAAAGTTTCTAAAAGTAAATTCTTGGCCTGCTCCGCTGCATTGTCTGCAGTTGTTTCTTTTTTATTGAATACGATATCATTCCTGGCAAGCCACAGCTTCCAGCAAACATATTTTGGAGCTGCAGTCCACACCTTAAGCCAGAGAGATTTTTCAGCGATGTTGAGGGGATATCGAGCTCTCCAAGACGAGAACATGTCAGTGATCGAACAATGAGCAGGAGGTATCACATTCAGACCTGTCAAGAAACTAGACCAGGCCTTCTGAGCATACTCACAATCGATGAGCATGTGAACTGAGGTTTCCAAGGCATTTTTGCAGAACACACATCGATGAGGACCTGCAATGTTTCTTTTGCACAGGTTATCTCCAGTCAGGATTTTGTTGTGAAATAAGGTCCAGAAAAAGAAATTTATCTTGGGAATGCTGAAGTTTTCCCAGATCTGCTTCCACACTGTTTCCGGGTGCTGAGAGACCTTTTTGCCTTGCATCTGTAAGTATCCTTGCCTCACTGTGTACACTCCTGTTTTCCCCCATCCCCAAGAGTCATCCTCATCCTTGTGCACAGGTGTAAAATCTGTAATGGCATCTGTGAGAGTAGTCAGCTGTTTTTTTAAATGCGCTGGAATGATGGGCAATCTCCAACGCTGCCAATTACCATTGATATCCCACTCAGCGATATCCTCGACTTTTCGGATTCCTCTTGAACTTAACCAGACTCTTAAGTCAACAATTTCATTAATAGCTGAAAGTGGAGGGTGTCCCATGATTCGTTCTCTCCACAGCAAAGTGTTTTTACCGTTCCCTGGAATTTTATACAAATGGGATCTGAAGAATTCAAGCCCTTTACAGCAGAGCCTCCAAGCCTGCGTTCCTCTAGGAGCAAGCGCTGGATTGAAGGAGGAGAACGACTGATTTTTAAGATACTTATGTTTTAAGAGCTGGCTGACTGGGTGCGTAGGCTCTGTTAAAAGCTGCCACAGGAGTTTACAGCCCAAGGCTAAATTTGCATGCTGGGGGTCACGAATTTGAAGCCCGCCCTCAGCAAAGGGACGCTTCACTGTTTCCCAATTAATGAGGTGAAATCGATTACTGTTTCCCTTCCCACCATTCCATAGAAAATTCCGCATAATACTTGAGATTTGATCTGCGATTTGTCTTGGAGCCATCAGCAGAGAGGCTTGAAATGTTGGGATAGCTGATAGCACAGATCGAATTAGAGTAAGCTTGCAGCCTGTAGAAAGCCAAAATCCGCCCCACGCAGCAATCTTTTTCTTGAACTTTGAGATCACCTCCTCCCACAGGTGATTGCGATTAGAACCCGACGTCAAAGGGAGACCTAGATACTTAATTTTGTCCCACGCAGCATAACCTTTGAACCCCAGAACGCTGGCTATCCTATCAATAGAATGCTAGTCTATATTCCATCCATAGACAACACTTTTCCTCTCGCTGATTAACGCTCCTGAGATGCTGCAGAACTTTTGGAGAATGATCTTGAAGGCGTTAGCAATTCTCATGGAAGCTCCCCCGAGGAGGAGGGAATCATCAGCAAAGAGCGCGTGATTCACTGGAGCAACACCTTGCACAATTCTTATCCCTGGTATGGAGCCAATTTGCTTCTCCTGTGACAGCTTTCTGCTTAATGAATCAGCTAACAGAATGTAGAGAAAGGGGGAAAGAGGGCAGCCCTGCCTCAGACCCCTAGTGGCTAAAAAGAACTCAGCTGGTCTACCATTCACCATTGGGGCTATCCAGATGTTTTCAGTGCAAGCTTTGATGAGATTTATAAATTCTTGTTTGAATCCAAAGGCTGCAAGGACCCTAAACAGAAAAGAACGGTTAACTCTGTCGAAGGCGTTACACATATCCAACTTGATTATCATACCTTGTTCTTTCCTGATTTGACTGGAGTGCAGGGCTTCTTGGATTTGAATGACATTTTCCAGGAGTTGTCTGCCTTTTACAAATCCTCCTTGGGCCGGAGAGATGAGCTTTTGAAGAAGGGGCTTAATTCTGTTAGCCAGAAGTTTGGCCACAATTTTATAGGATGAATTGCAGAGTGAGATCGGCCTATATCTGTCAAAGGAGCTTGGATTTGATTCCTTGGGGATTAGAGCAAGGAAGGTAGAGTTTATACCTCCACCCACTTTTGCCTTCCTCAAGATTCCTCTTATCATTCTGAAGAGATCAGATTTGATTATCTCCCAACATATTCTATAAAAATGAACTGAGAAACCGTCAGGCCCTGGAGCTTTGTCTGTTTCCATGGACCAGACTATATTAGTTATCTCTTCTTCCGTGACTGGGCTCATCAGAGAGTCATTATCTTCCACGTTGACCAAATTTGGGATGGTTGAGAGAAACTCTAATGCATCCTCCTCATTCCCATTTCTTTCCGCACTAAGAAGGTTCTGAAAATGGTTTACAGCTGCTTCTTTGATTTGAGAAAATCCTTTATACACCTGTCCATTAGAGTTGGTGATTTCTGCTATATGATTGCGTGAGAGGCGTGCCCTACACTGTCTATGGAAGTATGTGGTATTTCTGTCCCCAGATTTAAGCCACAGACTTCGAGACTTTAAGCGCCAATGTTCTTCTTCATTTCTAAAAGAAGAGAATGTATTCCTTTGGGCAGATTTTTCATTGGCTAAGTCTGTGGGAGAGGGATCCTTCTCCTCCATTTCAAATTGTAATCCTTCCAACAGCAGAACTGCCTCCTTCCTCTGCCTAGTGGGGGTATGCATGGATTGCTTTATCCAATCTTTAAGAGCTTTTTTTGTGTTTTTCATTTTTTGTTCCCACACATAGCTTGGGGAACCGAATACATCTGCCCTCCAAGCTGTTTGTACTGTTTCAAAGAAGCCTTCTTTACCTGCCCAGAGAGGATTAAAACGAAATGGGAGGGGACCTAGGTCTTCTTCTTCTTTTAGGCATAAAAGGATTGGCTTGTGATCCGATGTGAGCTTTGGGAGAATCTTGGAAAAGACTATTCTGTTGTCCATCATTAAGGAGCTGCTGATGAGGAATCTATCCAGCCTAGCAGAGATATGATTTACTCCTGTTCTGTTGTTAGTCCAGGTGTATTTGCCTTTCACGGGTTTGAAGTCAACTAAATCCCACTGCAGAATCAGGTTTCCCACTGTATTGAGGAAAGGATCTCTAGAGTAATTCCCTCCTCTTTTTTCTGTGGAATCAAGAATTATATTCAAATCACCGCCTATGACCATATTTTTGGGGTTGATCTGCTCTATATATTCCAAGAGTGACCTCCAGCACTCTCTCTTTTCTTCATAATGCACAGGAACATACAAATTAAACAGAGCAAGGGAGAGGTTACTTGCAATGTGTCGCAGCTCTGTGAAGATCCAATGCTGGGTCTCAGAGAATCGATCTAATGTGAAGGAGTTTTTTGACCAGAATGTACCTATTCCTCCGGCCGAACCCCTTGCACTGACTGCCTTTCCTGCATCGTACTTCCATTTCATGGTGCTAGTATTTAGAAGGGTTTCCCCTTCTATTTTGGTCTCTTGGAGCATAAGGATGTCCGTTTTTTCCATCTTCAATAAATCTTTGATAGCCTCTGCCTTATTGGGATTACCCAGACCCCTGCAGTTCCAAGAGACCAGCTGCATCATTTACCACTTGATGGGGTGGGACCACCTCCCTTGGGCGCCCTTGGTCTTGTGTTTCTCCCAATGGACATTTCAATGGTAGTTTGACTGCCTAGGGTTTTCTGCCGTTCTGATTCTTCTTCCCTAGTTTCCTTGTTTGTTCTTCTTCCCACTTTTTTAGATGGCCTTTCGAAGGTTTCCTCATCAGATGAGCCCGTGTTTTCTAGGATCTTCTTCTTTTGTTTTATGATATCAGCATAAGAAGGAGAAGAAGTATTGCTAGAGTTTGGATTTGGAATGTTACCTGTCTCTTGATTGTCTGCATTATTCATCTGTGGAAGATCTTCCTGCTCGACCTCTAGAGGATCTGACGGCGGGGTAAGGGATTCGAAGGGGTTTTTGTCTCCAGAAATGCTGTTGTTTTCCCTGCTTCCACTGGTTTGATTACTTGCGCCTTCTTGCCCTGTTTTGTTCCCTGTCTCTTTTACTTTGTTTTTGTTGTTTTGCCTGCTGCTTGTTGTTCTCTTTGCTTGCTTCCACTGCTCGACTTTTTCTTTCTCTGCTATTTCCTCATTTTTTTTTTTACAATATCTTGCAAAGTGCCCATATTCGTGGCAGTGTCGACATTTAAAGGGCAGCTGTTCGTAATCTAGCTCTTGAATGTGCGACCAGTCTGCCACCGAAAGATTGATGGCTTCAGGGAGCCCGACCTCCAGATCAACTTCCACACAGATGTGTGCGCAGGAGAATTGATCCTTTCTCGGGGCCTGATCAATATACCTGCCAAGGGCATTGCCAATAGATTGCAGAGCGCTCTGACTCCAACAATGGAGAGGGAGGTGCGGGAGGCGCACCCAAATAGGAACGGCTGTGGGCACATCTTGAGCAGGGTCAAAATCTGGGGACCATTTGTTCAGATATAACCCTTGGGGGCCCATGAAATAAGGTCCGCTTCTGAAGATCAAGCTTCGATCTTCCACGTTGTCAAACACGAAAACGAAAAACCCTTTGCCTACAAAGTGACTTTTTATACCTTCCTTAACCAGAGGGATCCAGTTTCGTCTGACCCAATCATCAACTGCCTTCGGGGATGGCCATAGCCCTGTAAACTGGCCGATGAGGCCCCTTTCGGCAAGGTTTAACGCAGATCTGCAAGCATCATCTATCGGTAGAGACACCGTAGGGATGTTGTCCAACCTCTTAACGAACTTTTGTTGCGAGGCCGAGGGCGGCCTCTTATTAGCTGCAGCAACAAGGGAACGAAATGCATCTAAATCTGAAGGCTGAGTGGAATCACCTCCATTCGACATGATCGGGGGTGGAGGGGCGGGGGTCAACGCAGGGGCCCCATGCACCAACACAGCAACTCCCAGAGCTATCGAACCACTGGAGAAAAGGCAGGCTCGAAGGCCTGGACCACACCAATCTAGATCGCCCCGCACACCAAGGGCCTCCCCAGCAACGAAGAGCACCACGCCCAAGCTAGGCAGAGCAGAGCCGAGCCCAGCAAAATGCAGAACGAGCGCAAAAAATAAAAAACCGGAAGAGAAGATTGGACTTGGAAAAACCAGAACCTCACTAGGTCAGAGCGACCCGTCCACCAGAGGCCTCCCTAGCGGCGAAGAGCGCCACGCCCAGCACGGGCAGGGCAAAGCCGAGCCCAGCAAGAAGCAGAACGAGGAAATTTTATTTCAAAAACCAGAGCTCCAACCCAAGATCTATCAATTCGTGATTTTTCCCAACTACCATGGAAGTATTCAAAAGAATAGGTTGCTTGCAATTCTTTCAAAGGCTACATGGTTGTCATCTACAAGTTTCCAAGGATTTTCTAATAGTTTCACTGGGACAACTTCAAAGGTGGGAATGCTAAACCTCACAGTAACACCATACAACATTTCAGCAGCAACATGAATCCCTAGAGGAGGTAAACAATGGTTTAAAGGCATCAAATTCACCATGCAGGACTGCAAAGAGTTCATCAAACCAGAGCATAGTGAAATTTATCTCACAAATTCTATCCCAAGGAGTTACATGAAGGACAACAACTCAAAGTTGTTGATGATCATTCAGAAGTATTTCACCTGTGAAGAAAGATTTCACATGGTCTACTCCTACCACCTTAGGCTTATTCTACATTTTGTGGGTAAGAGGTCACTTGAATTGCCCTTTTATTTATACAAAAGTCTAAGTAAAATGTCAGATAAGGTTCAAGTTAAAACAAAAAGCAATGAAACTTCTCTTTTTCACCATGGTTTGATTTAGTTGTTGGTGTTAGAGGAGTTGAAGATATTAGGAAGAGATTGGAAATCCTTTCTATTCATGAGTGGTTTTGAAGTTGATGTTGTTACTCCTAAAAGAGTTTCCAAACTTAGAGATATTTCATCACCAATAGTGGCAGAGAAATTTGCACCAGTGAGCATGGAGACAGAGCCTTTGTAGAAGATTCACACACCTAAAACTACACCTGCAAAATAGAAGCAAACAGAGCAACAAAAGAGTTACTAGGATCCAAAAAATGGTTAAGGGTAACTTAGAGGACATCTTGCATGCAATTGACATTGAAGAAACTCCCATTGTCCAAGCTGAAGACATAGAAGATGGAGGAAGAAAGCTTAAGAAAGGTAAGACAGCTAAAAAGTTAGAGTTTGCAGGTGATGATGATGGTTTCATGTTTCAACCTAAAAATCCAATGACCAAATATGTAAGAAAGGTCATGGAAAACAACAAAGAGATTCAGAAGGTCAGTGAAATTGCTCAGCCACCACCAAGCATCATAGATCTCTCCTCACCTGCAAAAGAAGAGTTGGTTATCAAACAAAGGAAGGGTAAAGAGAAAATCACTGAAAAAAAAATAAAAATTGAAACCCTTAAGGAGAAAATGAAAGAGGCAGGCAAGGAGATATCAGTGTTGAAGAAAGATGCAAATAAGCATAGAGCTTAGAAGGTTCAGTTTGAAAAAATGAGGAAGATCTGGGAAGATCAAGTCACAAGTGTCTCAAAGACCTTGGACAATACAAAAAAACTAATAAAGTGGACTCAGCCACTAAGAGGAGAGGTCAATCACATCAAAAGGGTCAAATTTCACTTAAAATCCAAGAACAGGGCATTGAAGGACCAAGTGAAAAGTCTTCAAGAGCAATTGGAGCTGATTCATGAAGAATTGGAAAAGAAAGGTTTAAAGATGACAGTGGTAGAAGAGCCTATAGCTCAACTAATTGTTAATGAGGAAGAAACAACACAACAGTAATAAATTGAGATGAGTTATGCCTTAGGTCCATAACATGCAGAAAATAAAAAAATTGCAGCTGGAGGTCAGTTTTTGAAGACAATTTTGAAAGGGGCAATTTATGGGTTTTTACACAGTTTCGTAGCATACCTCAGGCTTGAAACCAAAAATATGCTACGAAAAAACCTGTAGGTGTCTTTTTGCTTTTAAATTTAGTTTTTGCATGATTCAAGGAGGGAGATACATGGTGGTAAGGTGTTATGACATGATTGGAATGATGGAACAACAAAGAATTGAAGAGGATGGATGGAAAAGCTACTTTTAACACGCTACCAAAACTCGCTACGAAACTGTCCTATTTTCGTAGCGAGCAATTATTGAAGGTCTTTGAGAATCTTAAAGGCATTTTTGGCCAGCTGGAGACCTCTAACATGTCAATGGAGCTTATTATTAGATATTTATGACTCAAAGGGAGTGCTATGAAGACAGGTCATCAGTCAAAACAACATTGAAGAAAAGGGTCATCCATTCCTAAAAAGTAGGGTTATGCTCCAAAAATCTAGGGATGATTTAAATATGTAAAGTGGAAGTGAATTTGATCATGTGTCTCTCGAGCATGTGATATTTATTTTGTAACCATCATATAATTGTTTCACAGATAAGATAGAGCAATGTAATAAATAAGAGATAGTGTCCTATTAGGAGATGGGTTATTTTAAGGGTAGTTGTCAATTTTATGTTAGAAGTTATGTATTTCAATTGTGAAAGGTGTCATAGGAGAATTTGAGGATCTAGCCACCAGGCAAATCATCCCTATTGTAAATAATGTCTATTTAAAGACAAAACATCAAAGTAGTAAAGGGTTGGAGAATATTTGCAAAATACTGTTGCTTGTATGTTTTTGACCAATATTAGTAATACAAAGTGACATTCTTCTTTACAAACCTGAGATTCTCATGAGGTTTTTGATGTCTTATTTATCTATATCTTTATGTTTTATCACTTGTAGTATATTTCATCTCTAATTACTCAAAATTCATAATTTTATGCTTTGACTTCCTTTAGTGATGAAATGACTATGTTTTTCTAAGTTGTGTGTGTGAGTTGCCTCTGTCTAAAACCTCTATCTACCTCAGCTTCCATGTGAAGAACCATTGTCACTAAAACTATTGATTTTTGACTCCATAAGCCCAATGGTAGCAAGCCTGCATTTTTTCAACCTGCAATCATAAAAAACAAGTTACAATTTCTATAGAGTTAGCCATCTAGTAATATCATTATTCAAAATCATAAATCCCCTTGAGAGAGTCCTCTCAAACAAAAGAGGATAATCTTCAGTCATAAGTGGTTTGAAACAGTTACACTGTGTTGTTTGATGAGCAGCCAATTAGGTTCAATTTGGTGATAAAATTTTGGTGCGTATGTCGGGAGTCTGAAGACATATTTCTCGAAGTTTTTGTGTGAAAAGTGAAGCTGAAATCTTGGAGGTAGCAGGAGCTCAGAATCTGTTCGAGGCTGCATCTACCTTGGTGACTCCATTTCAAAAATTCATGCTTAAAGGTGGCTTCGAGAAGGAGATACACAAGGAGCAATCCAGATCCTAACCCACTTGCTATAGTGGATAATCCAAAGACAATTTCCAGAGGCATTCAAGGCAGCTCTTCATAATCATGTACTCCATTACATTCAAGAGATTTTTCCTTTGAAGTTTTAAGAAGTCTCGAAGATAAAAAGTTTGATGATAAAATTCAGGAAGTCTTGTTTAGGTCTGAAAATGAAAAATAATTGACTGAGATTGTTTTAGACCTACAAAGAAGAGGTATTTATACCTCAGCCTTAGTGAACCAAAAAGATAAAGAAGAATTATGGGGGGCAGTCACATCAGAGTTATTGTTGGAGAGGGAATCTTTAGATAAGTTGAAGGAACTAGACCCATTTGAAATCTTGCTAAGAATAAAATATGGTTTTCCTTTACCTGACTAGAGTTCATTTGTAATTGGACTACAAATATCAACCACTCCACCTCCTGACAATTCCTCTTCTTCTACTATTGTTGTCCCTAAAAATACCACAGTTCCTATCATCATGGCTGGAAATGTTCCACCTCCACCTGCTGCTGCACCTGCTAGGTATGCTCCACTTGTTCTCCTAGTTGTCCTTAATGCCCTTCCAAGCAAATATTCTGCTATAATCAAAACTTGGGGAAGTGATTAAGGGATTACAGCTAAAGAACATGTAGACCAGTTTAATGACTTCATAGACAGGGAGGAGGTTGATCATGAAGATGTCAAAATGAGGCTTTTTGGTCAGAGTTTCACTGGTGAGGTCAGAAATTGGTTCAAAGCCCTTGCTCTAAGAAGCTTTCATAATTGGAATGAGTTTGAAGATAGCTTCTTGAGAAAGTGGGGAAATAGAACAAACCTTGTGCAAGCCCTCACTCAGTACAATAGTTTGAAAAGAGATGTAGATGAAACTGTCCAAAATTTCTCCAAGTGTTTTAATAAATTCTATTATTCTATTCCTGCCAATCTTAAGCCTCCACCAGGAGCAGCTCAACTGAGATATGTTGAGACTTTTGACTACGACTTTTCTATCCTACTCAAAGAAAGAGAATCCCCTTCACTAGCTGAAATGCAAAATGATGTTGTGAAGGTGGAATTTAATATGATAGCAGCTAAAAAGTCCAAGATGGGAAAAACAAAATTGAAAGAAGAAGATAAGCCTTCCACCTCAAATGACAAATTTGACTCCATGTTGAAAACAATGGAAAAAATTATGGATAGGCTTGCCCTTGGAAATGCTTCTACACCTCCTGCACAACATGAACCAAAATTTGGAAATCCACAATTAAGAAGACCTCAAAATCAGTAGAGAGCAAGGGAAAATAGGAATCATTCTGACCCTCAAGTAAGGCCTCCTTTTCAGCAAAATTTAGTTGATGAAGAAGATTAGCCTGAGATACCATAAGACTCCATTCATTGCCTAGATGAAACCATGTATGTAATGTTTTTTACTAAAGAAGAACCTGATGAGTCTGATCATGATGTAAACAAGGGTGAGGAACCATCTGATTACCTTAAGGGTTATCAACATGCAATATTTGAGATGCAGAAGCAATACAACCTCAGAAACAGAAATATCCCTATGACTGTAAATAAAACACAGCCCGAGAAAGATGCCCCTAAAGCATCTGAGGTTAGAAAATATCCACCACCTCCTCCTCCTGTCAAAGAGATTGAAAAGATTGCTTCTGTTTTCAGTTTGGAGAATGAGATTTCCAAAATCAAGATCCCAGTCCCTTTTGGAGAAATTCTCAAGGTGAATGAGTACAGAAGTAAAATTGTAAAAATGTTGAATTCTCAACCAAGAGCTGCTGACATGCTTAATGTTCAAGAGTACGATCATACCATCTATTTGGGACCAAGATTGGAAGATGAACAAAATGAAGAGGTACCTCCTTTCTATGTCAGCCTTAATATCCATGACATAACATTACACAATGCCATGTTGGATTCAGGGACCTCTCATAACCTCGTGCCTAAAGTGATTATGGAAAGGATGGGATTAGAAATTACTAGGCCATATAAGGATTTGTTTTCTTTTGATTCAAAAAGAGTTCAATGCATTGGATTGATAAAATATGTTTTTTTTGGTCTTACACAAGTCCCTGCCAATACAATGGTAATGGACATTGTGGTAGCAGACATTCCACCCAGGTTTGGCATGCTTCTATCCAGGTCTTGGGAAGTAAATATCAAAGGCACCATGCATATGGATCTAACATATGCCACCATTCTTGTTTTTGGTGATAAAAGAAGGTTGTACATAGAGACAAGGATGGCTTATATGGTAAGTAGTAAGGATAAACCTTAGAATTTCCCAATTTATGTTGTTGAAACTAAATTAGGATCATAGACTCTTTTCAATGAGCTAATTAATGAAGCAAAAGATGAAAGGAAACCAAAAATTCAGGAGGTTGAAAATGAGCAAGCTGAAAACCAGGAAATCATTGAAGAAAAGGCAGAGGGATGGTGGTTGTTTCATTTTGATTGATCAGCTGGAAGAGAGGGGGCTGGAGCAGGAATTTGGATCACAAATCCTGATAATGAAAGTAAGTTCTATTCTTTCAAACTGAACTTTGATTGCAAAAATAACATGGCTGAGTATGAATCTTTGTTTTTGGGTTTAGAAATTTTGAAAAGATTGGGTGCCCAAAAAATTTCAGTTTGTGGAGATTTTGAATTGGTTATTAAACAAGTTGAAGGTGTATATCAAACCAAGGATGTGAGAATGAGAGCATACAAAAATTTGATCATGGAGATGTTAGAAAATTTTCAAGGATATTCATTTATTGTGAAGATTAGGGATCAAAACTTAGTAGTTGATTCCCTAGCTGTTTCTGCAAGTCTGTTTGTTATCCCTGCACATTCCACTGAAATATATGAGGTTGAAATTCATCATAGGTCTGCTATCCTAGACAACATCATCCATTGGCAAGTTTTTGAAGATGACCAGCAAGTCAAAAACTTCATAGAATTGAAAGAGGAGTTTGAAAGCACACAAGTAGATCAAAAAAACATGCTTGCTGAAACTAAGGGTAATTCTGAAGTATTACAGCTGAAGAACAATTGTATACCTAAAGGTATTATCCCACTTGAAAAGCTTTTTGACCAAAATGATGTGTTCAAATCTCCTAGGATACAAGCTGATGATGAAGAGGTAGAGAGTTGTAATCTTGGTACATTAGCAATGCCTAAAATGATCAAGCTTTCAAATTTTCTTTCTGTAGAGATGAAACATAAATATATTGAGATGATGAAAAGGTTCATTGATGTTTTTGCATGGAGTTATGCTGATTTGAGGAAATATGATCCTACTATTATTCAACATACCATTCCTAGTAAAGAAAATGAGAAGCCTTTCAAACAGAAGTTGAGGAGGATTAATCCACTTCTCATGCCTTTGATTGAGAAGGAAATTAAGAAGCTCTTTGATGCAAAAATTATCGTTCCCATCAGATACTTAAAATGGCTTGCTAACTTTGTACCAGTCAAGAAAAAGAGTGGAGAAATCAGAATCTGTATTGACTTCAGAAACTTGAACAAAGCTTCTATGAAGGACAATTACCCTCTCCCTAAGATGGATCAAATTCTGCAGAACATTATTGGTTCCCAAAGGATGTCTATGTTGGATGGTTTCAGGATACAATCAGATATTAGTGCACTTGGAAGACCAGGAGAAAACTGCCTTTACTACACCATGGGGGACATTCATGTATGTAGGAGCGACCTTTCAAAGAGAAATGGACATTGCCTTTGTTGAGGAGAAGGATAAGTTGGTGGTTTTCTATCTGGATGACATAAAGGTTTTCTCAAGAAGAGAGGAATACCATTTGAAGCATCTGGAGAAAGTTCTACTGAAGTGTAGAAGGTTTGGTATTTCTCTTAATCCCACTAAGAGTATTTTTGCTTTAACTTCTAGAAATTTTCTTGGGCACATTATATCTAAAGATGGGATAAAGATTCATCCAAACAGAGTCAATGCCATTCAGAAAGTAGAATTGCCTAGAAGCACGAAGCAAATTCAGTCTTTCCTTGGAAGAGTGAATTTTGTTACAAGGTTTATTCCCAACTTTGTTGAGATTGTCAAACATATAAATAAGACGCTGAAGAAATGAGTTGACATTAAATGAACATTTGAAGAAAAGAAGTGATTTGAAGAAATTAAGAAGGCACTCACTTAGGCCCCAGTGTTGATTAGCCCGGATTTTTCAAAGGAATTTCTAGTTTTTACATTTGCATTAAAAAACACAATTGCTGGATTTTTGATGCAGAAAGGACAGCAAGGTATAGAGCAGCCCATTTCATTCTTTAGCAGAACCCTTGCTAATTTAGAGCTGAAGTATAATATTCTTGAAAAACAAGCATATGCTTTGGTCAAAGCCATCAAAGATTTCAAAATTTATATTCTACATTCTCATGTCATAGCATTTGTGCCTAATGTTGTAGTGAAGGACATCTTGACTCAAGCTGATCCTAATGATAAGAGAGGGAAGTGGATAACTAACTTGTTGGAATATGATATAGAAATAAAACCTACAAAATTGGTGAAAGGTTAGGGGCTAGCAAAGCTGATGGCACAGTCCAATTTTTACTTTCTTGATATGAATTTTATTGCAGAAATTTTAGAATTCTCAGATGAAGATGAAGAGTTGATTCCTATTGAAGAGAAGTACATTCTATATGAGAGGTACAGAGACATTTTTTTGTCTTACATCATCATACAGCTCCTGCTAAATTGACTAAATCTAAAGTAAGGTTTGTGACGCCGAAATATCTGAGGTACTGCATCGTAGATAAAAATATGTACTGGAAAGATACTAGTGGCATTCTTTTGAATTGTTTGTTGGAAGAGGAAGATGAAAAAGTGATTGAAGAGTTTCATAAAGGAGATTGTGGAGGTAATGTTGGGTATGTATTATATTCTTTCCACGACTATTCACGCGCGTGGGGGTCACAGGGGGGGCGACAGCCGCCCTTGTACGTTGCACTGGGTGCAGCAGCGGGGTCATAGGGGGGTGGCAACCCCCTTATTCGAGGTCCGGGGCATCGCCCTGGGAAATTTTTTTTGGACCTTATTTTTTGGTGGGCGGACCCGCCCATGGTTTTGTGCATGGGTTTGCACATGGTTTTGGGGCATGATGGTTTTCGACCCCTGGTATTTTGTAGATCTGGTCAAGGGAACTACGATTATGTTCTAATCCAGGGTTAATGGATTGGGGTTTATGTATGCTTCGACATGTATATATATGTGTTGTAACACTAAAAATAATATAATGAAAAATCAAGCTGGTCGTCCCGATTTGGGATCCAGGGGAAAATCTCTGTGTTTATCTGTTTTATGTTTTATGCTCTTGCTATTGTTTATTTTCTGTTATAAGAATCGTGTGTAGATATTTCTGTTCAGGGTTAAAACATACATTTGGTATCGGAGCTGTTTCGGCTTCAAGGGGATGCCTTTGTTGTTGAGGGTTTTTTGCTCGGGCCTGTGGTAGACCCTGTGCAGTGGGAGATCTGCGGGATCGATTCTTGCGATGAAAGAATATGGCGAGCGGCGGAAAGATAGAGATCGAGAAATTTAATGGTCAGAGTTTTGAGTTGTGGAAGCTCAAGATGGAGGATCTGCTGGTGGATAAATATCAGTGGATCGCGGTAGATCCAGGTACTAAACCAACGGCAATTTCAGATGAAGACTGGAAGAAACTGGATCGGAAGGCTAAGAGCACAATACGGTTGTGTGTCTTAGATTCAGTATTGTTGAATGTATCTGGGGAAGCTACGGCGAAGACCTTGTGGGAAAAACTTGGGACTTTGTACCAATCTAAGTCTCTGGTGAATAAGTTGTTCCTGCGGAAAAAGCTGTATAACCTGAGGATGAAGGACGGAGACTCGGTGACAGAGCATCTGAACGCCTTCAATACTGTGGTAAGTCAGCTGTCATCTGTTGATATTAAAATCTCAGATGAAGATAAGTGCATCAGTTTGTTGTGCTCTCTACCAGACTCGTGGGACAGTCTGGTTATTGCAATAGGTAGCAATACAACTACCTTGAATTTTGATGATATTGTCTCAGCCTTGCTGTCGGAGGAAATGAGACGAAGAAATATGGAGGGTCAGAATGGAGATGCCTTATCTGTACGAGGAAGGTCCCAGAACAGAAACAAGAATAAGGTTTCGAGTGGGAGATCTAAATCTAGAGGGAGATCTAAATCTCCTGGAAAGTTTGTAAAGGTGTGTTGGAAATGTGAAAAGGAAGGGCACTACAAAAAGGACTGTAGATCTAAAGCTCCTGAGAAAGGAAAGGGATCTGATGATGCTCCTTCTACAGAGGAAAAAACCACCTCAGATGAAGGTGGGGATGTGTATTTGGCTTCTTCTTCAAATACACATGCAGATCATGAGTCATGGTTGATTGACTTGGGTGCATCCTTTCACTTCACTCCCCATAGGGAGTGGTTCTGCGAGTATGAGAAATATGATGGCGGTTATGTCTTCCTATGGGATGATAGGAAGGCCATAATCATTGGACGTGGAAAAGTCAAGCTGAAGCTGCAAGGTGGAAGGATTAGAACACTTCCTGGTGTTCTGTACATTCCTGCATTGGCCAAAAATCTGATTTCTGTAAGCAAGATGGATGATGCAGGTGGAAAAACAATGTTCGAGAAAGATACATGTAAGATGGTTCGAGGAGCGCTGGTATTAATGCGGGGAGTTCAGATTGGAACTCTGTACAAGCTTCAGGGCAGCACTGTTATTGATGGGTGCAACAGTTCTGTGGTTCCCGAAAGTGGAGTGGAAAGCCTAGTGTTATTTGGAGAAAATACCATGCTATGGCATCAAAGGCTTGGACATATTGGAGAGAAGGGCCCTCGGATACTGCATGGAAATGGTATGGTAGAAGGTATGTCCAATAACTCTCTGTATTTCGATTTTTGTGAACATTATGTATATGGGAAGCAGAATTGGGTGAGTTTTCCTTCTCGTGCTAAGAGGGTGAATAAGATATTAGAGCTTGTGCACAATGATATGTTTGGACCTGTGTCGGTTCCATCACTGGGTAAGTCTGTGTACTATGTTTCATTCATAGATGACTTCTCAAGGAATACATGGATATACTTCTTGAGGAAGAAATCTGAAGTCTTTGATAGATTTAAAGAATTTAAGACTCTGGTGGAAAACCAGAGAGAGAAAAAGATAAAGGTGTTGAGGACAGATAATGGTGGGGAGTTCTGTAAGAAGGAATTTGAAGAGTTATGTAAGAAGTGTGGTATAGCACGGCAGAAGACTACTCCATACACACCTCAGCAAAATGGAGTTGCAGAAAGAATGAACAGAACGTTGATGGAAAAGGCAAGAAGCATGCTCGGTGGTACCGAGTTAGGACAAGAATTCTGAGCGAGGAGAGCCTTTGGAGGCATGTTACTTCGTTAACAGATCACCTTCATCAACGTTGGAGGATAAGACTCCACATGAGGTATGGACTGGTAAGAAACCCTCTCTTTCACATCTGAGGGTATTTTGATGCGATGCATATGTACATGTTCCAAAGGAGAAAAGGAGAAAGTTGGATAATAAATCTGAAAGGTGCATCTTTATTGGGTATAAGGATGGTTTAAAGGGTTACAAGCTTTGGAACCCAGAAACAAGGCAGGTTGTGTACAACCGAGATGTGGTGTTTAGAGAGGTGAAAGATGTTGTTAAACATGAAGTACTACTAAAGGAACCTGAGAAGATAGATTTTGAGCTAAAGGAGGATGAATCAGACTGTACAAAAGAAGAAGACTCAGAAGAGGAAGAGCCACAAACTCCAGCTTTGAGAAAATTAGTTTGGGAAAGAAGACAACCAGAAAGGTATAGTCCATCTGCTTTCTGTTCAAATTTTTCTTTAACTATAATTGATGATGATCCTAGAACCATCAGGGAGGCAGTAGATTCAGAGGATGGAAAACTCTGGAAGGAGGCCATGGTTGATGAAATGGCATCCTTGCATAAAAATGAGGCATGGGATCTAGTGGAGTTGTCGGCTGGAAGGAATCCCAGTGGGAGAAAATGGGTGTTTAAGAAGAAGATGAATGTAGAAGGCAAGGTGGAGAAATACAAAGCTCGGTTGTTAGAAAAAGGTTATTCCCAGGTGCCGGGAATTGATTTTGGTGATATTTTTTTCTCCTGTTGCCAAAGTTAATTCTATTAGATTACTTTTATCTTTTGTTGCTGCATTTGATTTTGAGGTAGAACAAATGGATGTGAAGACAACATTTCTTCACGGGATCTGGAAGAGGAGATCTACATGAAAAAACCTGAAGGCTTTATGGTGAAGGGGAAGAAAGAGCTGGTATGCAGGTTAAAGAAGTCTTTGTATGGGTTAAAACAGTCACCAAGGATGTGGTATCAGAAATTTGATACCTATATACGGGGACTTGGATTCACCAGAAGCAAGGAGGATCATTGTGTTTATTTTAAATTAATTGGTGAACGTATTATTTATTTGGTCTTGTATGTGGATGATATGTTGTTGATTGGAAATGACAAAGAAATTATCCAAGATTTGAAGACCCAACTGTTCTCCAAATTTGACATGAAGGATCTTGGTGCTGTAAACTATATTTTGGGCATGGAAATTAAGAGAGATCGGGAAAAGAGGAAGCTCTGGTTAAACCAGAGGAAGTATGTCGAGACTATATTGCAGAGGTTCAATATGCAGGATAGTAAACCAGTGAATGTTCTTGTTGTGAAACCAGCTCCAAAAATAGAAGAAAAGAGATATCAATGCCTTAGAAATAAGCCACTTTGAGGGGGCAACCTCCAATACATTACATGAATGAACAATTCTCGGATGATACAAATGAAAAAACCTCCTTTCTATATATAGGAGTCCATGGGGCCACAATGTAATCCTAGACGACCTAACAATAACAATGTAAGGGCACAATAATAACAATACTGGGTTAGAGGGGGCTACAATAATAACAATAAGTGGGCTATACTAATAACAATAAGGGGCTAAACTAGTAATACATGGGCCTAACATGCCCCTCTCCTTCAAAAAAGTGTTTTCCTCAACGCTTGAGTAGCTCTGGGTGCTTCTGTATAAAATTCTCATCCTCCCATGTAGAATCTTCAGTGGGTAAGTTCTTCCACTTGATGAGATACTCTGCAATCGATTGATTTCGTAGCTGTCGAGTTCTTGTTTCTGTGACCGCTTCAGGTTCCAATATAATTTTTCCTTCATCGTCAAGTTTTGGCAATATTGTTTGAATTGGAATATTTTCTTGTATAACCTTATTTAAGCATGAAACATGGAAAATTGGATGCACTCGCGAAGAAGCAGGAAGCTCCAATTTGTATGCCATTGTACCAATATTTTGCAACACCTTGTACGGACCATAGTACTTTGGTGATAATTTATTATCCTTCTTAGCTTGCTTGAGGGACATTTGTTTGTATGGTTGCAGCCGTAAAAATACCCAGTCTCCTACATCAAAACTTCTCTCGTTGCGATGTTGATCTGCCTGTTGTTTCATTCGATTTTGTGCCAAATTTAGGTTATCCTTTAAGAGTTGGAGAACTTCTTGTTGATGCTCGATGTGATATTCAACTGCTTGAACCTTATAATTTTCTCTTAAAGATGATGTGATGGACGGTGGATGTCAAACCAGGAGGTAACTCCGCAAATCATAATGTGTATTAGGTGAAGAATGTACATGTATTTATACATGGAGGTGAGGCTATTGGGATTCATCTCCCAATGACTCTTGGCCTTCCTTATTTCCTAATATTATTTATTATACAATATTACATATCCACACCCAACCCATAGGATTAGGTGTCAACATTCCCCCTTTTAATCCGAAGGGATGTTGGTGAGTCCAAGCATCGATCTGAACTTTTCAAACTTTTCTCTGCCAAGTGCTTTGGTGAAGATATCAACAGTTTTCTCATTTGTGGAACAATGATGTAGATGGATGGTTTTGGCCTGAACATGATGTTGAATTAGATGATATTTTGTATTGATGTGCTTTGTTCGATCATGGAACTTTGGGTTCTTGGCCAAATTTATTGCAGAAGTGTTGTCGATCATGAGTGGTGTGGAATACATTTGTTTCATCTGCAAATCTTCTAGGATTTTCCGGAGCCACACAATTTCCTTTGTTGCTTCAGTTGCTACCACATATTTTGCCTCAGTCGTGGAATCTGCTGGAACTGACTATTTGTGTGATCTCCATGAGACAACTCCTGATCCAAGACTCATGGTGTAACCTGTAGTAGACACCCCTGTTTCTTTGTCGCCATCAAAGTCTGAATCAGAGTATCCGATCAAGCTGAAGTCGCCTACCTGTGTATATTTGAGTCCAAAGTCTTGAGTCCCCTTCAAGTACCTTAGCACTCTTTTTGCAGCAGACCAATGTCCTTCACAAGTTTTTTGCATGAACCTTGAGAGGATTCCAACAGCAAATGAAATGTCAGGTCTGGTGGTGGTCAGGTAGATAAGACTTCCTATAAGCTGTCTATACTTAGTTGCATCCTCAAATTCCTTCCCTTCAATAGATGTGAGCTTCAAGTTTTGTTCCATTGGAGTGGTTAAGGGATTGCATTCATCCATGCCAAACTTGTTCAAAAGATCTCTAATGTACTTCTTCTGAGAAAGAAAGATGAATTTAGGATGTTGAATTACTTCAATACCCAAATAGTAATGAACATGACCCAAATCGGTCATTTCAAAACCTTTCTTCAACTCTTTCTTCATGGATGCAATATAGCTCTCATTGTTTCCTGTTATCAAAAGATCATCTACATATACCACAAGATATACAATTGTTTTTCCAACTTTCTTAACAAACAAAGTTGCATCATCAAGATCAAAGTGTTTGAAATCAAGTTTCAGAAGATGCTCGGTCAACTTCTCATACCAGGCTCGTGGTGCTTGCTTGAGGCCATACAAGGATTTCACAAGTTTGAAAACTTTGTGTTCTTGACCCTTTATCACAAATCCTTCTGGCTGGGACATATAAACTTTCTCCTTTAGATCTCCATTCAAGAAGGTTGTTTTTACATCCATCTGATGGAATTTCCATCCATTCTGAGCTACTAAGGCAAAGAGAGTCCAAATGGTGGTCCATTTTGTTGTGGGAGCAAAATTTTCTTCATAATCGACTCCTTCTTTTTGTGCGAATCCTTTTGCCACAAGCCTGGCCTTGTGCTTGTCAAGTGAGCCGTCTGCTTTGTACTTGTTCTTGTAGACCCACTTACAGCCAATTGGTTTCGTTCCCAAAGGCGGATCAACCAGCTTCCAAGTGCCATTCTTTATCAAGGCATCATACTCCTTCTGCATCGCTTCTTTCCATTCATCATTAGAAGCGGCTTCTTTGAAGGAAGTTGGTTCATGATATGTAGACAAACTCAATTCACAGTTATAAGCAATATCCATATCAACAGGGGAATCAGAATTATCTACATCACCTTCGATTTCTTGAGTGGAACTTCTTGTTCCTGTTTTTCCAACCTCATCAGGATGAACATCCTCCGGTGTCTTTGTCAGCCATTTGGGGGGACCTTTCTGAGATGGCCCTGGCTAGTCACTTGACTGAGTTGGGATTGATTCAAGATTCAATCTCCCAATTCTGTCGATCACATCATCCAATGTGTCATCCGTGGTTGTTTCTTCATGTGGGGGAGAGAGTGGTTCAGGAAATGATTCCACAGTTTGATTCAATATCGGAATCCCCCCTTCAAGGTGTGGAATCACATTATCAAATTCTTGGAAAGACTTTGCATGTGTGAATCTATCCAAGCGATCAAGTTGCCGCTCAACAACCTTGTCACTCTTGGAAGATTCAAGAAATATGACATCTCTTGCTATCACAAACTTCTTATTTGTTTCATCATAGAGACAATATCCTTTGGAGGTATTGGAGTACCCCAAGAAGATACATTTTCTGCTTCTAGCACCAAGTTTGTTCCTTTGACCCTTGGGTATCAAGGCATAACAGGTGGACCCAAAGACCCTGAAATGCTTTACAGAAGGAATGTGGCCATGCCACATTTCAAAAGGAGTTTTGTTTCTAATTGAACTTGAAGGACACCTATTCTTTATGTAAACAGCACATAGAACTGCATCAGCCCAAAACATCAATTTTACATTCTTGAAAAATAACATGGAGCGGACCATATTTAAAATGGTTATGTTCATTCTTTAAGCTACACCATTCTGTTGTGGATTATATGGCACAGTTGTTTGATGTTTGATTCCATGTTGACGAAGATAATTTTCAAATTCGTTTGAAGTGTATTCTTTTCCATTATTAGTACGTAGAGAGCCAATATGTGTTTGTGCATCATTTTCAATCCATGTATGAAAATTCTTGAAAGTTTGAAAAGCATCAGACTTATTCTTCAGTAAGTAAATCCAACACATTCTGGTGTAGTCATCAATAAATGTCATCATGTATTTGTTTCCATTTGCGGAAGCAATAGGCATAGGGCCACATAAATCTGAATGAACAAGTTCAAGTTTCCTATGTGCTCTTGAGTGTGAATCATGAAATGGCTGTTTGCTATGCTTTCCTAGAATACAAGCATCACATTCCTTAGGTTTTCTAGGAATTGTAGGCAGTCCATCAACACCATTTTCCTTCAACAAACGAAGGCTGTCATAATTTAAGTGTCCAAATCTAGCATGCCATAAAAGACTTGATGGAAATGTACCTTCATCATGATATGAACTGAATGCAAAGTTTTGAGCATGAGCAGATGAACCTTTCAGCTTCAAAAGTCTCCCTTCTTCTATTCCCTCGATGACAAGTGAGTGATCTGATGCTGATCTGACCTCTGCCTTGCCATCAAACAAGTGAACTGAGTGTCCTTGCTGCCGGATTTCGATCAGGGACAGCAAGTTTCTCTTCAACTCTGGGAGGTATAGAACCTCATGTAGGATATGATTAGGAAGACCAGGCAGTTTAAGCCTGACTGTGCCAAGCCCTGATGGCTTGAGTTTGGATTTATCTGCCAAATATACTGTTCCATCAACTTTGTCAGTGAAATCTTCAAAAAAATCTTTTCTAAATGTCATGTGACATGTTGCTCCTGAATCTAGCAACCAATCATCTCTCCATGAAGTAAATGAAACATCAAATGAGTTTCGATTTACTCTCATGTTGCAATGTCTTTAGAAGCAGATAAGTGAGTTCGGTGGTTTACCTTGTCTTTGTCATCGGTTTACCTCATCTTGGTTGTTTCTTGTTAGGCTTTAGATTGTCTGCCCCCCTTTTCTCTGAAGTTTCTTCTTCGTCTTCTGCCTTCTCTTCCTCTGGATGGACCTGAAGCATGTCTCTTTTCTCTCTGTGCCAAGTAGGCAACCTCTTTAGAAGATGAAGGGACTGTCATCTTCTTTTGAAGGAGGAGAGAAAAAAACTCTGCTGGAAAATTTCTCTTGAAGGAGAGAAAACAAAAAAATCTTTGCTGGAAAATGTACTGAAAAAACTCTTTGCTGCAAATATGCTGAATTTTAAAAGGACAGAAACACTTTGCTAAAAATGCTGATTCTAAAAACACAAGCTCTTTGCTAAAACACTAAATTCTGCACACAAAAAATGTATTTTTTTTTTTGTTTGGGGAAAAAAAATTTGTGAAATGGTAGGGAGGGCGATATTGTGAAAATGAAAAGTGGTATGGGAGGGCTGTATTATGAAATGGGAGGGTGAAATGGAGGGGAGCAGTGTGGGAGGGGGCGGAATTATGAAAGGGGAGAGGAGAAGTTGATAGGGAAAGCGCTGACGGACCACATATATATAAACAAATATAACACAATGGGAGGGGCGTTGTTATATAAGTGACTGCGTTATATGTAAACGAGAAGGGCGCAACATATTAACAAACCACCTATTAAATATGACAGCGCAATGTATCCATTGACATGTAATGCAACGCTGGTATAGGAGCGTATTAAATGGCGTTGGAGGCGTTGTATATAAAATGTGAATGGAATTGAAAATAGCGTTTTATGACAACGTGATATATAAGCGGTATAGCAACGTGGAGGGCGTTGTATATAAAATTGGAGTCGACTGTATAAACCAGCGTATAAATACCATGACAGCGTTTAATGCGTGGGCGGTCTTGTCAACTGTGATACCATATGAAGCGTGGTATTGGTATATTGTAAACAGCGTGGTATATTGACTGCGCGTTAAAACGAAGTGTAGGAGGGGCGTAAAGGGATGAATGGGCTAGATGAGTATGAGAGCGTATTATAACCGGGAGGGGCGTATGAGAGCGAAGTTGTAGACTGTGCAGCGTAATATTATAACGTTGTATGTCAATACAACACATACCAAACCAAACCAACGTTTTATAATTTGAAACGACAGCGCTGAAATAGTGTTATAAAAAACAACACACAGATATATGACTGTCAATTATGAAACGAGGGCGATAATATATGTAATGAGGCATGGATTGGATTGACAACGTTGGCCTTCCTTGAATCAATGTAACAGTGCATTGGGTAGGGACAGTGTGTTGGGAATGGAACAGTGAGGGAGAGGGAGGTGTGTGAGGGCGCAGGGATAAATGGAGAGGAGCGCTGGTCGATGGAGAATGAAGGAGGCCCACAAGGGCGTTACAAAAAAATTTGAAATTGAATCTGCAGAATGACAGAGTTGCAGGATTGCTGGAATTGCAGAATGGCAGAGCCTGCAAATTGCAGAATGACAGACCCTGCAGTCTTCAGGAGCTGCAGGAGCTGGAGCTGCAAATGTCAGTACTATATAGGGGAAAAAAAAATGCAGAATAACAGTCTAGCAATTAAGAGCAGCAGAAAACCATTAATAAAATTGACTGAGCAAAGGATAGGGAGTTACACCACAGGGCAGAAATGCCAATAGTGGGGCTGGCTTTGATACCATGTCAAACCAGGAGGTAACTCCTCAAAACTAGAATGTGTATTAGCTGAAGAATGTACATGCTCTTATAGATGGGAGGTGAGGCTATTGGGATTCAGCTCCCAATGACTCTTGGCCTTCCTTATTTCCTAATATTAAATAAAATACAAAAATACAAATGCACACCCATCCATAGGATTAGGTGTCAACAGTAGATATCAATTTGAAAAAATTGCAATAGAAAATCAATACCATAAATCCAATTGAAGGCAATAATCTTTACTGATTGGGTAAGGTATTCAAAGGGAATCCTCCCATAGCCATTAAGGAGGTAGTTGGGCTTAAAGAGTGAGGATCCGGGCCGCGGTGACAGTGGGCCCCAATCCTGTGTGTGTCAATCAGGAGAAGGTTGGAAGGGCCTCGGTAACCTTGCCAATTTGATCGGTAACAAGAGCTCTTGGAGATTTACAGGTATTTTACTTTGTACATGAACTTTAATTTCATTTACATTAAACCTTTTGATCATTAGATTTGTTTATGGATTTTCCTTATGCACTCATTGCATTATAGATACTTGCTGCACCTTCCAGCTCCATTGACTGTTTCTGTTTATCTGAAGATATTAACATATTTTCCTTCATTCATTCTTTATATATATGCATGCCTCACATGCAGATTTAACTACCTTTTAGAAAAACTCATTTTGCTATTAGAAAGGCATCAGTGTCAAGTTGTCAACATACACGATGCAACTATGCCTCAATCTTTAAAAATTATATAAGATAGATAAATTACAGCAAAAACCACAGCTGTTGCTAGATGCTCGTAGGTATATGTATTTGCCACAGAGACAATTCTACCTGAAGATTCTCAATATCTAGCATGCACTCATAGAAAGACTAGAGATAATACCTCTTTGTGGAATGGACACAAGTCAGTAATGCAGACTTTAAGAAGCACCAAATGGCATATCCTTAATCAAGAACATTAACAGCACCAAGAGAACTTTTATCATTCAAACTTATTTTACTCATCCACAAAAAATTCTCTTGATTCTCACCACCAAATGAAGCCTAATGTTATAAATTAATATCAAAAAGGATAGCAACGTTGCTCTTGTTGTTATAGATCCATATATATTTTTTTTAAATTGATTTTTGCAGGAAGCCACAAAGAGTACATTGTTCCTGATACATTTGAATAAAAAACAAATATTACCTCGTACGGATTCTTAATAACTTCATTCCACCATCTGCGATCACTAAATGGTTCAGCCCTTAGAAATCGTAGAAGACCATACATATCCTCAAGACTTCTCTGAATAGGGGTTCCAGTAACACACCAAAGGTTCTTGGCACTCAAACGCATTGCCATTTCCGTTGCTGCAGCTGCATTACTCTCAACCATCTGCGCTTCATCCAAACAGAGTCGCCACCAATGTATCCTTGTCAAAGGTGTTGGAACAACTGGGTACCTAGAAAGAAATTTCTTGCACGTGTCAAAGATAACTACATAAAAATGTATAGGAAAAAGAAATTAGTGTGTTTCCATACCAAAAAATAAAATAATTAACACATGGCATAGTTCAACAAAATGAAATGACTTTACATTACACAGCTTTCATTGTAAGGTGAGTTTTTCCTCACAGAATCCTGTGCCAAACTGACAGAAAGAGTTTGTCATGGTACCTGTATCTTTGCAAACCACAAACGTTTAAGAACCAAAAGACAGTACAAATAGCATACTCCTAAATAGCCAGAAGAGCTCAGATTTCAGAGCTATGCTTGAATACAGTTTCAGAATCTGACTCTACAAACACAAGACCTGCCTACATGACTTCTGAAGTCTAAATCCATTCAGTTTAAGTACCAAGATAGACACCCAAATCACCAAACTAAATCTAATTGAATATTAATTTCCCAGATGCCTTTCCAAGAGTTAGGGTTGGCATATGCACTAAATAATTACTGATTCCGAACTTCTACAAGAAGTCATATTTTGCTTCATATCAACTCCTTGCCTCAGCCTATAGGCTTCAGGAGATTTTTTCCTCACCTATATTTTTCCTATAACCTAATCATCGTATTTTGCTGAATCTTGATTTGTACTCCAAACAGGTGAACAAAGATGTATACTCTTGCAATAAAGATTATTAAGTCACTGAGTAGGAACCTTTTTCAGGTAATATGTTTCACTTGAGGACAATCCCAAAGATTGACCACCCAAAACAACTCTTTATTTTTTATTCAGACATTGTGAGCAGACAGAGGTAATTGTGGTTTTTCATTTAAACGATTCTACTCAGACAAAGGGAAAACCCATTACCCTACAATGTCCTTCACATATATACATGTGAAACAATATCTTGGAACAACAAAGCTGTATCTTGTTATCACAGGCCAAATTACAAGAATCCATATCATCACTAACATGTGAAAAAACAAGTACAGTCAATGAGAAACAGAAAAAAATTTACCTTAGAACCATTGTGGATTAGAATTTGAAACATGTTAGTCAGAAGCCAAAATGGAGTATAATTGAAGCCACCTGAGATGTCTTGAACAGAATGGTAAGTGTCAGATAAAGAAAGAAAGATTTGAGACATGCAGCAGGGAGACACACGTATGCAGACTCAATATAGCCCTGTATGGGCTCAAACACGCTCCAAGGGCATAGTATGCTTGGATTGATAGTTACCTTCAGGGATTCGGCTTCACCAAGAGTGAAGCAAACCCCAACCTCTACTACATTGTTGTTGGAGGTGAGATGCTTATTCTGGTGTTATATGTGGATGATCTGATTTTCACAGATGCAGATAAGCTCATCCAGGAGTGCCAAAAAGATCTTGCAGGCAAGTTTGAGATGAAGAATATGGGGCCAATGCACTATTTCCTTGGAACGATACAGAGAAGATTAGCATGGCCCCTGCGCAAGGATGACACGCACAAATCGAGAAATGGTCCAAACTTTTTTTTTTTGAGTAAGAAAAGGATTGAATTGCAGAAGGCAAAAACAAGGAAGTTGGTGGTCCCATAGACTATTTTTAGTCTCGTGGACATTAAAATATCATTCATTCATTCATTGGGCTTGAGGTCTAGCAGAGTGATGGTGAGATCTTCTTAGGGCAAGGCAAGTACGCTCTGAAGAATCTGAAGAGATTTCACATGCAGGATTGCACGCCCATGACCACGCCTTCAGTCACAAACTGTGGAAGGTAGATACTGTTGAAAGTTGTAACTAGATTCGCTCTTCATAATTGTCATTGTCGTTATGTATTTATACATTTTATGTAAAAGCAAAAAGAAAGAAAAAGAAATTTTATTTTTTAAACACGGGTCTCATGCTCAAATCATTATTTCAACTAAGCATGTTCTTCATGCTTCTAGGATTTATTGAGTCAAAGAGTCAAAGTCCTATTTGGACCTATTGTAAAGAAAAAGGAAAAATAATTTTTTAAATAGTAATTTGGTCAAAACTGCCTCTAGATGATAAGTCAGCCCTGCCTCAAAAGACATGTCTATTCAAATCCCCTTTGGACAGTATATATAGAAGAAGAGTTGAGCTCATTTGGACACACAATTTCCATACAAGTTCTGAAATATCAGAGAAAGGAGGACCGAAGTCCGAAGTTGACAACTGATGAAGGGTTTCTCTCAAGCTCAGATTTGTAGAAGTTTTGCCTTGATACATCTCTTGCTGAAGGTTCATTTTTTATGCTGTACGTATTGCCGGTATCTTGTCGTTGATAGATTTGTGGTCGAGGAGGGTTTGACTTGGCAGCTAGAAGGTTGAAGTCTTCATGGTCTTGGGTCTTGGACATCTCACTTTGATCAAATTCTATAAGAAGAAAAGTTTTTGGGTTTTCTCTTTGGAGGGGTTTTGCCCTGGCTTGGAGCCAATATTTTCTGTTCATTGTTCTATTGCGATCTTCATGTTTATATTTTGATAATTGTTTGATGAAGAACCCTATTAAAGATTAATAAGAAGGCAACAAAATTCACAAGAAGTTATCAAAGAAAGAGAAATCTAATCTAAATTGCAAACCTCCCGATTTCTCAACAAATACATCCAAATTGTAGCGAGTAAATCCTTCACTTTACCAATAGTTAATACGGTTGTTGATGTATTTGGTAAGTATGTGGCCAAACATATGTTTTGCATATAACCCTTTGAGCCAATCTATGGTCGAGCCTACCAAAGCACATTGGGTTACTGCCAAGCATGTATTGAGATATCTCAAGCGGTTAGTAGAGTTTGGATTATGGCATAGACGGTTGATGAGATGAGGCTTGAGGACTTCAGGGATGCAGAATTGTTACACGTTATTTTGTCACCATGACATTTGACTGTCTATATAGGTCCATCACTACCTATATTATGCTCCCTTAGAAGTCAAAAACCCTAATGTTCCTAAACCAAGTCTTGGAATTAGAGAAAAGCTCATTAAAACCCTTAAAAGTCTAACTCTGCACTTTTCCTAGCCTTTTCCTGCGGGTTCACGGATACTTGTTCTATAGCCTGCAGCAACTCCTGCACGTTCTGCTAATAAAACCTGCGGACCCCCGTAAAAAGTCAAATAAAGGAAAAAGTAAGTTCTAGAAGCCCAATTGGTCGAATATTCTCCCAACTAGAAGCTTCTAGAGGCGCGATCAGTTTGAGCTTTATCCCTCCACTCATGGAGTTTATCCCTTGGTCTATGGAGCTCAAATCCCTTCATGAGAGGAATCCATCCCCCTCTTCATGGAACTGAAACTACCTCCATTTCCCTATAAATTGAGCTCATGTTTCAGTCTCAAGGGTAGATATACATGTTAGTTGCTGAAAAAATTCTCAAGAGAGCATACTCTCTACACTAGTTGTTGGCATGAGAATGATCACACCCTTATGTCCATAACTCCATGCTGGTTCAAAGAGAGGAAGGCTTATCAAACTGAAGGAGGAATGATTGTTCAGGACCCCAGGAGAAACTTGTATGACATCAAGGCATCATGTTGTAAAGTTACTCTTTTCATATAAGATAATACATATGGATCTCATTTTCTCATTGAGTTGTTCTTGTGTTTATTTGAATAATTCAATACTTAGACTCCTTGATCACTAAGTTAGATTAGCTGTTCTTAATTATTATATGTTGCAGGTGCTTTTAGTTCTTTTGTCTATCTTTGATTGCAGGTTCTACTTACTGGAGAAGCCTTTGGAGCGACTAGATAAAAGACTGCACCGAACGTTAGATTTCAAGGTAGGGGCATGTCCTCTTTCTTTGTTTATAATAATTCTGAATTGCAAATAATCTAGAGAAAACGATTTACAAATGGATGTTTGTTTCTAGCTATTCGTAGAATACTAGGGAGATCGCTCTTGTCCGCAAGAGGGATTAATCCGCATAACAAAATGGCGACTCCGCTGGGGAATAGAACTTAGTTTTCCTTTTTTACTTTTTAGTTTGAATTTTATGAGTTGTCTGATTTTGATTACTCTGAGACTAGGTTGGGTAGATAACTTCTAAGAATCCCTGAAAAGAAAAGTTGAATATTTATTTTTTCTGTACTTTTCATTGCCTCCGCAGTTTTCATTTGAAAACAGTGCAGTAGCCTCCGCAGTTTTTAGTTCAGACCAATGCGGTACTGTTAAAATTGGACAACTAGGTCCAAACTCCATGTTGTAATGCTCAGATGAAGATACCAATATTTTTATTGGGTTCCTCTTTCGGAGAGGTGTAAGATCGATCTAAAATTGATCTTAATCCGATGAGCAGAACATTTATTTTGAATTTATTTTTAATAATTTCAAATATGTGCAGGGCGGCCTTAAGGTTTTACACCCCCAGCAGATGTGTCACACACCTCAGTGATTGATATAAATAGAGTCAACGTTGGAGGACTTTTTCACTCATCTCATCCTCACACATCATATCCTCCTCTGATTTAGTACGAGCTCCTTGGAAGCAGTTTCAGTTCACACGTGGGAAAGAAGGACGAATTTATTGTAGCTAGGGTTTTGACGAATTTTCTGTAGCTAGGGTTTCCACGCAAGTTTGACCAGCATTGACTTTGGTCAACGCATGGTCCAAAGAGGCTGAATTTTGGTGGAGACTTCGATTTTGGAAGGCCGTCCATATTGACACAAGAACCGAGGTCAAAAGGTTGATCGAAGACCGAGTTGCGTTGACTTTCTTGCTGATGTCTTGTGTTGACCTTTCCTGGGGTTGACTTTGGGTTGACCGTGTGGCTATTTTGAAGATTGTTGTGACACATGGTGGGTTGGCTGACCAAGGAGACTTTGCTGGTTGAAGCATCCTGTTGACCGTCGTAACGCACCACCACATTTTTCTATTTTTGGTTTGTCTTCTGTAGATCCACTGGTATGTTCTATCAGCATTTTACTTGATTGTTTATGTGATTGCTGTCGTGAAAAGTAAAGTTGCATCAAGCATAGAACATCTACATATATTTACAGGTACCGCTTTGTTCTCCATTAGAACCTGCAGACCTGTGGAAAATTTTTGAAAAAGTTAAAATTCTCTTTTTAGGAACCAAATCACCTAATTCTTTGTGTTTGCCCTAGTCTACCTTAGCTGTCAAATCTTATGTGTGACTTTCTTTTCAGCAACTTTTGTGTTTGTGTGATTTTTCATCCGATTTGCATTTTATGAGTGAGTGTTTGCCCTACTTTTTGCTGCTCCATACAAGAAATTTTCATATACCTTAGCTTACTGGTATGATGATGTTCTCTTTCTGAGCCATTAAACCCATAGTAAACCTTACTTTTATGAAAATTGATTTCATTTTCGTTTGCAAATTTGGAAGAGCTTTTTAGCTTACTAAGGCCTGATTTTCACACCTAACCATTTTGGATGTTTTCATTTCTGCTGAGATAAGTAGAAATTCTTCTTAGTTCAATCACAAACTAGGAGAAAACATCATCAAACTTTCTAGATAGACTTCAAAATTAGATTTTTTTTAATTTTGAATTTTATGCTTTTAGGAGTTTTAGATATTGTTTTCTTTTTTGGAAATCATTTGTTTAGTGCTTTGTAGTCTCTGATCTGATTGATAAAGGAAATTCATTTCGAACGAGTAATAGATCATTTTTGCGAAATTGAGTTCTCAAAGAAATTGTCTTCTTTTCAAAGATTTTGTTTATAAATGAAAGAATTGGTGCTTTGAAAATTGTTAAATCTCTCAATCTTTCCCTTAAATAAGATTCATTGAAAAGAAAAGAGTTGCACTCCTCATTTAGATGCATTTAGCGTATTTTTGAGTTGGGTCACAAACAGCATTGAAGTTTCACTTCCATTCCTTTTGTCTTAAGCAACAGCGAAATTAAAAACAACGCTTCAATAAAATTAATCTAGATATTTTACATTTTCTAAGGCTCTTTTCCACCAACATAGCTTAGGCTAGTGTCTTGGAATAGGTTGTAATTAACATTCCAAGACAATTCAAACAAACAAGTAGAAATCTTGCGGTAGGAAAATCCAATTGTAGCATTTGTGCTCTGGGAAGCTCTTCTTAAAAGAGTCAAGCACGAGATCATGACGGAACCAGTGAGGTAATCGTACCTATCTCATTGGGAAAGATAGCAGATGTGCACGTATTAAAAACGGTAAACCTCGGATAGACCATTGTCGAGGAGCCTGGGGTCACTTGTTGGTAAACCTTGGATTATATCAAGGAGCCTTCAAGGGGATTGAGCTTGTTACTCTGCCCTTGCGTGTATATCAGATCGTTGACTGTTCCCCCAGGTACATTTGTTCCCATTGGTGACCTTAGTGACTATAAACTTTAGGATTTTTTTCCCAAGGTGACGGTGGAGGGAAGGTCCCACTGTACCTGGAGCAGACATCGACTAGACTCACTTGGACTTTCCGGAGGGTACTCTTCACTTTGAAATGGCATAAGTGGAGAGACTTGCATCGAGAGGGTTGCAAGAGAGATCTTGCGTCAGAGTTTGAGATGAAGGATATCGGCTTGATCCATTACTATCTGGGATTGGAGGTGTGGCAGGAAGAGGGGCATTCTTCCTGGGACAGGGGAAGTACATTGTGGACATTCTTAGTAGATTTCATATGGAGGATTGCAAACCCATGTCTACACCGATGATCACTAACTGGAAGAAGCTTCACGCTTCTGATTCCGAGTTGGTGGATCCTACTTTGTACAGACAGCTGATTGGTTCATGGATGTATTTGGTCAACACTCAACTAGATATTTGTTTTGCAGTTAACACGATGAGTCAATTCATGTGTGAGCCCAGGAGAGTGCACTGAGTGGCTGCAAAACACATTCTTCATTATTTGCAGGAGACAGTGGATTTTGGTCTGGATTATAGACAGGGAGATGGAGTGAGACTGGCAGGGTACACTGATTCAGATTGGGCAGGTTGTGCTTTTGATAAGAAGAGCACTTCAGGGTGTTGTTTTGGGTTGGGTTCAGCAGTTGTGTCGTGGTTCAACCGGAAACAAGAGTCAATTGCATTGAGCTCAGCAGAAGCAGAGTATATGGCTACTAGTTTGGCTAGTTGTGAGGCCATATGCCTTCGCAAGATGTTGTTTGGTCTATTTGGTCAGGCATTGAGACCATCAGTGATTTACTGTGATAATCAGAGTTGCCTAAAACTCACGGAGAATCCAGTTTTTCATGACAGGTCAGAGCATATCGGGATCAAGTATCACTTCATTAGAGACTATGTCCAGAAGGGAGTTGTCAAGCTTGAGCACATTTCCACAAATGAGCAGGTAGCGGACATTTTAACCAAAGCCTTACCATGGAGCAAGCATGTATACTTCAGAGACAAGATGGGAGTGGTGAGGAACACTTTCCTCGATAAGAGGGAGTGTTAAAATTTGGGTACCAGAGGACAAGTGGTTCCCTAAGGCTTTGATCTTTGGCCTAGGGAAAAGTGTCCAAATGTATTTGCACTTTTATCCTAAAGTGACTTTATAAGTGGTAAAGTCAAATCTAATTTTAAAGTGACTTTATAAGTGATAAAGTTACATTCTAATTTTAAAGTGACTTTATTAAAGTCAATGAAAAATTAGAAAGTGAAAAAGTGACTACGCAAATAAAAGGCTAAGTGGGTCTTTATTTAAGTGGGTGAGTTAAAAAATAGAAAGTGAGAAATAAATGCACATTTATTCTCATCCCTAGATCTAAATGAATCTCAGCCATTAGATCTTAGGGTTACCCAAAAGGTCATTTAGGGTAAAAGGAGAGGAGAAGAGGAAAAGATCAATTCAGTGTTTCATGAGCTATTGAGAGAAAGAGAAGGAGAGCAAGGAGAAGATTTATGAGCAATGAGAAGTTGAAGGAGGGAAGAAAGGAGACTTCAGCAAATCCATACAGCAGCTTCATTGAGCACAAATCCCAAGGAAGAATGCATACAGCAAGAGTTTGGCACAGTTTTCGAAAAATGAGGCACAAAAATCGAGGAATCCGTACAACATCTTTAGCACGAATTTTGAGGCAGTTTCTAGGCACAAAATCCGAGGAGAGGCACTGTTGTTATTCCGGCATAGATTTCGAGAAATATGTACAGCAGCTGGCAGCCAGTTTTTGAGGAAATCTGGGCACATTTTTTGAGGAAGTACAATTGTACTTTCCGTACATCCATATCGTCGTACTGCAGAATTCTAGGCATGTTTTTCGAGGGTGATAGTTCAGCATTTAATGTTGTTCATTTAATGCTATAAAATTTATGTTTTGTTGTTGGCACGCTTTCCAAGGAAGTGTGCAAGCACAAAAATCGAGATAAGTTAAATTTGTGGTTGCTAGAATTTTTACTATATAATTCAGTTTATCTATAAAAGCGTTTTCAGAAATAAAGAAGAGCTCTCAAATTGGTTTCCCCCAAGAGTTGTAGGGGGTTTTTCCAGGGTCACATTGACTAAAAATCACTGTGTTATTTTCTGTGTGTGGCTGTCATATTTTTCCTGTGTTTTATTTTTGCATTTTCAGCAGTTGCAAAAACCTCCAAATTTGTGTTTTCAAAAATTTCAGTCATTTCCAAATTTTAGTATTTATGTCATGTTCAAATTTAAAACTATATGCATGGAGTGATAAGGAAAATTGATAACCGGACTGGGGTTTGAAATTTGTACACTGAGAATTGCACTGCTCAGGCCTGAGACTCTCGGCCTCTTATTGGCTGACTGTCAGGTGAGAAAAGTGATGCTTATACGCTGCCTCTAGCATAGAAAACAATTCGACCAAGGTGATGAATGTTATAAAGTTGCTCCTTAAGATTCAAGCCTCCTTCAAAGCTTAAGCTCGGCCTCTTGAGATTTGAACCAGTGCAAAACTCACTCTTCTTCTCTTTGCTACTCGATTTTCTTCACACAATATCCCTTCCTCCTTTCCTCCTTGCTCCTCCTCTTCTCTTCTCAAAGCTCTCATGAGAATGATGAGCTCTCTTCTTCTCAAAGCTCTCATGAGAATAATGAGAATAATGAGCTCTCTTCCAACTCGGCCTCCTTAGCTAGTCAACCTGAAGTCAAAATAGTCCAATTCTAAGTAGTCAAACTTGATCAATGCATAGAAGAAGCATGCGATCAAAGTCTGCAATAGGTCTGTGTTCGAAGTGCCCAAATTGCCTTTAATTTCGTGCCAATAAATGTGGCCTGCAAAACCAAATATATTCCACCCAAAAACGCAATCAAAACATGCCAAACACACCCAAGCCAACGTTGGTAAAAGCCCTTTAACAGGTCTGGAATTCGGCCAATCTAAAATAGATACTTGTCCCTTTGCACGTGTGAGAGATCTCTACAATTCCTGAGTTGTATGAACCAATCAATGAAGGAGAGAGAAGAAATGTTTGTGTTGATTGTGAAAATTCCTACACCCGAATCCTACTGCAATAACTTATGAGAATTCTTCTATTTGTTAATTCCTTGAACAAATTATTTATGGTGTTCTACTGTAAATATCGAAAACTCACACTCTACAACCTTCACAAATTAAATGCAGAAAAATAGAAGTGCGGAAACAATATCTGAGCAAGAGTAAATCATAGACACATGTGAAACCGTTGTTTTTGGACTAATGTCCCCGGAAAAACCTAATGCGGGAAAAACAGCGCAGCTGCTAAGGGTTTATTTATTATGCAGTAATTCTGAATACAATATGGGATGCCTTGCTGGCCATCCTCACAGAGAATCTGACTAACAAAGAGCTAGTGAGATTACCTCACATTGACACTGGAAGCCCAAACTGGCCAAACCCCGAACTGACAAGCCCTCTACCACCTCTGTGTAGTCTTTGCGTCACTCCTGCTTGTTGGCCCTTCTGTTGGTTGGATCTAACCTTCTGGTCTCACACCCTGGCTCTTTGGCACTGGATCTGACTGATCCTCAACTGAATCACGGACTTCCTCAAGGCTACTTCGTTGGCTCTGCGTAGCTACTACGCTCCCTCTCTGTGTACTGCTCTTTGTCTTCTCTGTTGTGTATTCCTGGCTCAGGAAAATCTCCAACTAGTAATTATCTCTGACCCTCTCTGCGAGAATCCTTTCGATCGAACTTCTCCCTGAGCACTGCTCACTAAAGAATTTCGATCTTTGGATTCTTTCTACGTCTCAGTGTTTCTTCCAAATGCCCCATCAAGTCCTTTTATAACCTTCTAGTTGAGACTTCAACGGCCAAGATTAAATCGTTAATCAACGGCTAAGATTAACTTGACTTGATCTTCGTCTTCTCTAAAAGATTCACACTCTGTTTTAATTAATATCCTTTAATTATTTTAAATTCCTAAGTTTAGACTTAGAGTTCCATTAAAAATAATTAATTATTTTCATAAACATGATCTGAGTGGAATTTCCCAAAATACTTTCTGGATTATTTGGAATACATGTGCCTAAGTCTCCCTGCAAATTTTGAGACTTAGAGACATCTAATGCTACCACAAATCAACACTCCCTCTTAGCGAGGAATGTGCTCTAGCAATACAACCATCTGAAGTATTGCTCTGATTCTACAACATCTCCCTCTACGCTATTGATGTCTGACACTGCTACCCACCCACTGCGTTGTTGCCTCTGTGTTGCTGGTAACCCTACATGTTGTTGCCAACCGCCACTGCACTACAACTCAGTTGCATACTGCAACAGAAAAACACCCAAAACTGAACTAAGTGTTCGATATGATGCATCTCGGTACTGAAGATCTGACTGTTGCTAGCCTCTACATTATCCCTTTGAAGTCTTTGCTGCTGCTAACTCTGCATTGTGCCATCCTTCACTGCTGCCAACTCTGCTCTGCATTGTTCAGATTATGGCGCTCTCTAGCCACTACATTGTCACTTCTGCACTCCTCTGCACAAACTAAAACTCGTCCATCCTGCTACTTCAGATTTGGGCTCCCGTAGCAAGGTGATGATCCGAGAGGTGGTTTCCTCAAGGACCCTGCCCAATTGCAGTTCTGCTGAACTATAGCTCCAAATCACCCCAATTCTCCCCAGGAGATATATGAGCAACCATCGCAAACTCCTCTTCTTCGATCCTGGCGGTTGCAACCTACAGATCATGCCTCTTGTCTTTGTCATTCTTGAGAGGACACTATGAGGCGTAATGTCCCATCTCGCCACACTGGAAGCACTTGATCTTAGAGATGTCTTTCTTACGTCTTTGTTGCTCTTGTTGTCCCTTTGATGCAAGGGCTACATTTTCCTCCTCCTCCTTGGGCTTCAACCCACTGTTGCAGCTATTCTCAAATTTACACTTGAGCATGTCTTGCCTCATCTCTTTCTGTTGAAGAGAAGCCCACATTGTTTCCCAATCTGGCATTCTTTCTCTAACTAGGATGCTCTGGACGAAGACTTGCCACTCATCTAAAATTGAGTACAGGGCAAACCTAACCATCTCAGTGGCTTGAGGCACAACTCGTACAGCTACTAGCAGTTCTCAATTCTCCTGAAATCTAGATAGGAACGGATCAACGCGCTCACCCTTCTATATCCTTGTAGAACGCATCTTCTCTTACAAAAACATCTTCCGCTACTTAGAAGATCCCTGATAAAGCGTCTCCAAGGCCTGCCACATCTCTCTAGTTGTGTCTTTGCTTGCAATTTGACACACGAAATGATCCCTCACTCTGTCGAGGATCAAGCGCTTTCCATTTGCCATATCTTTCTTGTATGCTTTCAGTGGATCTGCGTCTATAGGTACAACTACCACACCATTGGTTTTGAGATCATGTTCATCTAATAGGCATATGATCCTTGCTTGCCAGATTACATAGTTGGACGCACCCTCCAACCGATCTTGATCTCTCAGCCTGCTTGCTGCCATTTCTACTGACTGAAAAATGTCGAACTAGCACCCTCTCTCTCCTCTACGCAATTGTTGGGTCTGGCCTACACACTCCCTGCTGGAGATAGTAGATCTACCACTCAATATTGTTGCTCAACTATCGAGAATTAGAATTCGCCAGCTAAGAATTCCCTAAGGAAGAAAATTCCCTCAACGTGTCTTCAGTTACTCTCTTTTGATGCTTTTTGCACCAGCAATCACTACTACACAGAAACTGCATCCCACCAATTGTTGATCTGCGTTGAATCTGTTGTGTTGCTCCCTCTACCTCTGACAAACTGCAAACTGAAAAACCTTACCTCTCTGTCAGCTCACTCAGAGGGAGATTTCCTTGCAGATCTAGCTCTCCTGGCTTGGAATGCGCAGTCACTGGGAAATCGATCTACTACTTCCACAGCTCTTTGATGCTAGGCTTCTCCTTCAAAGCTAGATCTACTGGATCTGCTCTCTTGCTCCTCCTGCACTGTTAAACAAGCTCTGATAACATGTGAAAATTCCGTTGATTTTTGTAGTATTGGAAAGTGATCTAAGCCTCAAATTTGGTGAGGAGGTTTAGACAGCAGTATTCTAAAGAACCCAAAAACCGTTTGTGTAAATTCCACTCGGTTCATGTTTTATTAAAATAATTAATTATTTTAATGGAGACCCTAAGTCTAAACTTAGGGAAATTAAATAATTAATGGGTATTAATAAAACAGAGTGTGAATCTTCTAGAGAATGAAGATCAAGTCAAGTTTTAATCTTAGCCATCGATTAGACTTCTAATCTGGGTCGTTGATTCATCAATGAGAAGATTATAAAAGAAGGCTTGATGGTCATTTGAATGCAAGTCAGACAAGCATTCAGTAACACGAGGGAAGTCGTTTTAGAAGGAATAGAATTCGATTTCAGATGGAGATTTGCAAGGGCGAAGGAAGCAGAGGGCTTCAGCATTGTCAGGTACGAGGGAAGTAGGAAGCAAGGAAGCAGAGAGGCAGCACTCTGAATCAACGCAGAGGCCTCACACAACAGTGACGCAAGCTTACGCTGGCACTGCACAGAGAGCTTCGCATGAGGCACACGGAGTGACGTAGGGAGGGCTAGGGAACCCCAAGGGTGTCAGAAATTCTTCGAAGCACTGCAGGAGAATTATCTCAGGTATATCTCGAGAATATTTCTCAGTTGTTTCTGCCAGACTTTCCTTTTAAATATTTCACTCCTGAATATTACTATATAAACCCTCATCTGTTGCACTAGTTTTCCCACATTGGGTTTTTCCAGGTACAATTGTCCAAAAATAATTGTCTATGTGATTGATTCTTATGTGTGTATTCTTTATTGTTCTGTTCTCTGCATTTACTTGCGTGATTATTGCAATAGTGTTTGTTTCAAAATTTACTGAAGAATTATGTAAATAACTTATTGGAAGAATAAGTAGGAGAAATAAATCTATCACTGCAGTAGTATTTCAAGATTGAAATTTTCACATGGTATCAGAGCCTGAGATGAGTAACAGGAGTGGAGAATCTACAAAGGAACTAAGACCAGACGTTGTTGTTGCAGCAACTCGGAAGGGTTCACGCAGTTCTCCAGAGAGAAGGGAAAGCATTAAAGGACAGATGGATCACGACATCTTTGTATTGGCATCTAGACTGGAAGATGAATTTGTTTGTGTGTCAAACTCTGCTTCTCCAAAGATCTGGTATATTGACAATGGAGTTCTGCACACATGACAGGGGTACGAGAATGTTTCTCCAGCTACCGAGAAGAGCAGATGAACTTTCAAATCACCATGGGCAATAAGGCAAAATGCACCCCTGTGGGAAGAGGAACCATAGTATTTCAAACCGAAGCCAGTAATAAGCTTCGTGCTACTAATGTACTGCATGTGCCTCGTTTGGGGATGAACTTACTCTCTATGTCTCAACTTCGAAACAAAGGTTATGACGTATACTTCATTGGAAAAAGAGTATACGTCAAAAACCCGAGTTGGACGAAGAAAGCACAAATCAGAGTCAGAAGCAATAAACTCTATAAGTTGCAACTCGAATCTCCAATGGCGCTAATAGGCAGCACTGACAAGAAAGATTTGAATGAACTATGGCACAGGAGAATTCGACACTTACAACATGGGGCTTGAGAATTCTCAAGAAGACTATTACAGGAGTTTCAGAACTTAGCACCAAGCAAGACGACGTCTACAAAGGGTGTGTAATGGGGAAGTATGCCAAGGCAACATATCCTACAAGCAGCAGTTGGGCTAAGAGTGTGTTGGGATTAATACACTCGGACATCTACGGACCAATGTCCACTAGAGCTCTCAATGGTGACGAAATACTAGAGCTCTCAGTGGTGCCGAATATTTCATCACATTTATTGATGACAACTCCAGGAAGACTTGGATCTACTTTCTTAAGACCAAGGACAAAGTCTTTGATCGATTCAAAGAGTTTAAGGCTACAGTTGTATTAAAATTGGACAACTAGGTCCAAACTCCGAGTTGTGCTGCTCAGATGACGATCCCAATATTTTTTATTGGATTCCTCTTTCGGAGAGGTGTAAGATTGATCTAAAGATCATCTCAATCGGATGAGCAGAACATGTACTTTGAATTTATTCCACTTATGTGCTAGGTCAGCCTGGAATAAAATATAGACTTAAATGTCTTAAAGGACGTGTCACACACCCCCAAGATTCCTATATATTGGAGAGACTTGGAGTTCATTTGACACACATCGATGTGGAGGAATTCTCTCTCTGGATAGCGTTGGAGCTGCACATTCTTTGTTTGGATTGTTCTGGGGTTATGCGTGACACACTTGGCTGAATGACCTATTGAAGACTTTGCTGGTAGAAGCATCCTGCTGATCGCCGTAACATCACCATTTCCTCTCTCTGTTCTGGCTTGTCTTCTATCGATCTATTGGTATGTTCTATCTTCTTCAGTGTTGTGCCCTAATCTGAAATGGCATAGAACAGGAGCAAAACTTAACATGGTATCAGAGCTTGGAAGAAGACAACGCCCAACCTAGATAGGGCTGCAATCAGCGAGATGTGGGTTATTCTAAAACCTCTTTGCAGTCTCCTCCACTCGCTGTGGCCAGTTCTTTTCGTATGCAAGGCTGTCTTGTTTTTTTTGGAGCGGCAGGGCTTCTCGGTGCACAGATTAAACACGGCTTCAATGAATTCTGAAAATTGACGTTGACTTCTGTTAATTCAGATAATTGACATAATCAAAGAAGGTTCGAATAAGTCGGTCTGCGGTTGCATTAAACGCCATATGGTATTGGACGCGGCAGCGGCTAGCGGATAAAATTGCAGACGTGGAATCTGGTCTGCCGTCATACCTGCGATCAAATAAAATAATCACCGCTTAATGTTCACCCGCTCGAATATTCAACTATGCCACCGGAATTCGCCTCGCCACTATTCCGTCTGCTTTCACGCCGGAAAATGCTGCACATCCGTGGCCCATCAGAACTCGAAAATCTGATGTTCTTTTTTTACTGTGGTCGATAATATTTTTTTTCGATCTGTGTTAGAATACCTGGAACTAAGACATCCGAGCCCGATAAGCCGTTTTTTTTGGAAAATCGGACGCTACCGCGAACTTACGTCGTTGAATGATGGCGGAAGTCGATTTATAATAATGGCGGAAGTCGAATTTACGTTTTTTTTTAATGGCGGAAGTCAAATTTACGATGGCGGAAGTCGAAGTCAGAATCTGCTGGCGCCGCATTATTTGCGTAAACTACAATTCCGGGCGTGCAGTGGTGGACCGAGCATCTGAGGCTCGATCCCGTGAAAATATAACAGATGAGAATGCTGTGTTTTTTTTCGGACGAAGAAGAAGAGTGAGATAAGAAGTTCTGGATGCATGGGATAAACTGAAACTTGATTTGTTTATCATGGATACTTACTCACCGCCATTGCCGAAATGCTAACCCCATCGTTCAGTACATGAATATCTTGGGCAATTTGCCTCTGTTTTGAAACGTAAGGATCAAAAGGGCGAGAGGAAGACACAGAATTCACAATTGCAGAAGATTCGAAGGGCTAAAACGGAATTCGAGAGGCAACGAAATGCGATGGAGAATGAGTTAAAGCGCCAGAAGAATATGAAAGAAAGGCTGAACGTCTGAGACTGACCGCATCAAATGAATGTCTGAAATAGCTTAATCGAGGAGCCGAGTTGAAAAATGAGATTAACCGATGGCCTTTAGCTCCCGTAATAAACAGATGGACTGCATGTATGATGGACGATGTCATTAAACTCTGTCGTTTTTTGTTTTGCGTTCCTGTAATTTCTGGAAATGTCTGGAAATTTGGCTTACGGGAGAAACGATATTCGACGCTGCTCAGAAAATTTGTTTTTCTTCAGACTGTCGATTTATGCCGAATCATGCTATTACAGTGTGCAAATTTTCATAGTAACACATCTTCTGAAGCAGCCTCAGAGACTTAAGGACAGGAGATGGAGGTAAGACGACTGTTTTGGGTTGGAAATTGTCTCTTATGCAGGACCGAGGAGAGGAGCAGGCAGGCCTCAGCTCCTAGGAAAATTCTCGGCTGTTTTGGAGTGCCCTAAGGGCTGGTTCTACTCCCATTTAAGGTGCCACAAGAGTGGCTGTAGCCTACAGGTGACCACAGGTCTGTTTGGGAGCCCTAAAGAGGGGTCGAGACCCTGTTTTAGGGAGCAGTCACGTCCAGGCAAAAGTTCAAGGGAAGCCGTAGTAAATTAAGGCTGTTTGGAAGTGTTTTGGGTGGGCTGATAAGGTCTGTTATCCTGCCCTAACCAGGTGCCTAATTTACAGCAGTATTACACCAGCCAAAGGAGGTATGTATGTTGTGCTTACGGTGAAGCTGTTGCTAGGTGGATAGGCTGTCCAAGTGGGGACAGTTTGGGTAACCTGTAGCAGCCAAGAGATAGGGTTGACATGGACTGTCAGATGCCCTTATCAGTGGGCAGATGTTGCAGCAGTATATTGGTGGCCATTCTTGAATTTAATTATTAAAGCAGAGGTATGCAGGACAGAGACAGAGAATTTGTCTTGGGTGATCATTAAAATCCAAAAAGGAGTCCCAAAATTCTAAGGAGGATCCCCACTGCTGGAAGATCGAATTGTTGCCTTATTCTCAATGTACCCAGACCGAAATTCCTTCAGCAAAGGTATAGGAAGAAGAGAACCCTGCCTGGTACATCAAGGACAAGAGTCCAAGAGATCCCTAGGAGCTGTCTGCTGAAATAACCAGAAATGGGCAGATCTGGAAGCAACTCAAGGTGCAATGCCTCAAGTGCAGGATGAACCAAGGTAGATTGGATCCCTTGTTTTTTTGTAAGCTGCAGTCTTAGAAGGCTGTTTGAAGGAGTTACTCACAGAATAACGGGTAGTGGCTGAAAGGACTTCTAACACAAGTTGAGGCTTGTTGATATGTTCCCCCTGTATGTCAGTGACATAGATAGACACCTATGTAGCAGCAGCATGTGACTGTATCAGTCCTACATTGGAGCGTTATGGTAAACTTAAAATGTGAAGTTTATGCAACTTTTGGTCACATGATTGGAATCTTGAATCATGATCAGCAAAGTCTGTTGGATGGCTTTGACTGTGGGAGATCCGGTCCCAATTCCAAGATGGTGTCTGGGATGCCCTCATTTAAAACAGATGTCTTCTCTCGAGAAGAGAAGCTGACATTAAGAGGGAGATATATCTGTATATGCTCCTGACTGGATGTCTTTGTTCAACGAAAGAAGATCCTCATGGCTCAGGGACATATGGCTTCAGAGGGGGAAATTCCGAAGGAAAACCAAGAAGCCATATTAATAACAGGATATCTAGCAGCCATGAGTACTTTTGTACAATCTGACCTTGGATACCTTTGAGGAAGTCGTAAAGCATCAAGTCTGGAAGGATGCTATGCCATGGAAGTGCTGAAAAGTTCAAGGCAAGATTCGTTGCCTGTGAAGAAGATATAGACTATGATGACATATTTGCACCTGTGGCTCGAGATACCACCATTCGATCTATTATAGCCCTTGCTGCTACGCAAGGATGGAGTCTTCATCAGATGATGTGAAGACCGCATTTTTTCTGCATGGTGTGATAAAGGAAGAGATATATGTGGAGCAACCTTTGGGGTTGGAAGTCCAGGATCGGGACACCCATGTCTGCAGGTTGAATGAGCTGAAACAAGCACTCTGAGATTGGTACAAGAGGATAGATAGCTACTTGATGAAGCTGGGCTTCACTCGAAGTAATGCTGATCCAAACCCTTACTTCAAGGTTGTCAAGGGAAATCCTCTCATTCTGGTGCTGTATATGGATGACCTCTTCCTGACAGGTGCTGACCCTCTCATTCATCAGTGCAAGAGGGAGCTCGCTGTTGAGTTCAAGATGAAGAACCTAGGACTGATGTCTAGGCCTGAAGGTCTAGCAGAGACCTGGCGAGATTTTCCTTTCTCAAGGAAAATACATTATGAATTTTCTGGTATGATGGACTGTAAGATCATGGAACTCAACTTTAAGAAGTTGAGTAGCAACGTTGCTGGGCCCGTCCTACTGAGTATCGTTAACTCATAAGGACCCTGATGTTCTTAATGAACACTTGTTCGAACATATGCTGTGCAGTGAACACTTTGAGTCAACACATGGTTGATCTTAACATTCACTGGGTTGGTGCCAAGTAACTCTTGAGATATCTCTAAGGCACGATAGACCATGAAAGAATACAACTGGGAGTATGACTTGCCATTGATGGATATCTTATCTGGAATTAAATTGCGATGTAGGGGATACGTAAGAGCACATGGGGATGTTTGCCCAATCTTGGTTCTGCACTTGATCATGGATGAAGCGGTGGCAGTCGTTTGAGCACCATTGGGGCCGAATACATTGCGGCCCCTAGTATGGCACATTTGTGAAGCGGTTTGGTTGCGAAAGCTCTTTAGTGAGGCACATTTGGACATGTGCTAGATACCCCTTTGTGATAACCAGAGGGGGATTCATTTGTTACAGAATCCCGGGTTCCACGATTGATCCAAGCATGTTGATGGTTGGTACCACTTTATCTGGGATATGGTACAGCGAGGCCCCGTAAGGCTCGATCATGTAGGAACTGATGAGCAGGTTGCGGATATTCTCACAATGCCCTTGGGAAAGGTCATGTTCCTAACCTTCCGTGAGAATCTTGGAATCATGGAACGACCCTATTCTGAGGGTCCTGTTGGACGATGAGCTCTGGGAGCTCAAAGGGGGTTTTGGGGATAGCTTCTCGGAGCTATAAGCACTTATGGTGCTTCTGCCCCACCATTGTGATTATTGAGTTGGTTCGCCTCTCATTTATCTGTGCCCCGTATGCATCCTACCCATTGAGTTTAGGGCTCATGGGAAGTACCTCTCATTTGGCCAATGAGATGGGAAAGGCTAGAGACTAGTAGCAAAGACTGATGGACGCATCAGAAATTGCCGTACTCTATCTAGGATGGCACGGTCCAACCACTTGATCTAGGATCAAGTCTAGTGAGGTTTCGGACCTCCGCTTGACTTCGGGTTAGATGAACCAACTTCGGGTTGGTTGGAGACTCTTTGTGAATCCTGGCATGGAGTCTTAGGACCTCTGCTCTGACTCCCAGCAGACAGAAAAAACCAACACTTGGGCTGGGCTGGAGACTACATGAGTCCATTAGTAGGTCCAGACCTCTGCACGACTCAGGTGGATGAATATTTCGAGGTTGGTTTGAACCCTTCAGTGGCGTCAGCTGGCTGGACCCTGAGTAGTGCCAGTGAGGCGTGTACTTGACCCTCTCTCTACTGTGGGATAAGGTCTAGGCAGCAGATACGACGGGATGACGCACGATGTTTGGATTGCACTAGTGGACGGAGTTCTCCCTAGTTGAGAGGGAGTGTTAAATTTGGACAACTAGGTCCAAACTCTGGGTTGTGCTGCTCAGATGACGATCCCAATATTTTTATTGGATTCCTCTTTTGGAGAGGTGTAAGATTGATCTAAAGATCATCTCGATCGGATGAGCAGAACATGTACTTTGAATTTATTCCACTTATGTGCTAGGTCGGCCTGGAATAAAATATTGACTTAAATGTCTTAAAGGACGTGTCACACACCCCCAAAGATTCCTATATATTGGAGAGACTTGGAGTTCATTTGACACATCGATGTGGAGGAATTCTCTCTCTGGATAGCGTTGGAGCTACACATTCTTTGTTTGGATTGTTCTGGGGTTATGTGTGACACACTTGGCTGAATGACCTATTGAAGACTTTGCTGGTAGAAGCATCCTGCTGATCGCCGTAACGTCACCATTTCCTATCTCTGTTCTGGCTTGTCTTCTATCGATCTATTGGTATGTTCTATCTTCTTCAGTGTTGTGCCCTAATCTGAAATGGCATAGAACATGTGCAATCAACGGGTTGAGAATCTGACAGGAAAGCAGATAAAGACACTGCGATCAGACAATGGTGGAGAATACATAGATAAAGAGTTCACAGAGTTCTATGCAAGGGAAGGCATCAGAAGAGAGTGTATTGCTCCATATAATCCAGAGCAAAATGGAATCGCAGAAAGGAAGAATAGAACTATTGTTAAGGCTGCAAGGGCTATGTTGTATCATCAAGACATGCCTACATTTCTATGGGCTGAAGCTTGCAATACAGTTGTATACGTTCAGAACAGGGTTCCTCATAATGCATTGGGTAAGATCACTCCAGAAAGTGTATTTACTGGCAGGAAGCCAAAGGTAAGCCACTTCAGGATCTTTGGTAGTGTGGCATACCGCCATGTACTCGAAGAAAAGAGGAAGAAGTTGGATAGGACTGCTGAAAAGGGGTATATGGTGGGATACAATAAAAATGCTAAGGCTTACATAATCTACATTCTTGGGAGCAGGAAGGTTGTAGTGTAAAGCTCATGGAGGAAAGAGCTTTCAAAAAATCCTGAGAGATGCCTTCAGCGAAGCAGTCTGAAGATGACCCACTGGTCCAGCCTCTACGACCAGCTGAGGTTAGTTTGAGTGCTTCTCCAAGGAAAAATGATTCAGGAGATTCATCTCCAAAAGATTTGCAGGAGGGGGAGCAGGTAAAGCCACCCACTACCAATGGTAGGATGAGCAAGGAATTACGACAAATTCTGAAGGATGCAGAGGAGTTTGTCGGGGCCCCCAGAAACGAAAAGAGGGAGCGTAAGCAACCAGATAGGTACCAAGCCTTGGTAGCACAGCTTGGGGAACCCTCTAGTTTTCAGGAGGCAGCTCAACATCAGGTATGGGTCGATGCAATGGTGGAAGAGTACAGTTCCATCATGACAAATGATGTCTGGGAGGTGGTTCCTAAGCCTCAGAACAGATCAGTTGTGGGTTAGAGATGGATCTACAAGATCACATATGCTGCAAATCGCAGCATAGAAAAATTCAAAGCCAGGTTTGTTGCAAAGGGGTATGCTCAGAAGGAAGGGATAGATTATGAAGAGACCTTCGCCCCAGTTGCCAGATATACTTCTATAAGATCTGTGATATCCATTGTTGCGCAAATGGGATGGGAGATTCACTAGATGGGAGTCAAGACTGCGTTCTTTAATGGGGTCATAGAAGAAAAAGTATGTATCGATCATCGAGAGGGCTTTGAGACGCATGAGCAGAAAACACGTGTGTAGGCTTAAGAAAGCCTTGTATGGACTTAAGCAAGCCCCTAGAGCTTGGTATGGTCGAATTGATAGCTACTTGCAGAAGATGGGATTCGTCAAGAGCGACACATATCCCAATCTCTACTATCTACGAGTAGGGGACGAGCCTTTAATACTAGTATTGTACGTAGATGATCTATTCCTGACAGGATCATCTAGGCTCATCAAGGACTGCAAGGAGAATTTAGCTGCAAAATTCGACATGAAGGATCTAGGGCTAATGCGTTATTTTCTGGGGTTGGAAGTTTGGCAGCAGAAGGGTGAGATCTTCCTTGGTCAAGGGAGATATGATACAGAAATTTTGAAGAGGTTCAAGATGGAGGAATGTAGACCCATGGCTACAGCAATGATCACCAACTAGAAGAAAATTGATGCAGTTGAAGATGATGAGGTTGATCCTACCTTGTATAGGCAGCTCATAGGGTCCCTGATGTATCTGGTCAACACTAGACCAGACATTTGTTATGATGTCAACACCCTCAGTCTGTTCATGGTGGAAACAAGGAGGGCACATTAGGCAGCAGCCAAGCATGTTCTCAGGTTTGCAGGGAACGGTCGAGCTTTGATTGAGATACACCCGATGCAATGACATCAGATTAGGTGGGTTCACTGACGCAGAATGGGCCGGGAGCCCAGTAGATAGAAAAAGTACTAGTGAGTATTGTTTCAATGTTGGATCAGGAATGACCTCCTGGTGCAGCAGGAAACAGAATTTTGTGGCTCTAAGCTCAACTGAGGCGGAATATATGGCCGCAAGCACTGCTTCGTGTGAGGCCAAATGGCTTAGCAAGTTGCTTGTGAATCTACTCAAGGAAAAGATGGAAGCGACCAGCATTCTATGTGATAATCAGAGTTGCATCAAGCTCTCTCAAAATCCTATGTTCCATGATCGGTCGAAGCATGTTGACATCAAGTGTCATTTCATCAGAGACTGTGTCTAGCGGGGAGCTGTACAATTACAATACACTCTGACAGGAGAACAGGTGGCAGACATGCTTACTAAGGCTATGGGAAAGAGAAAGTTTGTCTACTTCGGAGAGAAGATGGGGATGATCAAGAATCCATTTCAATCGCAGAAATGGACCGATGTAGAATTGAGAGGGAGTTGCAGTACAGATGTGGCAGTGGCAGTGGCAGTGTCATGGGCAGCAATATAGAAGGTAGCAGCGCAGCAGATGAGGGGCAACAGCAGCCAAGCATCAGCAGCATAGATAATGTTTCATGATCAGAGCAGTATGCAGCAAGCATATTGCTAGAACACTTTCCTCACTAAGAGGAAGTGTTGATTTTTGCAGCATCAGAAAGTAATCTAAGTCTCAAATTTGGTGAGGACGCTTAGACACTAGTATCCCAAAGAACCCAAAAACCGTTTGTGGAAATTCCACTCTGTTCATGTTTTATTAAAATAATTAATTATTTTAATGGAGACCCTAAGTCTAAACTTCGGAAAATTAAATAATTAATGGGTCTTAATAAAACAGAGTGTGAATCTTCTAAAGAACGAAGATCAAGTCAAGTTTTAATCTTAGCCATTGATTAGAATTCTAATCTGGGTCGTTGATTCATTAATGAGAGGATTATAAAAGAAGGCTTCAGGGTCATTTGGAAAGCAAGCCGGGCAATTGTTCAATAACCCAAGGGAAGTCAATTCTGAAGGAATAGAATTCGATTTCAAAGGGACATTTGCAAGGGCGAAGGAAGCAGAGGGCTTCAGCATTGCCATGGTACGGGGGAAGGAGGAAGCAGGGAAGTAGAGAGGTGGCACTTTGGAGCAGCGTAGAGGCCTCACGCAGCAGTGACACAGGGTTATGTTGGCACTGCGCAGAGAGCTTCGTCGGATGCACACAGAGTGACGCAAGGAAGGCTAGGGAACCCCTCAAGGATCAGAAATTCTTCGAGAGGACTGCAGGAGAATTATCTCAGGTGTATCTCGAAAATATTTCTCAGTTGTTTTTCCCAGACTTTCCTTATAAAGATTTCACTGCTGAATATTAATATATAAACTCTCATCCGTTGCACTGGTTTTCCCACATTAGGTTTTTCCTTGAACAAAAATAACTGTGTCTATGTGATTGATTCTTATGCTTGTATTTTTTACTGTTTCGTTCTCTGCATTTACTTGGGTGATTACTATTGTAGTGTTTGTTTCAAAATTTACTGGAACAATTTTGTAAATAACTTATGGGAAGAATAAGTAGGAGAAATAAATCTCTCACTGCAGCAGTATTTCAGGATTGAAATTATCACAAATTCCTACACCCGAATCCCACTACAGCAACTGATGAGAATTCTTCTATTTGCTAATTCCATGAACAAATAATTTACAGTGTTCTACTGTAAATATCGAAAACCCACACTCTACAGCCTTCACAAATTAAATGCGGAAAAATATGTGGAAACCAAATCTGAGAAAGAGTAAATCATAGACACATGTGACACCGTTGTTTTTGGAATAATGTCCCCAAAAAAACTCAATGCATTCCAATGGTGACAACTAAGGTTTCTTGGTATACAGTAATTTTGAATACAATTTGGGATGCCTTGTTGGCCATCCACAGAAAGAATCTGACTGACATAGAACTAGTGAGATTACCTCACACTGACACTGGGAGCCCAAAATGGCCAAACCCCGAACTGACAAGCCCTCTACTGCCTCTCCATAATATTTTCGTCACTCTGTGTGGGGACTGCGTCACTCCTGTTTCCTGGCCCTTCTACTAGTTGGATCTAACCTTTTGGCCTCTCCCGGTCTCACACCCCGGCTCTCCAGCACTGGATCTGACTGATCCTCAGCTGAATCACGGACTTCCTCAAGGCTACTGCGCTGCCTCTGTTGGCTCTGCGTAGTTGCTACGTTGTCTCTCTGTGTACTACTCTCTGTCTTCTCTGTTGTGTATTCTCGACTCAAGAAAATCTCCAACTGGTAATTATCTTTGCCCCTCTCTGCGAGAATCCTCTCGATCGATCTTCTCCTTGAGAATTCTCACTAAATCTCCAAATTCAACGATCGAGATTAAATCGTTAATCAATGGCTATGATTAACTTGACTTGATCTTCGTCTTCTCTAGAAGATTCACACTCTGTTTAATTAATATCCTTTAATTATTTTAATTTCCTAAGTTTAGACTTAGTATCCCATTAAAACTAATTAATTATTTTCATGAAACATGATCTGAGTGGAATTTCCCAAAACTCTTTTTGGGTTTTTTGGAATACATGTGCCTAAGCTTCCCTGCAAATTTTGGGACTTCGAGCACATCTGATGCTACCACAAATCAACATTGATGAGGTGCCAAATGAGGCGGACTTGACTTGTATTTATAGGCCTTGAAGGGGTACCCATTTTTCTTCTAGGCCAACTTTAACAAATGTCATCTTGTGGACTTCATTTCAAAAATATATTTTTCCTTGTCCAAATTGAGTGTTTCAAAAGTCAATTTTGGTCCTCTCGGAAAGAGGAATTTAATGCAATGGTTTGAATCTGTCACTAAGCTACCAAATTTACAACTTTAAGAATATAAAAGTCACTTTAACAATATAAAGTATACTTAGCATTTGTTCACATAAAGTGACTTTTAAAACATGTGACTTTAATAACTTAGTACCTAGTACATCTCCACATAAAAGGTATATTAGCCCCCTTGATATTAATAAACTTATAATATCACTTAAACAAAAGGTGATTTAGGTGTCACCCCAGGCCAACAGAAGAAATGCCTAGGAAACACCTACTTGGTACGATTTTCATCTTGGTGATTTAGGTCACCCCTCTGAACCCAGTCCCCGATGAAGTGGTATCTGATCTCTATATGCTTTGATCGGTCATGTAATACTCAATTCCCAGAGACTTTGATACAACTCTGATTATCACAGTCTGTTGTAGTTGGTCTCAGCCTCTGACCAAATAAACCAAATATTATCTTGCGAAGCCACAATGCCTCGCAACCTTCCTAACTAGTTGCCATATACTCTACCTCTTCACTACTCAATGCCACTGACCTTTGTTTTCTGCTGAACCATGACACAATTGCTAAGCCCAATGAGAAACAATACCCAGAAGTACTCTTCCTGTACTAGCACTTCCAGCCCAATCTGAGTCTGTGCAACCAAACAATCTAACTCCATCACACCTAACATAGTCCAGACCATAATCCATTTGCCCTGTATTTTCACAACCACCCAGTGCACTCCCCTGGGCTAGATCATAAACTAACTCAATGTGTTGACTACGAAACAAATATCTGGTATAGTGTTTACCAGATACATCAATGAGTCGATACGCTGACAATACAAGGTGGGTTTCACCAACTTGGAATCTGAAGCATGCGCCTTCTTCTAGTTGGTGATCATAGGAGTAGCCATAGGCCTGCAACCCTCCATACAGAATCTCCTCAATATATCACGTGCATACCTGCCCCGGCCAATGAAGATATGCCCATCCTCCTGCCAAACCTATAACCCCAAAATGTAATGCATCAATCCCATATCAGTCATATCAAACTCTAAAGCAAGATCTCTCTTACAGTGTTGGATGACTCTATCCTCTCCTGTAATAAACAATTCATCCACGTACAAAACCACAATGAGTGGATTGTCACCAACCATAATAACATTAAGGTTCAGATATGCATCACTCTTTTGGAAACCCATCTGCTACAAGAAGGAAAATATCCTCTAGTACCATGCCCTTGGCGCCTGCTTCAATCCATACAAGACTTTCTTAAACCTTCACACATGTGACTCCCTCCCATGCACCTCAAAGCCCTATGGTTGCTGAATATACACCTCCTCCTGTATAATACCATTGAGAGAGGCAGTCTTCACATCCCTCTGGTGAATCCTCCAACCCATCTCAACGGTTATAGATATGACTGCTCTAATGGAAGTGTAACGAGCAACTGGTGCAAAGGTCTCCTCATAGTCTACTCCCTCTACATGTGAGAACCCCCACGCCACAAAATGAGCTTTGAACTTCTCCATGTTGCCATCTACAGCATATTCGATCATGTAGAGCCACCTAGAAGTCACCACTGACTTCCCCTCAGGTCGCGACACTACCTCCCAGACATCATTCTTCATGATGGAGGCATACTTCTCCACCATGGCATCCGTCCAGATCTGCTAACTAGTGTCCTCCTCAGAACTAACTGGCTCTATCTCCACAACCTCTGCCACAAAGCCACCCAACTTTTATGGTTGTTTTCTCTCCCTCACTGACCACTTGGGTTTCCCCACTACCTCCTGAGCTTCTTCAAGGTCTCACGTAGCCATCTTGGCTTCCTCTTCCCTGTAGTAGCCTCTTGTGGTGGTATGCGAAAATCCTCAACTGGAGCCTCTCCTCCTGATGAGGGAGGCTCTACTATGACCAATGGAGATCCTGGACTCTGAGATCTTGCACCTGATGATCTAGCACCAGGTGATCCTACACTCAGTAATACTGCAGTCTGAGACCCTGTCACCACTGAAGTAAATGATCCTCCCGATCCTGATGTACCACTTGATGCTCCTGAAACCTATGGTGTGGCCCCCTGGAAACTACTAAGGAGCTTGTTGCTTTACCTACTCAACCTCTCGATCCCTCCCCGAGGCCCTCTCCTCATCAAATCTCACATCTTGCCTCTAGACAACCTTCCTCTGTGCAGGAATGTATATACGATAGGCCCTGCTGGTCTCACTGTAACCCACAAGAATACCCTTTGCTGCAATGGGTTCCAACTTTGTCCTCTTCTCCTCAAGAACGTCTAAATATGTAAGGCACCCAAAGATAACTTTGTCCTCTTCTCCTCAGTAATGTCTAAATATGTAAGGCACCCAAAGATCTTGATGTGCCCAACCCTTGGCTTCTTGCCGGTAAACACCTCCTCGAGAGTCTTTCTCCCCAAGACTTTGTGTGGGCTCCTATTCTACAAATAAACTACAGTGTTACACGCCTCAACCCACAGGGAGAAAGGTAAACTATGATCATGCAACATCACTCTCGTTGCACCCACTATGGCCCTGTTCTTCCTCTTTGTCACCCCATTCTGTTGGGGGTTATAAGGCACTATAAACTCCCTCTTGATGCCCGCACTCCTACAGAACTCCATCTTCGTGAAGGTACACTCGCTCCCATTATCTGATCTCAACACCTTGATCTTCCTCCCTGTCTGGCTCTCTACAAGAGCCTTAAACTCTTGGAACCTCTTGAAGACCTCATCCTTGGTCTTTAGAACGAAAATACAAGTCTTCATGGAGTGGTCACCAATGAAGGTCACATAGTACTCACATCCAGTCAATGATACATGAGACATAGGACCACAAACATCAAAGTGTACCAAGTCAAGGATACATGCAGCTCTGTTGCCACTGCTCAAGAAAGGTGTCTTGGTGTACTTTCCCAAAGCACACCCCCTACATGCATAGTGATGCTCCATGTTGAACTCAGGCAAACTTGTAACCATCTCTCTCAACATCCTGAAAGCTCCATGGTGCAAGTGGGCCATCCTCCTGTGCCATAGCTCTAATAGGATGAAACATAAGCCTCCCACTACGAACTCCAATCACACAAGCAGACTCGATACTAGATCCTCTACGATATATCAATACATGTTCCTTTTGTAACAACACCTCATACCGTATGTCCTCTAAGCTATAGACTGATATCAATCTCTTCTTTAGCCATGGAACATAAAGAACATTTGTCACCTTCAGAGAAGGTAATCACTCCCTCTGCAATGATACTCTTCCTACTCCTGGTGCTCTGACATTGGAGTTATCTCCAAGCACAACCTCGAAGTCAATGTCATTCTCTGAGAGACTCGAGAAGTACCCTCTCCCTCCAGTCATATGGCAAGATGCTCCACTGTCAACAAGCCATGCACAGGAAGATGTAACCTAAGTCACCGGGTTCGGCGAACATAATGATTGAAGTTCGAAATTCGTCGAATTTCAACCGAATTCAAACAAATTCGATTTTGTTCGCCGAACATCAAGACAAATATAAAGGCGAACATAAAGGCGAACATGAACACGAATTTTTAGCCGAACATCAACGAATTTTTTATGAAATTCGGGCAAAAGTTCGATTTTATTCATTTAAGTTTTGGCATTTGGGTGATTTTCGGTGAAAAAGCATTGGCATGTCACGAATTTCTCCAGCCGACAGTGGACTGCCTCCTTCCATTGCTCTAGCCTCCAAAGTTACGCAACTTACGCTCACAGCCTTGGCCCTCCAGCGTTACAACTTACGCTCTCAGCTCACAGCGATGCCAAGCCTCTTGGCTCACAAGTCACAAACTCACAGCCACGCCTCTCGAACGACAAAGTAGTAACAAGAAAAAAAATGTGACAATATGAAACATTGACCTATTTCGTTGCCAACATCCCTCATACTTCAAAAGAAATTACATAGAACAAACACTTATTAACCAAGTAGCTATCATACGATTGTATTTTATGGATTTCAAAGAGTTTATTAGCCTCCCATGGCCCTCTCCGAGATGGTCCATATATCTAGTCTAATGTTCTCTTCATGGTTCTGAAAAATAGAACATCAATATATTTAGTCTTGTAAATAATAATCATATACTAATACTATAGATATGAGTAGACCTATTAGACACCCAGTCCATGACATCATCATATCACACATGATGTACAACAAACATAGGACATGTGTTTGCAATGTGCATTATGCACTTTGAAAATTGACATCTTTATTTATTTATGTGCATCATATTTATCTTTCTTTCAACATGGTTAAAATTGTTTTATATATATATATATATATATATATATATAGATATTTTCAAATTTCTATCTGTCGAATTTTATGCCGAACTTTATAGGCAAAATTTTAGGTGCCGAACTTTATTCGAATTTCAACGTCGTCGAACTCGAACACGAACACGAACCTAGTGACTTAGGATGTAACATGAGTCGCTAAACTCACCACCAAGGAAAACTCATCCACCTCTCTTGATAAGGCAAATTCAGTGTAAAATCTGGAAGTGAAATCGTCCACCTCTGTTGAAGTTGCAACTCCCTGCTTCTTCTTACCCTTCTTGTTGGGACATTGAACAACATAGTGACCCATTTCCCCACAAACAAAGCATTTCACTTTGCTCATGTCCTCCTTCGCCTTCTACTTCCCCTTCTCCTTCTTTGCTCCACTAGAAGACCCCTTCTTGGCCTCTTCTTTCCCTTCGCTGCAAGGACGGCATTCTCCTCCTCACCTACCCCACCACTCTTGTTGCCCACCTTAGCACTCCTCTTAATCTCCTCCAGGATGAAATCGTGCCACATCCTCGTCCAACTTGGAAAGTGCTCCTTAGCCACAATGCCATGTATGAATCCATCCAATGCAATCCTAACCAATTGGTTCTTTGGGATAGACTCTCCCACAGCAACCAACTCATCCTTCAGCTGTGAGATCCCGGTGACGTATGAGGTCACACTATCTATCTTGGTGACCTTGGTGTTTCTTAGCTTTGGCCACAACACCATCTTCTTGTTGTCAATGGAACTCTGGTGTAATGTGACCAAGGAATCCCACATCTAGTAGGCAAACCTCATCCTAGTCACATGAGGGAATAAATGGTCCTTGATGGCATCTACAAGGATCCTCTTAGCCTTCACATTCTTCTTGTTGAATTTTGCCAACTGAGTAGCATCAGTATGTCCCATACTTCAACTTCCTCTAGTAAAAGCATCATTCTCTCCTTCCAAGGGCCAAAATTATATGCCCCTGCCAATCTGTCCTCTACCCTCAACCCTATTGCCATGACCTTCCTAACCAACAAAATGGCGCAAATCTGTGAACTAGAAACCTTTCTCCCTCTCAACTGCTAAAGTCTTTGGGATTTTGGCAAGGTTTTATCAGTTTTGTTCATTGTTAGCAGAGGTTTAATGCTTGTTAAAAATATGCAATTGCGGTTAATTTCCATTTTGGATATCTCACATGATGGAGATAATGATTACATTGAATTCCTCTTTTCGAGAGGACCAAAATCGACCTAAAGATCACTTAAATCAGATAAGGGAAAGTGTATTAATGAAGAAAAGCCCACATGTGCATATTTGATAAGGTCGGCCCTAAAGTAAAGTGGAACCCCTTGGAAGGTTGTAACTACAAGTGACCTCTACCTCATTTGGACACAATCATGAGAGACTCCTCTATCTTGGTTTTTGGCTCACACAGGTCTGAGGCTTGTCCACGAAGGAATAGGTTCCCTCTTAGGTGAAATTGCAATGTTCGAAGCTCCCATTTCAGATCTAGGGTTTTGGGCCACAGTCATAGGCATAACACAGAAGGATTTCAACAACAGTCGCTCCCACAGAAGCTCATGCGTGTGACTGGAGCCTTCTAATCACACGGACAACTCACTCTGCAGGCGACCGGGAGTTAGGGTTGTAAAATCTTAGTCATACACTCGCCTTAGTCCAGATCTGACCCCAGTCGCTCACATACGCTAGCTTAAGGGTACGACTGGGATGCTATAGTCGCTCGGATGACTCCTCAGTGCGACTGGGAACTAAAAGATGAAATCTCAGTCTTTCGAAGATTTCACTCAATGACCGCAGTGTTCAGCAGTTAACCGCAGACAGTGACAGTCCATTACAGGGTTCAAGATCAAGATTTTGGGTATAAGCATTGTTGGGTTCATTTCATGGATGTTGTAGTTATTTTGTTGGTTAGTTGCATTGATGAATATATGGATCATTGTACTCTCTTTTGTTGAATCATTTGATGACAATCTAATAAGAAGAAGAATTTGCAAGGGTTTTCCCCATAGTGGGTTTTGCCCTGGTATCTCTGTGCTAATGTTTTTCTTCTATTGTTCCTTTATGTTCTGCTACATTCATGATGATGATATTGTTCTTTCTACATGGTTGCATATGCTTTTGAATAATGATGTAAATCTAAATAACCTTATGATGTTATGGGGTGAATGTAATGTGTTAATGAAGAAATGCAATTATCAAAGCAAAAAAAAATATAGCTCTAAGAAAAATTAAAATGGTATCATAGTTGGGTTGAAGAAAAGTCATGAAGATCACCCCTATGATGACATTGTTGAAGGATGCAATAAAGGATGGAAGAGACCTAAAAGAATTCTATGGTTTGAAGGAAACCCTAGGCAATTTGTTTATTACGGTTTGATGGATTTTATGATGTTAGGGTTTGAGGGAAACCCTGGTTTATTGTTAATTTTGGGCAACTAGGTCGAAACTCCATGTTGCACTGCTCATATGATGATGGTCATATTTTTGTTGGATTCATCTTTCGAAGAGGTGCAAGATTGATCTAAAGATAATCTTGATCGGATGAGCAGAACATTTATTTTGAATTTATTTTCCGCATGTGCAAGGTCGGCCAGATTTGTAATGTAGGCTCGCATGCCTAATAGATGTGTCACACACCCTCATTGATGGATATAAATTGGAGAGACTTGGAGGTCATTTCATCATCAACTCATCACACATTCTCTCATTATGATCTGATTGGTTCAATAGCCTTTGGAGGCCTTTTTCCCCTCACACGTGTGGAGCAGAAGTCTGAAACTTGCAGATCTGTTTAGGGAACTTTTGTAGCAACATTGACCAGTGTTGGTCGTGGTCAACCCTTGGTCGTTTGACCTCAAAACTCTACAAAAAATCCAATTTTAGGAGGCCATACAGCTGGGCACTAAAATTGAGGAATTTTGGGTTGTTTGACCGAAGCCCTAGTTTGCTGCGTTGACTTTTCCGCTATTGCCTGCGCTGACTTTTCTGCGTTGTTCTTGGGTTGACTTGTGATGAGCTGTATTTGAGAGCTGTGGGTGCGACACATGAATGTGGGGCTGACCGAGAAAGACTTTGTTGGTTGAAGCATCATGTTGACCATTGTAACGCAATAATATCTCATATCTTTGTTGGACAAAAGGAACTGTAAATCTGATCTATATTTGGCTTGTCTTTATTGATCTATTATTGTGTTCTATCAGCGTTTTTCTTTCAAGTTTCATGTTTATGTGGTTGCGATTTTGTATCGAGCCTAAGAAAGATTGAAGTAAAAGTGCATCAAGCATAGAACACCATGGTTATCTAAATTTGACATGGTATCAGAGCTAAGGTGAAGACAAAGTCCAAGAGTCCAAGTTGATGTTAGAAGAAATCTTTGAAGGAAGAAATCCTATCAAGGACAAATGGCCTCCTCAACCTACAACTGTTTCAAGGCTGATGATAAATTGAGTGATAAGTCTGATTATCATGCATGGAAGATATCCTTGGATTTGGTGCTAAAAGATCAAGATGCCATGGACTATGTACAGGGGAAGATCCAAGAGCCTCCATCAAATGCAGTTGCTGCCACAAAGACTAAGTATAGAAAGGGGGATATCAAAGTGAAGATGATTATCCGGGATTCTATTCATAAGCACTTGGTTGCTTACATTTCTGAGCTAAAGACATCTAAAGAGATGTATGATAAGTTGGTGAGCATGTGTCAGGGCTAGCAATGCTAATCAAATCCTCTTCTTCAAGAATCAATTGAAGAATATCAAGAAGGGTAAGGATGAATCTATTCAATGTTATTTTATGAGGCTCACTGAAATCGGAAATAACCTCCTAGCTATTGGGGAAGCAATATCTGATCGAGAGATGGTTCTTATTGCACTTGGAGGTCTCCTCCGTGATTGGCATGTATTCAATACCACTATTCTCAATAATAATGTGATTCCTGATTTTGATGAAATATTGACGAGATGCACTCAAGAGGAAACAAGAATGATGGAGTATGCCTCTAATGGTAATGGAAGTGAACCTAGTGCCTTCGCCGCTCATGCAAAGAAGAAGAACCATGGTGGCCCGAGAAATCAAAACCATGGTAAAGTGGGGCCCAAAGGAAGGAAGGGAAGATGTTACACTTGTAACAAGTCTGGTCACTATGCAAGAGAGTGCCCTAATAGAAGGGACTCTCCCAGGGATGATGACAACAACAACTCGAGAAGGAATTGCAATAACAACAGGTTCCAAGGAAAAAGGAAGGCTCCCTCTGATCATAGTGGAAACAGGTAACCTTTCAAGAGGTCAAGAAATTCCAGGTACGATGAGTCTAATGTTGTTGATAATAAGGGAAATGAATTTATTCTTGTATCTGCCCTCTTTGCTACATCTCCACCCAACACCCTGGATGTCTAGTTGATTGATAGTGATGCTTCAAGGCACCTCACTAGTTATAAAGAAGTCCTCTCTGATTTAGCTGAGAAGGATATTAATCTGAAAATTATCCTTGGAGATAATGCCACATATCCCGTGAAAGGGACGAGGACTATGACCCTCCATCTATCTCAAGGTCAAGTCCTCTGATTACAAGATGTGTTGTATGTACCTGATTTGAAGAAGAACCTTGTGTCCATTTCAGCAATGGAAGACAAAGGGTTCAAGGTGGCATTCGTTGATGGAAAGGTACTTATCTAGAAGAAGAACTTCAAGGAAGCTCTTTCTATTGGTTTTAGAGTTGATACACTCTACCAGGTTGGAGGATGTCCATTGGGGGCTATGACATGTGATACAACTCTTCAAACAGAGCTATGGCACTGGAGGTTTGTACACCTCCATTACAAAGCCCTTCCCGAAGCAAGGAAGGTGGTGACAGGGATGCTCGAATTTAGAGATGATCATGAAGGCATATGTCAGGGTTGTGCCGAAGGGAAGCATACAAGGGGACCATTCCCCTCAAGTGTCACAAAGACAACTGATATCTTGCAGTTGGTACATCTTGACTTATCTAGTATGTTGTCTATGACATCCTTGGGAGGATGTTCCTATTACATGACTTTTACAGATGACTTCTCTCGCAAGACCTGGATATACTTTTTGAAGAAGAAGGATGAAGCATTCAAATGGTTCTGTACCTTCAAGGCCTTGGTGGAAAATCAAACCAAGAAGAAAAACAAAGTTTTGAGGACCGACAATGGGACCGAGTATGAGTTAAATGACTTTTGTAGAGAAGTTGGAATTAAGAGGGAGACCACAACTGCATACACTCCTGAGAAAAATGTTGTTGAAAGAAAGAATAGTACCATTGTGGAATTCGCCCGCGCCATGCTATGTGACCAAGGTCTTCCGAAGTTTCTATGGGGAGAAGCTGCGAACACTACTATTTATGTTCAAAATAGATGCCTACATTCCGCTCTGGACTCCAAAACTCCTGAAGAAGTCTTCTCTGGTAAGAAACCTGATGTTTCTCATTTTAGAGTTTTTGGTTGTCCTGTTTACTTTCATGTGCCGAAAGAAAAGAGAAGCAAGTTGGATGGTTTTGGAAAGAAGGGAATGTTTGTGGGCTATAGTGAGACTTCGAAGGCATATAGAATCTATGTGCCTAGTCAAAGAGAAGTGGAGATATGCCACGATGTCACCTTCAATGAAGATGTTGCCCTCAAGAAAGTAAGAAATCTTCCTAGCTCCAAGAAAGACAAAGAAGATGAAGAAGCAGGGAAGCTCGGAGAGCCGAAGGATGACCTGATGCCCGATGTTGAAGGACCTATCGATCCCATTGATCCACCTCCTTCAAATAAGAGAAGACCCTCATGTCTTAGGGATATTCTCAAAGATGCTGAGAGACATATTGCCCCAAGGGGGGCATTCCGTGAAAGCAAGAAGCCGAAGAGATACCAAGGGTATCTAGCAACCATGAGTACGATAGTACAATCTAAGACTGGAACATTTGAAGAAGTCGTAAAGCATCAAGTTTGGAAGGATGCTATGCACGAAGAGTATGAGTCCATTATGAAAAATGATGTCTGGGAAGTGGTCTTGAGATCGGAGGACAAATCTGTTGTCACCTTGAAATGGCTCTATAAGATCAAGCATGGATCTGATGGAAGTGTTGAAAAGTACAAGGCAAGACTTCTTACCCGAGGCTTCTATCAAAAAGAAGGCATAGATTATGATGATATAATTTGCACATATGGCCCGCTATACCACTATCCGATCTATTATTTCCCTTGCTGCTACACAAGGATGGAGTCTATATCAGATGGATGTGAAGACCGCTTTTCTGCATGATTATATAAAGGAAGAGGTGTATGTGGAGCAACCTTTGGGATTCAAAGTCAGAGATAGAGACACCCATGTATGCAGGTTGAAGAAAGCCCTCTATGGGTTTAAGCAAGCCCCCAAGGCTTGGTACGAGAGGATAGATAGCTACTTGATGAAGCTGGGTTTCACTCGAAGTAACGCTGATCCGAAACTTTATTTTAAGGTTGATAGAGAAAGGCCTCTAATTTTGGTTCTCTATGTGGACGATCTCTTCCTGACAGGTGCTAACCCTCTCATTCATCAGTGTAAGAGGGAGCTAGCTTCCAAGTTTGAGATGAAAGACCTAGGACTGAAGCACTACTTCCTAGGCTTGGAGGTCTGGCGGAGGTTAGGTGAGATTTTCCTTTCTCAAGGAAAATATGTCGTGAAGCAGCTGGAGAGATATGGTATGGTGGACTATAAGTCTGTGTCGACACCGATGGAACTCAACTTTAAGAAGTTTAGTGTAAACGTTCTTGCGCTCGTGCTAGCAAATCCTTCCGAGTATCGACAACTCGTGGGGGCCCTTTTGTTCTTAGTGAACTCCCATCCAGATGTATGTTTTGCAGTGAAAGTTTTGAGTCAACATATGGTTGATCCTCATCACATTCACTACATTGGTGCCAAGAATCAATTGAGATATATTTGGGACACAATCAACCATGGGCTGAGATACACTGCCGAGAGTTTGAGACTCCATGGATATATTGATGTTGATTGGGTTGGGAATGTGGTGGATCGCAAGAGCACATCTGGATGTTGCTTCACCTTGGATTCTGCTTCGATATCTCAGATGAGCAGGAAACAGAATTCAGTGGCTTTGAGCACTGCTGAGGCCGAATGCATTGCAGCAAGTATGGCCTGTTGTGAAGTTGTTTGGTTGTGAAAGCTCTTCAGTGAGTTGTTTGGGCATGTGCTAGATACCACCGTTATCCTTTGTGATAACCAGAGTGGGATTCATCTTTCTGAGAATCCCGTGTTCCACGATCGATCCAAGCATATTGATATCAGGTACCACTTTATTCAAGATATGGTACAGCAAGGCGTTGTAAGGCTCGATCATATAGGAACTGATGAGCAGGCGCGGATATTCTCACGAAGCCCCTGGGGAAGGTCAAGTTCCTAACATTCCGTGAGAAGCTTGGAATCGTGGAAAGACCCTATTCTAAGAGTCCTGATTGAGTTGGACTATGAGCTCTGGGAGCTCCAGGGGGCTTGGGGATAGCTTCTTGGAGCTATAAGCACATATGGGACTAGGCTTGTCAAACCTTGTTGTCCTTCTGCCCCACCGTTATAATATTGAGTTGGTTCGCCCCTCTCTGATCTGTACCCCGCACGCATCCTACCCATGGAATTTCGGACTCATGGGAAGTACCTCTCATTTGGCCAATGAGGTGGGAAATGTGGATAGAGACCAATAGAAAGACCGATGGACGCATCGGAGATTGCCATACTCTCTATGTCTAGGATGGCATGTGTCCAACACCTTGATCTGGGATCAAGTATGATGAGGTTTTTACCTCTAAGTTGAATTCGGGTCAATAAAATAACATGGGTTAGTAGGAGACTCTTTTGAGTCCAAGAAAGGATTTTACCTCTAAGCTGACTTCAAGTCAATTGTGTGTGATGTCTTTATGACTCACCTTTCTGAAATAAAGAGCCAGCAAAGCAAGTTACGGCGGGATGACGCACGATGTTTGGTTTGGTACATGATGGATGGCACTTGTGGACGGATGGAGTTCTCCCTAGTTGAGAGGGACTGTTAATTTTGGGCAACTAGGTCCAAACTGCATGTTGCACTGCTCATATGACGATGGTCATATTTTTGTTGGATTCCTCTCTCTGAGAGGTGCAAGATTGATCTAAAGATCATCTTGATTGGATGAGCGGAACATTTATTTTGAATTTATTTTTCACATGTGCAAGGTCAGCCAAATTTGTAACGCAGGCTCACATGCCTAATAGATTTGTCACGCACCCTCATTGATGGATATAAATTTGAGACTTGGAGGTCATTTCATCATCAACTCATCACACATTCTCTCATTGTCATCTGATTGGTTCGATAGCCTTTGGAGGCCTTTTTCCCGTCACACGTGTGGAGCAGAAGTCTAAAATTTGCGGATCTGTTTAGGGCACTTTTGCAGCAGCGTTGACCGTGGTCAACCCTTGGTCGTTTGACCTCAGAACTTTGCAGAAAATCTGATTTTAGGAGGCCGTACAGCTGGGCACTAAAATCAAGGAATTTCGGGTTGTTTGAACGAAGCCCTAATTTGCTGCATTGACTTTTCTGCTGCTGTCTGTGTTGACTTTTATGCGCTGTTCTTGGGTTGACTTATGATGAGTTGTCTTTGAGGGCTGTGGGTGTGACACATGAATGTGTGGCTGACCGAGAAAGACTTTGTTGGTTGAAGCATCATGTTGACTGTCGTAACACAACAATATCTCATATCTTTGTTAGACAAAAGGAATTGTAAATCTGATCTATATTTGGCTTGTCTTTTATTGATATATTATTGTGTTCTATCAGCATTTTACTTTCAAGTTTCATGTTTATGTGATTGCTATTTTGTATCAGGCCTAAGAAAGATTGAAGTAAAAGTGCATCAAGCATAGAATACCATGGCTATCTAAATTTAACATTTATGGCAAATATTTGAGATATGAAATGTAGAAACCCTAACATGGTCAATGTGAAGCACTTGTGTCAAAATTGATGAAGCACTAGATAGGATAGCCCCTATTAGGCCTGGTTGTTGATAGAGTTGGTTGAAATATTGAAGGCATCAAGTGGACTAAGGATGATGACAACTTTCCACACATCAAGAAGGAGATGATCACCTCTCATTGAAGATAAGTACTTTTCGATTTATGATGCTTTTTTATGTCTTTACTTTTGTTTAGACTCATGGATCTGATTATTGTTTTGACTATTACTTATGCTTCCTGCATATATATTTGAGTATTTGGATGCTTCAAACTCTTGATGAGTTGTGATAAGTGGATCCTTCTTGAGGATCACGGCTAGTGCAAGAAGAGAAGAACTAGCGTTGGAAAAAGGTAAAGAGGCCCCTGACTAAAAGGTGACAATGTGCTACAAGCTGCCCATGTAAAATAAGAAGGTGCACAGGTATATAAACATCACAAGGTATGTATGGTGTTATGTTTCAGCTACAAAATTGGATGGGAAGGTAAGCCCCAAGGTATGATGAGAATGTCTCTTTCACAAATGGCTCATACATATGAAAGTGATTTAGATTCATGGTTCTTATGATGAAATGGCGCATTTGGTATCGAATAAGTATCTTACCTTTTAGACATGATGAACTTATTGGTTCTATGAAGCTACTTAATATTGATCTTTGACATATTGGCATACTTGATCTTTGGCTAACACCTGTCATTTTCGATATCTTGATTCCATAAAGAAGATTAGCACCTTAACTCTAGTAGATGGTAACTTGATACTATTAATAATGTTTGTGAAAATCATGGTAGCCATGACGATAGAAGTGTAACAATGAGATTGATATTCAGGATCTTTTATTGACCGAGGTTATGTTTTGATGTGATTAGTAACTATGGCATATGATAAAATTGAATGCCTTAACTTGATGGATTGACTTGATGGAAGTAATATTGTGTTCATGATCTTTGAAGTATGATGTTGCATCTATTATTTGCCCTAATCATTTGACTCTATCCCTTAATGAAAGATTGATGTCATGATGAGATGATGAAGTAGCTGATGATAACATGTTACGACCATGATGGAAATACATCTGAGTTTATGATATGACAGATTTATTGATGCATGATAACATTATAGATAGGTTGATGGCATGAATGAAGATGACTGAAGTGGATTCCCATTCACGGGGAGAATAAGTATCTTACCTTTTAGACATGATGAACTTATTGGTTCTATGAAGCTACTTAATATTGATCTTTGACATATTGGCATACTTGATCTTTGGCTAACACCTGTCATTTTCGATATCTTGATTCCATAAAGAAGATTAGCACCTTAACTCTAGTAGATGGTAACTTGATACTATTAATAATGTTTGTGAAAATCATGGTAGCCATGACGATAGAAGTGTAACAATGAGATTGATATTCAGGATCTTTTATTGACCGAGGTTATGTTTTGATGTGATTAGTAACTATGGCATATGATAAAATTGAATGCCTTAACTTGATGGATTGACTTGATGGAAGTAATATTGTGTTCATGATCTTTGAAGTATGATGTTGCATCTATTATTTGCCCTAATCATTTGACTCTATCCCTTAATGAAAGATTGATGTCATGATGAGATGATGAAGTAGCTGATGATAACATGTTACGACCATGATGGAAATACATCTGAGTTTATGATATGACAGATTTATTGATGCATGATAACATTATAGATAGGTTGATGGCATGAATGAAGATGACTGAAGTGGATTCCCATTCACGGGGAGAATCTCTCCATAAGATTCCTACCCTCATTATCATTTGCATATATATATTCTTTACTATTGTAGTATGATTTATGGGCATGAATGGACAAAAATCTGACATTGTTGATCCGCGGAAAGTTTTCCCTTACTCTAAGCCTCGATTGCACAGAAGCAAGCTTACGAGTGCGACTATAGTCTCCCAACCGTATAGAGGAAGTCCTATGGGTGTGATTATGCCTACAGGACACAAAAATGAAGTTTTGCGCATGAAATCAAATGTTCACCTGAAGGTGTCAGTCCTATAGACATAAAGCAAACAACTGAAAGTTCTATGAGCAGGGAAGTTGAATGTTTACTATAACTTGTGTTTGCAGGAGACCGAGATATGCATTATGAATTAAACATTGAAGTTTGTGCTGCAAGAGTTTGACATGATTTGGCTAATATAGATGAAGTGTTTGGAGTTTTGATATGATGCTTGCTTAAAACTTTGACTCATTGATTGAGATACGTTTTGGACTATAGATCTCACTATGATAGCAAATTCGGGATTTGACCTAATGACTAATGATTTGATTTGACAACTGATGATTTGCCTTGATAACAATGCTATATGGGCATAGTGACCTTCAGTATTGGTATTCGATAATGATTTCGTATTAGCTTCATTGTACTTGACACAATGGTTGAAGTTGAAAAATGGAGTAATCTCACATAAATAAATGGAACCTATTCTTGGTGTATGCATTTACATCTAATGATATATATTATGATCATAAGGATAACTTGATACTGGTTGGGAAATGACAACTTGTTGGCATTGATAAAGTAATAACTTGACATTTGGATGAAGCTCGGTTTGATAATCAAATAACAACTTGTTGGCATGACAATAGTAGAATTCATGACTTGTTGAGAGCTCTACCTATCACTGATCCTGTGATATTAATAATTTTGATATTAGTTTTGATCTAGCATCTAAACCTTGATAAGTTGACTTAGTTGATTTGATTACACAATATTGATTCATGTAAGACTGAGCAATATTGGTTTGGTAAAGTGTTATGATTACAAGAGCATTGTATATGTCTGCTTTGACAGTTATCTAGTGAAGCCAGGATGATGTGTTGATCCAAAACTCTACTTCAAAAGTGTTCCAAGATATGACTTTGATTTTGGTTTTGGTTTTATATGTTGAAGATCTACTATTGACAGGTAATGAGCCTCTGATGATCAAAGTAAGAGGGAGATGGCTTTCGAATCTCGAAATAATGAATGATGGCATGATTTCTAAAGTTGAGAAAAGAAAATCTATATTGCGAAGCTATTGAAGAATTGTTGGAAATTGGAAATGCAAATTTGTGGACACTCTGATTGTATTTCAGGAAGTTGTGAAGAGATATTTTTGAACTCAACTTAGAAAAAGATAGTTGATTGAAGCATTGATGTACCTGACATTTTTCCTATGATATGTGACTGCATGGATGTACGGATGATGTTTAAATTGTTATTGACGAGCATTGCCTTAATATGAGATCTACCATGATGTTTTCGATGAGAAGTTCGTAGCTTTAAGACCGAGGTTGAATATGATGTTGCTATCATGACTAGCTATGAGGCAAAATGAAGAAGCCTTTTATATGTTTGAGAAAGTTCTAGATATGACATAGATACATTATGATGACAAAGAGTGGGATTCGATTGTCAGAAAATCCCATATATAGTTGAGACTAAAATACCTTCATATATTTAGACATTGTTGATGTACGAGACAAGCTTAGACTTGTGGTTGGCACCTCCTTCAGAGGGGGGATGATTATGGTATCCTTTTTGTGATATATATGTATATTTTGTTCTAACGTGATATTTTGATGTCATGTATGAACAGGAGATAGTTGCTATTGAGACATGATGATTACCATATATGAGTAAGTTGATATGTTGATCTATAAAGAGCATCCTTAATCAAGAACATTGAGCTAGCTCTTCCCTCATGTCTGAGCTCCCAATGTGAGGAATTGAGATAGAGGGCTCCAAGGGTTGAGGGAACTTTGGACAATAGGGTATCACCCCTATCTATTACCCATAGGGTCGAAGTAGTAGCTCACCCTATCTTGGTCTTTGCAGGGTATACCCTAGTTGGCATCATACCCACAAGTTGGGCTTGTTGGGATTGTCCCTCCCCGTCTGGCCAATGGGTTGAGGAGGCTTGGAGGCGTCTGATCCTTACCTCTTGGTAAGTCGAGTATCTCGTCCAAGTTAGATTATGATGCAAGTGTTCTACCACATAATTATTGAGGGCCATTGTTGGGAAGATCTGTAGGCAATATGATGTGTTGAGTAGTAGATCCCCTACATAAACTATTGCTAGATATGGGGTCGTACTTGTAGCTCCCCCATGAGATTTCTGGTTGAGATATGCTCCTCGATGTGGTTCCAAGTTGACTTGTGCTCCTTGATGATATGCTCTCTAATGTTGATGCGGGTCATAGATCCGACTCCTCGCCAATATTCCCAGGTAGTAGCCCGCTGGTAGACATTCCGGGTAGTAGCCCACAAGCAGAGATTTCAGGCAGTGGCCTGCTGGCAAAGATTCTGGGTAGTAGCCTGATGAATAGACAGTGGTAGCTTAGGCTCCCCTCTGATCACAAATTATTCTTCTTTTAGATTCGAGAATTTCAACATATGAGCAGGGACAACCAAGAGATAAGCAGGAATAAGAAAGAGATGGATTAAGATGATCAGTGACGATATGTGATGATACTTAAGTCAGGACTGGATATGATTTATTGACAGGATACACGAGACATGATGCGAGTGGAATTCTCCCTAGTTGAGAGGGAGTGTTAAAAACATGCAATTGCGATCAAATTCCACTTTGGACAGCTCATATAATGGAGATAACGATTACATTGAATTCCTCTTTTCGAGAGTACCAAAATAGACCTAAAAATCACTTAAATCAAATAAGATAAAGTGTATTTATGAAGAAAGCCCCACATGTGCATATTTGATAAGGTCGGCCCTAAAAGTAAAGTGGACCCCCTTAGAAGGCTATAAATACAAGTGACCTCTACCTCATTTGGACAAAATCATGAGAGACTCTTCTATCTTGGTTTTTGGCTCGCACAGGTTCGAGACTCGTCCACGAAGGAATAAGTTCGCTTTGAGGTGAAATTGCAAGGTCTGAAGCTCGCATTTCAGATCTAGGATTTTGGGCCACAATCGCAGGCACAACACAAAAGGATTTCGACCACAGTCACTCCCACAAAGGCTCATGAGTGCGACTGGAGCCTTCCAATTGCACGGACAACTCACTCTGCATTCGATCGAGAGTTAGGGTTACAAAATCTCAGTCGCACACTCACCTCAGTCCAAATCTAACCCAAGTGGCTCGCATACCAGGCTTAAGGGTGCGATGGGCTGCTATAGACGCTTGGAAAATTCCTCCATGCGACTGGGAACTAAAAGATGAAATCTCAGTCTTCCGAAGATTTCGCTCAGTAACTACAGTGTTCAGCAGTTAACCGTAGACAGTGACAGTCCGTTACAAGCTTTAGGATCAAGATTTTGAGTATAAGCATTGTTCGGTTCATTTCATGGATGTTGTAGTTACTTTGTTAGATAGTTGCATAGATGAAGATATGGATCATTGTACTTTCTTTTGCTGAATCATTTGATGACAGTCTAATAAGAAGAAGAATTTGCAAGGATTTTCCCCATAGTGGGTTTTGCCCTGGCCTCTAACCAATCCTGGTGTCTCTATGTGTGAATGCTTTTCTTCTATTGTTCCTTTATGTTTCATTGCATTCATGATGATGATATTGTTCTTTCTACATGGATGCACATGTTGCTCAATAACAATGTAAATCTGAATAATGTTATGATGTTATGGGGTGAATGTAATGTGTTAATGACGAAATGCAATTATCAAAGCAAAGAACAATATAGCTCAAAGAAAAATTCATGTTGTTGCCATGACTTTCCCAACCAACAAAATGGAGCAAATCTGAGAACTAGGAACCTTCGTCCCTCTCAACTACTTAAGTCTTCGGGTTTTTGTCAAGGTTTTATCAGTTCTGTTCATTGTTAGCAAAGGTTTAATGCTTGTTGGTCTTTGTATCAACTGTGACAAAAATCTCTGGTGTGACCCCTCTTTGGCTCTGATACCATGTAGAAAATTTAATGATCTGCAATCTTATCTGTTGAAATTTGATAACTAAAAAATTTCCTACAATCCCAACCCGGTTTTAATTTCACCTTATCACTCCCATCATTCAGACAAATGCCCTTTCTCATAAACTTACACTCAACATATAGAATTCTGGAAATGAAATTTTCAGATTAAAACACATGGGACTATCAACACATGCTGAAAATTAATATGGACATAAATAGACAAGCAACACATAAAAAAATACACATATTTTTGGTCAACTTAGACCCGGGCAAAACCCCTTCAATCTTCTCCGGGGAAAACCTGTTAGAGAGCTCTTCAAATTTATTTATCTTTCAAGTTCAGGAAAAATACATTTGCAGACAAAACAAAATAGCAAAATACAACTTATCTCTTCAGCCCAAAACTCCTTGAAAACCGTGTCCACTTTGCCTCGATTTCCACTCCCACTTAAAGCTGAAAATGTACTGTATGGACGCGGACTGTACTGTATGAATTATGAACGTACTGTATGGATTTCCGTACCACTGTACTGACTGTACAGATTTTTCCAAAAAAAAAATGCTCAAAAACTTCTCTCGAACTACGTGCAGCTCACAGCATTAAATGTTGTTTGTACTGTACCTTTTGTTGTCTTCTGTGCCTTGATTTTCGTGCCCAACTTTGCCCAAAAATCACTCCTTCAGCTTGCTGCAACAAATTTCACTTTCAGAACTTTTCTCCAGCTCTCAGCCTCATTTCTCCAATCTGCTCATGAAGAATGAATGAATGTAGTCTCTCTTTTCTTTTCTCCCTTTTGTTTCCCTAAATGACTTTTGGGCAACCCTAAGATCTAATGGATCAAATTCATTTAGATTAAGGGATGAGAATAAATGTGCATTTAATTCTCAATTTCTATTTTTTAACTCACCCATTAAATAAAGTAGCCACATTGTACATTATGTCTGAAGTCACTTTTCACTTTATAATTTAACATTGACTTTACCACTTATAAAGTCACTTTCACTTTATAATTTAATATTGATTTTACCACTTATAAACTCACACTTAGGAAAAGAATTATTTTGGACACTTTTCCCTAAGTAGAGACTAACCCATGGGAAACCACTTGTCCAAGGTACATTAAAAATCAACACTCCCTCTTACCAAGGAAAGTGTTTCTCACCACACCCATCGTGTCCCTGAAATGGACATGCTTGCCTCTTAGAAAGGACTTCGTGAGAACATTGGCCACTTTCTCATCTGTCAATATATACTCCAGCTTCACTGCATCCTTCTGAACATAGTACCTGATGAAATGATATATGATGTCAATGTGTTTTGACCTGTCATGAAACACTGGATTCTCCGTGAGTTTAACACAACTCTGATTATCACAGTGAATAATTGTCGATCTCAACTCTTGATCAAATAGGCCATACAATAACTTGTGAAGCCAAATGGCCTCACAACTAGCCTGGCTAGCGGCCATAAACACAGCCTTAGAAGAGCTCAAAGCAACTGACTTTTGCTTTCGACTGAACCACGACACAACTGTCGAACCCAATCTGAAGCAACACCCTAAAGTGCTTTTCCTGTCATAAGCACTTTCTGCCCAATCTAAATCTGTGTAATCTGCCAACCTCACTCCATCTCCCCAACCATAGTCCAAACCTTAATCAACAGTCTCTTGCACGTGGCGAAGAATGTGCTTTGCAACTACCTAGTGCACCCTCCCGGGCTCAACCATGAACTGGCTAAGTGTGTTCACTGCACAGCATATATTTGGCCTAGTGTTGACCAAATACATCAAGGACCCAATAAGTTGCCTATATAATGTGGGATCCACCAAACTAGAATCCGAAGCATGAAGCTTCTTCCAATTGGTGATTATAGGTGTAGACATGGGTCTACCGTCTGCCATGTGAAATCTACTCAACACATCCACAGCATACTGCCCCTACCCCAGAAAGATATGCCCCTCCTCCTATCACACCTCAAGTCCCAAAAAGTAATGCATCAACCCAATGTCCTTCATCTCAAACTCCATAGCAAGATCCTCCTTGCAACCACAAATTAGTCTATCTGCCCCAGTAATGAACAAGTCATCAACATATAGCACAAGAATGAGCGGATCATCCCCTACAACAATGTAGTATAGGTTTGGATCTGCATCACCCTTCATGAAACCCATCTGCTACAAGTATCAATCCTTGAATACCAAGCTCTCGGAGCTTGCTTAAGTCCGTAGAGTGCTCGCCTCAACTGGCATACATGGGTCTCCTGCCCAAGTACCTCAAAGCCCTGTGGCTGCTCAACATACACCTCCTCCTCTATAACTCGGTTCAAAAATGCGGTCTTCACATCCATCTGATGGATCTACCAACCCATTTCTGCAGCAATAGAAATAAGGGACCGGATAAAAGTGTATCGAGCTAGGGGAGCGAAGCTCTCATCAATCAACTCCCTCTATCTATGAGAACCCTCTAGCCATAAACCTCACCTTGAACTTCTCAATGCTGCCATCCGCAGCATGCTTGATCTTGTAGAGCCACCTGGAAGTCACAACTGACTTGCCCTCAGCCCTAGGGACCACCTCCAAGACATTGTTCTTAATGATAGAGGCATACTCCTCCACCATAACCTCTCTCCATACCTCCTGGCTAGCAACCTCCTCACAGTTAGTAGGCTCAGAGTCAACAATGTTGGTAGCCTTGGCTACATAACTGCAAAACCGCTCAGGTGGCACACTCTCCCTGTTCACCCTCTTCGAAGGACCAACGGACTCTGCTTCCTTCAAGGTGTCTTGAAGCCACTTGGGCCTCCTCTTCCCTGAAGAAGCTTCCCCATAGGGAACCTCATCCTCTGCCCCCAAGTCTAGTGAACCTGAAGGTCTGCCAACTGACCCTGGTGTGCTTGTACCAACACCCGTCCTCGAAGAAGCTATGCCTATGTCATCTGAAGTGCCATGTGAACTCTGTACCAGTGGACTCCCTAAAGAAGTGCTCGGTGAATTCACCACTAGTGCCCTAGATGTCACTGACACTGAAGTACCTCTTGTACCAGTCGATTCAGAACCCTGAGGTCCTGCTCCCTATACCTGACCTCCCTGCTGAGGAGAAGTCTGTGACTCTCTCTCATCATACTCCCGTGATCTCCAATAGGCCCTCTCCTCATTTAAATTCACATCCCTCCTAATCACCACTCTCCGTTTAGAAGGAATGAAGATCTGATAGGCCTTCGAAGTCTTGTTGTAACCCATAAAGATACCCTTCTCTGCCACGGGTTCCAGCTTCGTCCTCTGCTCCTTAATTATATAAGAATATGTAAGACATCCAAAGATACGAAGATGTCCCACATGAGGCTTCTCTCCAGCGAAAGCCTCCTCCGGAGTCATATTCCCCAATACTTTATGAGGACTCCTGTTCTGAAGATAAACAGCGGTATTGTAGGCCTCAGCCCACAAAAACAAAGGCAACCTCTGATCATGAATCATCGCTCTAGCAACCCAAACAATAGCTTTGTTCTTCCTTTCAGACACCCCATTCCGCTGGGGGTTGTAAGGAACCGTGAACTCTCTCTTAATGCTCTCCTGTGCACAAAAGTCAGTAAACCCACCATCGGTGTACTCACCACCATTGTCTGACTTCAAGACTTGAATCTTCCTACCTGTCTTCTTTTCCACAAGAGCTTTGAACTCTTTAAAGCGACTGAAGACCTCACCCTTGGTCTTCAGGAAATATATCCAAGTCCTCCCAGAGTAGTCATCAATGAATATAACATAATACTCATAACCTCCCAAAGACACATGAGACATACGACCACTAACATCGGTATGAATCAAGTCTAGTATACCTGTAGATCTATTGTCGCTCGCTGGAAATGTTAACTTGGTGTACCTACCCAAAGCACACCCTCTGCAAACCTCATAATGCTCGACATTGAAATCGGGAACTCCAGTAGTGATCTCCATCTGAACTCTCAAAGCTCCATGATGCATATGCGCCATCCTCCAGTGCCATAACTCGCACAAGTCTCTATTGTTGGTGGTACTAGTGTGAGTGCTACTAGATGTGCTACTCACCAATGCTCATGCCGACTGAAAACTGAACCTCTATAGTTTCCCAGCGCGTACTCCAATCACTTTGGTCTAAGTGATGGAAGCTCCCCTGGGATGCATCAATACCTACCCTCTTGAGAAAGTGATTTCAAATCCCTTCTCCTCCATAGTAGACATTGAAATCAAGTTCTTCTTCATCCTCGGAACATACAAAACATCCATGACCTTCAAAGGAGGCAAAGACTCCCTCTCAACGGTCATAGTCCCCACACCAACAGCTCTCACAGTGCGGTCATCTCCTAGTACAATCTCAATATCAAGTGCCCTCTCTGCAAGCTATGAAAAGAACTCTCGTGCACCTATCATATGGCGGGAAGCCCTGATGTCTATGTACCACACATCGGATGATGTACTCCTACTAGATGTAGAAGTAATAAATGCAAAGTCCCTGTCAAACTGTGAAGCAAACTGTTCCACCTCTGTTGAAGCTACAGTACCCTTCTTCCCCTTGTTTTTCCTCTCAGGACACGTAGGAACATAGTGTCCCATCTTCTGACATGCCCGACATTTGACTTTGGACATATCTATATCTTTCTTCTTCTTCTTCTCCTTTCCCTTAGCCCCATCTGATGAGGCGCCTTTCTTGGCCTTCCCTTTGTTCTTCCCCCTGGCTGTCAAGACTACATCCTCCTCATCTGTTATCTTCACCCCACCACTGTTAGTCTTTCGTATCTCATGTTGCACACAATCATCCCAAAATTTGTCTCAATTGGGAAGATTCTCTCTAGAGGTAACAGTATCTCCAAAGACCTCCAAAGACTTAGGAAGTCCCGCTACAACTATCCTGACTAACTCTGTGGGTGCAACTACCTCACCAATAGCAGTGAAATCATCACGTACATGTTTGACCCTGCCAAGATAATGAACTACACTTTCAACCTTTGTCATCCTGATGTTCTTCAATTGTTCTTTGAGTACCATCTTCCTGCTCTCATTGGTAATCTGATAGAGAGTGGTTAGAACTGTACACATCTGATATGCATATGTGTTTCCTCTCACCTGAGAAACCACATGATCCTTTAGGCTGTCCATCAAAATCCTTTTTTCCTTTGCATTATTTTTTGCGAATTCAGCAAGTTCATCTACAACAGTAGAAGGTACAACCTCTTGCCACACTATGTCCCAAACTGTTGTCTCCTCAAACATTGTTTGAATTCTATCCTTCCAAATGGCATAGTTGGATATCCCATCCAGTCTGTCCTCTATCCTTAAGAACATGGCCATGACTACTGTCCAAAATTTCAAAAACCAAGAAAATGGAGAAATGAACATTCCAACACACCTTGTAGTCCCAAAAGTTCAATCTGTGTGAACTTTCACCTTCTTGTCCCAAAATATCAGTTTGTTGTCCAAAAATTCAGTCTGCTGTCCAAACCACTGTTTGTTGTTCAAACTGCAAATTTCAATTTGTAGCTCTAATACCATGTTGAAATTTGATGACTAAAAATTTTCCTGAAATCCCAACCCAGTTTTAATTTCACCTTATCACTCCCATTTAGTTAAATGCCCTTTCCCATAAACTTACATTCAACATATAGAATTCTGGAAATGAAATTTTCAGATTAAAACACATGGGACTTTCAACACCTGCTGAAAATAAATATGGACATAAACAGACCTGCAACACAAAAAAAATACACACAAATTTTGAGTCAACTTAGACCCAGGCAAAAGCCCTTCAATCTTCTCCGGGAAAAACCTGTTAGAGAGCTCTTCAAATTTATTTATCTTTCAAGTTCAAGAAAAATACATTTGCAAACAAAACAAAACGGCAAAATACAACTTATCTCTTCATCCCAAAACTCCTTGAAAATTGTGCCCACTTTGCCTCGATTTTCATGCCCACTTGAAGCTGAAAATGTATTGTATGGACGCGGACTATATTGTACGTATTACGTACATACTGTATGGATTTTCCGTACCGTCGTACGGACTGTACGGATTTTTTTCATTTTTTTGCTCAAAAACTTCTCTTGAACTGCGTGCAGCTCACAGCATTAAATGTTCTTTGTACTGTACCTTATGTTGTCTTCTATGCCTTGATTTTCGTGCCCAACTTTGCCCAAAAATCACTCCTTCAGCTTGCTGCAACAAATTTCACTTTTAGAACTTTTCTCCAACTCTCAGCCTCCTTTCTCCAATCTACTCATGAAAAATGAATGAATGCAGTCTCTCTTTTCTTTTCCCTCTTTTGTTTCCCTAAATGACTTTTGGGCAACCCTAAGATCTAATGGTTCAGAATCATTTAGATCAAGGGATGAGAATAAATGTGCATTTAATTCTCACTTTCTATTTTTTAACTCACCAATTAAATAAAGTACCCACATTGTACTTTATGTCTAAAGTCACTTTTCACTTTATAATTTAACATTGACTTTACCACTTATAAAATCACTTTCACTTTATAATTTAATATTGACTGTACCACTTATATAGTCACTTTCACTTTATAATTTAACATTGACTTTACCACTTATAAAGTCACTTTCACTTTATAAAGTCACACTTGGGAAAAGAATTATTTTGGACACTTTTCCCTAGGTAGAGACTAACCCATGGGAAACCACTTGTCCAAGGTACATTAAAAATCAACATTATCTTGGTTTCAAATTTTGCAAGGTTTTGCAAGCCCAACCCACATGTTTTGACATGTTGATAAATGAAATTTTTGAGCATTCATTTGAAACATTTAAATAGTGTTTCTACTTTTTTGCACAACTGATACTAGAAAAATAACAAGCACACACAGTTTTTGACACTATGATTTTGGTAAAGTTGATCCTGGGAAAACCCCACTGTTGGGGAAAACCAAATCTGAAAGGAGGCTTTATTTTATTGCTTAAAGGAAATTTTACAACAAAGATTTAAAAAGAGAGTTTGAACTTATCTCTTCCCTTTAGCTGCTTCTCTATGGTTCCTTTAACACTGAAATTTTTGGGACTAATGTATTTTCACATAGTCTCACTCATCCTGTGAAAAATACAACCTCCTTCTAGCTTACAGTGCACAAGGAATTGAATGCAGGGAACAATCAACACTTCATAACTCTGACATATGTTTCTCTGCTAGAATTAGAACTCTTGTAGCAGGCTTTTTCTACACTATACACCTCATTGAAGCCTCTCGAAAATCACGTTGTAGCATGCTCAGACTAGCCTGAGAATTACACTGCTCAAACCCGAGATTCTCGACCTCTTATTGTCTAACTGTTGGGTGAGAAAAATGATGCATGTACACTGCCTATAGTTTAGAAAACAATTCGACCTAGGTGATGAAGGTTATAAAGTTGCTCCTTAAGATTCGAGCCTCCTTCAAAGCTTAAACTCAGCCTCTTGAGATTCGAACCATTGCCAAACTCTCTCTTGTCCTCTTTGTTGTTCGATTTTCTTCACACAAAATCCCTTCCTCCTTTCCTCCTTTCCTCCTTTCTACTCTTCTCTGCTCAATGCTCTCATGAAAATAATGAGCTCTCTTCCTCATTTTTCCTCCCTTTTGTCTTCTCCATAAGATGGGAACCTTATCCCTGAGATCTAATGATTTAGATTTAATTTCAAACAATTTAGATCAAGGGTGGAGATTAGTCTCCTACTTGACCCCTCCTCATATGGTCCCCCTTTCTATTAATTAAACTCCTAGTACTTTTAAAGTTTTAGTACCATGGTCACTTTTTCCTCATAAAGTCACTTTAAGAATATAAAAGTCACTTTAAGAATATAAAAGTGTACTTAGCACTTTTTCACATAAAGTGACTTTTAAAACACATGTGACTTTAATAACTTAAAGTTCCTAGTACATCTCCACATAAAAAGTACATTAGCCCCCTTGATATTAATAAACTCATAATATCACTTAGACAAACGGTGATTTATGTGTCTTCCTAGGCCAAAAGGAGAACTGCCTAGGAAAAACCTCCTTGGTACCATTTTCAACAGTTTGGGAAATACTAAATTTGTTGTTTAATTTTCTATTGCAACAGTCATATGTTTTATAGCTAGACGGTTCCAAGAAGCGAAAACCTCCACTCCAAATGACGCTATATAGAGCATTTATCTTAATTGGGGCTAATTGGGGTTATATTTGGGACTTCCCCCTTGGTCATTTACGAGGTTGTTGGGCTAAAATAGCAGGGGCTAAGGTTGAGGCGATAGTGGGCCCCAGCCTTGTGTGTGCCCATCCACTGGGTTTCCAAGACCTTTCCAATGTTGAAAAATGGTAGCTACAGTCTGTATTTTCATTGGAAAATCAAAGAAGAAGAAATTATGAATTTATATGTTGACCAAGTCGGCCCCACTCATTGAAAGGGTTTGACCCCAAGATCAAAACCCACCTCCTAGCACATGTATAAATTGGAGTTCGTCCATCACACATAACATCATTCATATCTGAAATAGAAGAAGAACAGTCCACACAAGCAAAGGAGATGGAGAAGAATTTTCTGCGTTGGCCAGATCTCTTGTTTTTGTCTTTGTCCAGCGTTGACTTGAGTATTCTTGCTTTTGTTTAACCAAGATTTTGACTAGTTTTGGAGGCCAAAATTTTCAGTGGTTTGTTAACTTTGTTTGACCAAAGATTTCCTCTTGTTCTAGCACGTTGACCGAAGGTAAACATCTGCATTGTGACGGAGCTTTGACTGTGGTATTACAAGTCAAATTTCAGCCCTATGACAAGCTGCCTCAAGCTGAAATTCAACCCCTCAGTTGCAGACTTTGACTTGAACCAACGACGACTATTTGTCTCTCATTTGATGTAATGTTCCAAAATAGGAAAAACAGTGATATGCAAGCAAATAACAATTTCACCACAAGAATTTTAAAACAATTTAATAAACACCCAGAACAATCAGAAATATGGAAGCAATTGAGCCATTTTATTATAAATTGATGCAAGAGTACAAATATATGGAACGAATGCACCTGGGCTTGCCTTTTTGGCAAGTGGAGCAATGCCCAGGTGAAGCAATGATAACCCAGAAATTGTCCAACTACTGCTCTGCGCTGCCCCAGCAATTCTACATTGTTTGTTTCAAAGATATGGCTGAAAACCCCACATCTGGTGCTCAGAAAATTCTGCAAAGCTATTTCTGAGGTCCTTATCAAAAACCCAAAAAAACCCAGAAATGGTTTGGCCTAGTTTTGACCTTCCAAAATCGATCCCCTACGCTCTCCAATAGTTGTTGAAGCACGTTGTCTGTCAAACCACCAGAAAAATCCTTCCCAAACACTCCTGAAATGTAGCAATCAACTCCACCAATACTTCCCTTATTTCTCCCGGCAAGCAATAGCCCCAATGGCTGAGACACTATCTCCCACGTGTGCCCAGTTTCTCTCTTTTGCGTTGGCCCCAGAGTCTGCAAAATCACTGCTGAATATTGCTGCCACTTCCAGCCCTCAAACTCACCCAATAGCCAACAAATATATTGAGCCTTCTTCTCCTAATTTCTCCTGGAAATAGCCCTTCGGAAGAATGTTGCAATGGCCACACTAGATCCACTACTGCGTCCTCCAAAAATACACATTGTTGGGGCAAACTGAATACAAATGTTGGAAATCTCTCTACAAATCACCTCCGGCTGATAATGGATGAACCTCTCTAGGGTGGCACTTGAAGTCCCCCAAAGAAAGGGTGAGTTCTCCGCTTGGAAAACTCTTGCTAAACAGCAAGTGACCCAGCTAAACAGCTCAAGCAACAGAATCAAATTCGATAAGCCAAGAATGCCAAATGAAGTGCATTTCCTTCCTTCTATAAATTTCATGGAGCTTTTCTTCCCGCCTTTCCTTCCCTCTCATGCATTTCGAATCATTGGCTTAGGGAGTGTGTATTTCTTATGTGGGTGGTCCCCACATATCATTAACAAAACAAAATAAAATAAAATTAACTTGCCTCTAACTCCTAAGTCTTCTATTAAAAATCAAATGGGCCCCATCTTCACCAAAATTGGCCCCCAAAATGTAGAAATAAATCCTGTTCCAAAATAATTTAGGACGGGACATTACATTTGACTGGTTGGACATGGCATTTATTGAGGTCAAAAGATTGGAATTTTGTTTGGAATATTTTGATGTACATTTTGATGAACTGAACTCTCTCTCAGAAGGAAAGATTTGTTGGGTTTTTCCCTAGTCGCTGACCTAAATTGTGATCTCTACTGCTGCTCTATTGTTAATGGTTGAACTTTTTCATGTAATTGCTTGATGAATGGAATGCTCTAAAGAAGTCAAATAGTATCATTGGAAGTAGTTATCAGTTTGAAAAATTGTACTAGTCTTAATTGCACTAGAAAATCAACAAGCGAAAAATCGTTTCTCGTTGAAGTTTGGGATGTGGCTACAGTAAAGGATCTAAAAACGAAAGTGCAGAATTGCTTGGGTTATCCAGCAACTTCTTGGAGCTTGATCCACGAAGGAAAGCTTTTACAAGACGACATTTGCTTGCAAGAATATGGAATCACCTGTAATTCAACCATTATTATAAATTTGAGACTGCGGGGTAGAATTTCAGTAACGGGAGGGCCTTCCAATAACACAAAAGGTCCAACTTCTTTCGAGTATGCGGTAAAAGGAAGGGTCGATTCGCATAACAAATATGATCAAACTTCCACTATCCCTGGCCCCTATATTGTAGAACAAATGAATTAAGTGACAGCTTTGACAGTAAATCTACTAGAGGTCAATGAACTCTACTTTGATTTCCATTCAAGAGCAATCATATGAAAATTTAATGGTTTCTGGCCCAAGTCGGAGGACCTATATCAATGGATCTTCTACACTTGGAATAAAAACTGCCATATTCACCTGTGTTCTAGAGGTTTCTTTATTGTAAAATTTGATACAGCAAAAGATCTGGATTACGTTTTAAAAGAGGGTCAGATTACATAATCTCCCTTTGCATTTTTGGCAACGCAAAGTGTTAGAAGGAATCGGCAATTCTTTGGGGAAGTTCTTAGAAGTGGAGTTGGATAGAGTGACAAAAGGAATCTTCACCTTTGCCAGGATATGTGTAGAAGTAGACTTCAATAAAGGTTTACCAAATCGTATTATTCTAATTCATAATAATATGCAATGTCCTAGTCTCTAGATTTTGAAAACATGACATTTAGATGTCGTATTTGCCTTCAAACAGGACACTTACAAAATTCGTGTCCTTAGGCTAAAAAAGATCCCAAAAGAATAAAGAGACAAAGCCCAAAAGCCAAAGGGATGGTAGTTCTCAGATTCCCATGATACCACAGCAGAGGAGGAAGAAATCCCAGTGAATGCTACAAATATTGTTGAACAAAACTCTCAAGAAATCATAGAGAAGTGTGGGGGGAGCAGGTAGGTTCGACGCCTTTCTTGTGCTAAATCTGTTTTCTAATTGACTTAATTTCCTCCAAAGACGCTATAGATTTCATGGGCAATGTGGAGTCAATGTTTTATAACTTGGACTCATCCTTAGAATTGGTCGAGGGTCAACTTTGACTCAAACTCAATCTTGTCCATAACTCAGACTGATTTGAATTCAATGACTGAGTTTACTAAAAAAACATAAAATATTTACATTTTAATGAAAAAAAATCATTTTTAAATTCAAAATCATTATAAAAAAAATATGCAGTGTTTGTTTATGTATATACCATGTAAGGGTGAACATATCAAAATGGCACCAAGCGCAATACATATCAGAAACAAAATTCATAATCAACGAGGCTCTAAATGGCCTCTAGAGTCCCAAAAACATGCTACAAGCTACTAGCCTACTACATAGGATAAAATTTAAATCACTGATCAAAATGTTCAATAATCAAACTCATCACCACTCCTAGAGATGGGATCCTCAACAAAAGCTATAAATCATCCTCTGGCTTACTCTAAATCACAACTCTTCAACACTACTCCAAATGCTCAAAAAGAGAGATGTGAAGCAAATAGAGGGTTGTTTTTTTAAATGCTGCAAGCTACTAGCCTACTACATAGTATAAATCATTGATCAAAATAATCCATCATCAAACTCATCACCACTCCCAGAAATGGGATCCTCATCATAAGCTACAAATCATCCTCTGGCTTACTCTAAATCACAACTCTTCAACACTACTCCAAATGCTCAACAAGAGAGATGTGAAGCAAATAGAGGGTTTTTTTTTAAATGCTACAAGCTACTAGCCTACTACATAGTATAAATCATAGATCAAAATAATCAATCATCAAGCTCATCACCACTCCCAGAAATGGAATCCTCAACATACTCCAAATCACAACTCTTGAACACTACTCCAAATGCTCACAAATGCTCAACAAGAGAGATGTGAAGCAAATAGAGGTTGTTTTTTTTGGGTTGGGGGAAGGTGGGTTTGGTTGTAGGGTTTAGGGCACTATGAATTAGGGTTTAGATTATTTCTTTTAAATTGACTTTGTAATGAAAAATGCACTGCTGTGGGGCCTCAGACCAACTCAGCCAAGTAGGTGTGGTCGTGGTCAAGATGGACCAGTTCAGTACCAAACCAATCAGAAAGCCGAGTTGACTTGGTTAGGGGGTCAACTGAGTCAACTCAGCTAGTTCCACATCTCAGCAGGCCAAGTTTAAAAACACTGTGCGGAGTGAATGGTATACCTTAAGGTGTTCTTGTTTCTTGTCCTATATGTAACAACATTACCAGACTCACAATTTAAACTACAAACTTGGCAAGTTTTGATCAGATTGGCCTACCAAAAATCCAATTCAACTCAGGGTGATTCAAACCTAATGTTTGTGTGCGTTCTGTCATTTTTTCTGCCTGTTTGAGTTACATTATTCTCTGCCAGTTTATTTTATACTTGCGAAGTTTTACCTGGGTTTCTCCTGATTTACTCCCAGTCCAATTCAAACTCATCACTTTTTTGCCTCACCAATTTTTTGCCAATTCCAAATCCAGTAACATTGATATGTAATTTACTCCAATCCCCTAATTACTTTTCCAAAAGAAAACAATAAAAATGAAAAACATTAAAAAAAGAAAGTGATAGGTTGCCAAGACAATTGCAACTATTCTATACATACCAACATTCCTCAGAAAACTAAGGATACAGACCAACATTCCTCAGAAAACTAAGGAAAGAAAAGGAAACTGACAAAACAAGATGCAAAAAATTGTTGAAATTTTCATCAGTAAAATTCATGAGAAACATGGAATAATGGTACATGTACTATGGATACATACCTCTTTCGAAATCTCATTGATCGCCGATCACCATAATATCTATCAGAGTCATGTGAAAGATCAGATTTCAGGATATCGTATGTTGTTAAAACAATGTCTGCATCTGCCAGTTCATTTAGACTGGTTCCCATAGTGTCTAAAGTGGATTCACTTGAAATATCTTTAACACCTCCATACACTCTAACCTTTAAAGATCCCCTTTTAGTATGACTGCAAATCAAATATACAGCCAATTAATCCCTGATTTTCCTTAATCAGAAATATAATTATTGTCAGTAGCCTAAATCCTTTTTACTTTGGTCAAAGCAATTATGTCAAAGCATCCTTTCACTTAATTCTTCTGCATTTCACTTGATCACAATGGAAGATAGACAGACTTGACCAATCAGAAAACAGGTCACAGCCTCTGGTGCACATTCTTAAATTAATAAAGGTTCCTCCAGGCAAGATGGATTGGCAATTAGTAAAAGAAATACAGCTGAATATCAAAGAGGAAGGTATACCAATTGGCTGCAGGTGCTAGGGCACAGTGATAGTATTAACCAAACTCCTGGGAAAAAAAAAATCTCATGGGCTAAGTTCTCTCTTGTCATAGAAAAAGCTAGTTTCCAGATTGTCGTAACTAGCATCTATTGTTTTAGTAGGAAAGTATATCAATGTCCATGAAAGGCAAAAGTTCATTTAGATACAATGAACTCATGGGAGTGATTAACAAACCATAAAAATACAAAGCAAAAGCTGGTACATCTGTAGAGTAGAAAACATAGCTAAAAGATATACAGCCAAAATTATCAATATTTATTATTTTCACCTATCTCATCAACTACTAAAGTCTCCCAGGAGAAGTCTAAGGATTCTGACTACTCAGGAATCTCAATCAACCAGATATCCTGCACAATAATGGGTGGCTGGCAAGTTACCCTCAATGATGTGTAATTCATTTCCGCCAGGGTCAAACTCTTTGTATGTAGTTATTTTAAGACAAAAATATAAAATGAAATACCAACAGTATCCTGCAAGCAACCATTATGACATTTGTCCTCTTTCCACATTGGTCTCAACAGTAACTTCAAGAGATACAGCATGTTTAAACTTTAAAGTCATGCAAATGGAAAAATAATAAACAGAGAGAAACAGAGCCAATCCAAGAGGCTATCCGAGTCTCTGGAGCATATTATAACTTTAATGAGAGAATGAGAAAGCACAGAGAACCCATTACGGGAAAACCACGTTGTGACTTGAAAGAACACCATTGACAAAGGCAAGGATCATAGCCAGGTACATTAAAGCATAATAGGAATAAAGCAACTTGAATTGAATGATAAAGAATTGCAGAGGTTAAGGCAGACTAGATAGTTGGGATGGTAATATGATAAGTGCCACTAGCTTTTAGAGGATAATGCAATAAAATAATGTGAGGATGATCCATCTTATGGAAGGGGATATAAAGATAAGGATAACAAGAAGAGTTGGGATGATACTGGATATACAGTAATTTGGACTACAATATGTTTTAGATTATTTCAGCCACTAGGGGCTTCAGACAAAAAGGTCTAGAAGAAAGGTAGATGCCAGATAGATCCTTATTAAAAGCAGAAACATGGGACTTAGAAGTTAGGACAAAAGGCACTAGAAGGTAGAGGACAGATAGATTCCTTATCAAGAGCAGCACTGATCTAATGTGCTATCATGCAATGCCATTCCCATAAGTTGAAATAACTAGATATAGCATAACTATGATTGTAAACAAGTAGATGTTTTAAACTTTTAGGAGTTCAATGGGCAAAGTCTAATTACACTTGATTGCATATATCTTAAATTTTATCAAATTCTCTCTTCACTTAGCAGATATTCATAATTCTATAAATTTTCTCAATAACAATATCTAATAGAAAGAAATAAGCACCAGAACTTTACTGAAGTATCAGGTTTCCTACCGAGCAATTTCATTCTGCCATTGTTGCAATATCGGTGCTGGACAAACAATAAGAGTTGCACAAGAAACCAGTTCACAGTCTGAAATTTGAATCAACTCTGAACAAGTCTGACAAACAAAGTTTTTCTCAGTCTTGATGACATCAGCACTGCCTTCCATTACTAAACTTTTCCTCCTCTTCTTTCTAGTGGCTTTGTTGTTCCTAATCTCAACATCAAAATCAGAACCACTTTCATCTATTTCTTTTGCATCAGATTTTCCATTTGTTTCAAATCTAACACAATCTGCATGTTGCCAAGCATCACATACATCACACTGAACCCAAAGACCAGAATACTTGCTTTCAGTGACAGCCCCACATACACACTCAACTCGTTCCAATTTTCGTCTTTTTAAAGAACGGTGCCCATTTTCTGCTCGATTCAATTTGCCATGAACAAAATCTGATTGATCTGATCTCCGAGGGTGTGCCAAGATGCAGGCAAGAAGCTCAACTGTTTTCCCTAAACCCATTTCGTCTACATTCCCAACAAAAGTACATAATGAGAACAAGCAAGGTTTTAGGTGAGCCCACACTTCTTCAAATCATGAAAAAAATGTTTACCAGGGATGGAATCACTACAGTTTACTAGAAATAATAAAATTGACTAACATGAAAAGGCTCACCTGCAAGAATCCCACCATGGATGTAGGTTAGGAAACCTTCAGGATGCATTGAGATACTGCCACTGCAAAAAGGGTCAAAAATTAATCATAAGAGATGTAAATTCCTCAGAATGGCATTTACTAACAGATAGCCACAAACACAACAGAAGTCAAAACCCATTGTTCGGCAACTGGAAAAACTAGCAATACCTTTAGACATGCAGTAGTACAGTGGATGCAATCATTCATGAAATCAATGTCTAAACTTCTTGGAGAAAGAAAATAAATAGCATCTAAGATAATTTAGAAATAACAGCAACAATAACCTATCTAATGTTCCACCAAGTTTCAGGGACGCAGGGATGCAGGGATGTGTGCATGCAGTGTCTTGAAAATGTGTGGAGAGAAGACCCAAAAGGGAGCATCAAGGCTCCCAACATAGGAGACCTCACACCAAATATTAAATATATAAGGCATCCCGTGGGAATGCGAAGACAGCCAACCACCAGTAACAATCAACAGTTATTCTAACTTATCCAGCCATAGAAATAAAAAAGACTGACCCTTCTGCTTTTCCTAGTTTCACTGAAAGAATTCTTGCTGGACCTAAAGTGCACTTGAGTATGGTAAAAAGTCTATCTTGTCTACTACTTTCTGCCTTTAAAACTTGTCGTTCAGAAAGTTCTAACTTCAACCTTCTTAATGTATTAAATTAGCATGTTGTAGGATTCGGGAGGGATACATAGAAAATAAAGGCAAGGCAACAGAGGTGGTGGCGGGAAACCCCCCTTGCTATAAAGGAAAAAAATATATAATTTCTGTTGTTTTTTTTAATGTGTTTTTATAACAACGCTCCTCCATAGGGAGCACCCTGTATTATCCTAAAGGAAAAAAGTGAACCATTTCAACAAGGGACATGACTAGTTGAGTCCCAAAGTATTGGAGACATACAAGGGACAACATGGGACATTCCCAATGAAGTCCCCAAATTCAAGGAGCATGGGGAGTGTAGAGGACACACCCTGTGTAGCATTGATTCTATCACCAACTAATACCTATGTATACCAATTCAACTGTAGGTTTACCTGAAATTGAACAAAAAACATTAAAGTTCTTGCAATTATGAAAGCATCTTTATTCTTGTTCTGTTGTACCATTTTGGGGAAAAGCACCAGTCAAATTGTCAATCTCAACTAAAATTGTTTTGTGACAATGAAATTGAATTTAAAATTTCATTTTCACCCTTGAGACTAACCCCTCTAATCCTCTCCTGGAGTCTAGCAGCTCCAACAAGTAGCCCAAAATGTCAGCACCCAAAAGATAGAGATATGAGTTTAAAGGGCATTCCTGAACCCGTAAACTGTACCGCATAAAATGTACAGCAGTGAATCAATGAAGTACACAATAGATTTGCAAACCCAAAACTTGCTTGTATTAAAGATTTAATACAACAAAAATAGGGCTCCCGTGCCAGTGATCATGGCCCTTACAATTAGCCCTGATACAAAGAAAACTAGGGCTCGATGTCAACAACACTTGACTATCAATCTGCCCAAGAACAAGAACAAACTTGACTTACTAGCTGAAGAAGTTCTTACACCAGCCCTTTCAGTCCACTTGTCTTGAACACCTGGCAGGTCCTTTGCCACTTATACATGCGGAGAATACGGCTGCTCCAATACCTCTTCCTTCAGCAGCTCACAAGAAAGTCTGCATCTTCAGATTCGCTTGTATACTTCAGCTCCAACACTCTGCCTTCTAACAATGACAATGCTCCTCCAATGTCATTGAAGTTTTTAACATAGGCTCTAATATCAACTCAACAAGTCTGCCTTCACAAAATAACTCTGCTGCTTCAAAGTCACTGTTCACAGGCTCCAAGCACTTTGCACAGCGGAAAATGTACAGCAGTGAATCAATGAAGTACACAATAGATTTGCAAACCCAAAACTTGCTTGTATTACAACTTTGATACAACTAAAATAGGGCTCTCGTGCCAGGGATCATGGCCCTTCCAATTAGCCCTGATACAAAGAAAACTAGGGCTCGATGTCAACAACACTAGACTATCAATCTGCCCACGAAGGAGAACAAACTTGACTTACATGCTGAAGAAGCAATTACACCAGCCCTTTCAGTCCACTTGTCTTGAACACCTGGCAGGTCCTTTTCCACCTATACATGCGGAGAATACTGCTCCTCCAATACCTCTACCTTAAGTTGCTCACAAGAAAGACTGCACCTTCAGATTCGCTTGTATAATTCAGCTCCAACACTCTGCCTTCTGAAAATGACAATGCTCCTCCAATGTCACTGAACATAGGCTCAAATATCAACTCAATAAGTCTGCCTTCACAAAATAACTCTGCTGCTTCAAAGTCACTGTTCACAGGCTCCAAACAAGGTCCCCAACACAGTGATTTAACCTCCACTAAATCACTGTACATTAGGCCTTCTTTACAGTTGTCATTCACAACTTTGATGACAATCAAATCCCTGCAATTATCCAACACAGAACAGAAGGATCACATCCACAACCTACAGCACTTTTAACCTTCCTTCCAAGCTTCACAAAGCGCTTGGCCTTCCACAGAGAGATCTGTCCCAACAACTGAGGGTCCTATACTCCAACACTGCCCTTCCTTCAGGTCTGCCCACATTCCTGAGATTTGGCCCCTCTTATCAGCCTCCCTAAGGCCTTGGCCTGCCTGTAGTAGATAAAATAGGGCTTCAGCCCTCCCAAAAACACATCACGGAACTCTGTTGGGGCTTTGGCCCCTCCTCGATGGAAAGTATAGCCTCTCCAAAACCCTCAGTCAGCCCTTCCTTCAATTCAGTCTGCTTTAGAAATGCACAGAAGTAATTCGGACCTCTTCTAGAGTGTTTCTCTTGCTCAGAACAGCTCCAGCTCGGCTCTCCTCAAGGTCTGCAGCTTCCAAACTTGTCTTCTATTCACAAATGGATGATTGCCATGGATGTGCCAAATGAGCTCCACTTATCTCTACTTATAGTGTTCTAGGTTGAGTCATTTGCCACCAAGAGTAACGTCTTTTAGCCCAAGCCGACCTGAGCCTACATGCTCAAACACCATTAACTTAAGAAATAAAATTCCTTTCATTGACATAAGCCCTCTCCATTGTAGTCTTGGGTGCCCTTTAGCCCATCAAAGGTGCCCCTCATTCATCCAATAGAATAAACAATTAATTTTCCCTTTAGTCTTTAGCCCACAGCTTTGGGTCCAAAGCTCACCACTTCAGTACATTGCCCACAAAACATCTTTTCCGTGGGTCGACTCCTCACAAACCCAATACCCCAGGGATTGTGGGAGTACCTCCCAAGCTACACTTCTCAACAGAAGAGAGATCCTGTCCAAAAGGAAGTTGTTAACCAAAGCTATAGTAGAGGCATGCAAAAATAGAGTATTCACCATGTGAAAGAAGAAAATGCTTCCTTGGCCAGTGAAAGTGATCGCCAGCAATCATGTCCCAAATTGAATAGAGGGTTGCAAAAAGCTCTTCTTTAGAGAAGCCACTATCTAATATGTCGCTATCCATACAAGAAACATTATGTGGGGTGACTTTGAAACATTGATGCCTAGTTTCCACCACAATATCTGTCAAGAAATATAAAGAAAAATTATTTTGAAAATGTAACCCAAAAAAGATTTTGTTCTAAGAAGAGTCCTCCCCGAAAGAGACATCTTGCTACGCAAGCCAGTAACCATATCAACCATATTCTTCCTCTTGAGGAAATAAAAGTAAAATTTGAAAGATTCATCCCGTTCTTGAACCATTTGTAAACAAGCCCATATATGTGGAACCCTAGCCACATGCTCCTCCTCTCACCTAATAAGCCTCAAGCTTAGTTACTTCCTCTTGTAAGTTAAGATTGTGAATATCTTCCTCTAAGAAAAATCTAACCTCCTCAAGCCTCTTATTTAAGGATTTCAACTTCTTCTTTTCCTACATGCCACCAATCTGCCCCAACCCCTCATAAACTTCACTGCAACTTCCACCGAAGTAACCAACCCTTTTCCCCTGGCAAACTCGAGGAAAGGTTCCATACTTTGTGAATCAAAGCCCTAAAATCAATCAAAACGAGAAAGAGTGTCATATGAAACCTGCCCAATTGTCACAATGGTAGAGATGCAAATGTGATTAGACCCCGTTGCATTCAAACTGCATGCATAGCCTACAACTTACCTATAAACGAAAACCATTATGGGGAACATAAAGCCTACCTAACCTTACCTACACCCTAACTTTACCCTACCACAAACGGAATCATGTAAACCAACCACCATAATCCAAACACTTATTTTTCTAGTTAGGGTAAAAGAAATCTGCAAAGAAGCCTTGCACTTATCCCAAACTTGCTTTTCAAAACCAAAGACACTATTCAACAATATTTAAATCTACACACATAATGCATTATGCATCTGACAAAGATGAAGCCAATTGGTGCCATAACACACACCTCTCAAAGCTAATGTTAGACAGCACACAAACATATCCTTCAACATCAATGCAACCCAAAGACGTCTATTATTAGGATTCAATTCATGATCAATCACAAAACCCTGGAGGAAGTAAAAAATAGCTAAAACACCAACCCCTCGTTGCACATGGTGAGTAGCCTAGAATGGACCTATCCAACGAAATTCAATTGAAATCTCAGATGAAAGCTAATAGACTTAACTTCCTAAACCACATCCAGCCTGAAATCCTTCAAAAATATTCTCACAAACCATTTGTGAATGGGATGGTCATCCCTCTAACATTCTAAGAAACAAGGGACAAATTCATTTGAGAGAAAACTCCCTACCAAGCAGTGTTATCAAAATCAAACCAATTTCGCTAAAATTGGCCAATGGCCCAATTTGACCAATTTACAAGGGTTGTTGGCTCAAATCAAGCGTCTAAATCAAAAAAGGTTGTTTCCATACTAAATCAGCGAATTTTGTGATGGAACTGCCCAGTTTTGTATGAAACTCTCCTTCAACGCTTAATCTAACCAGTTCCATACGGAATCGACTGATTTTGTACAGATACAATCAATTCCATACTAATCCATATGTCAACGTGTAGGATGACAAAAACTACCCCCAAAATCTTTTTAAAATGAAAAAATAGTAAAAATATAAATAAAATCATTAAAACCCTAATAATTAATGGTAGTGTTGAATTCTTGAAGTAAAGGGATAAAAAAGGAAAGATAAAGGTGAACTTCTTTCCTCTTCTATCTGTTTACTTAGTTTTCTAACATTCCATGCTAATCTATATGTTGACCTGTGGGAGGACAAAAATTACCCATATAATTTTGAAAAAAAAAAACAAAAACAAAAACCCTAGTGATTAATGGTAATATTAAATTCTTAAAGTAAAAGGATAGAAAAGGAAAGACAACGCCTTTCCTTTTCTATCCTTTTACTTAAATTTTAAACATTACAATTAGTTGTTTCATGATGTTTGAGAGTGGTTCTGACCTCATTGGACTTCAAATGGAGAAAATAGAATTTTGGATCCCAATCAAAATTTGGCAAACTAAACAATTTTCAGGATTTTAGGATTGATAGGATTGCAATAATTCCAATGGATTCTAGCATGTGTGAGGGTATGCAATTGGCATTTAATCAAGGGCACCTTGATGTTGGTGGCATTAATTGTTGAACTCTTTTGTCATGACCCTAGTAAAAATGTACCCTTCACTCAATAAAAATCACTAATTAGGCATGTTAAGTTTTTTCTACCTAATTATAATACTTAGAGGATGATACTCATGATAAGGATCCCAATATAGGCAATGATTTTGATGATGTATTTATTCATTGTAGCATGATTTTTTTGGACTCCAAAGGCCATCTAGAGCCTCTTTGTTTATCTATTTTGGTTCAAATATGGATTGCACTTAATGTTATTTTGGTTATATGCATGCTTACATGTTATATACATGAGAAAACTCTACATATTTGTGTCTAATGGTTTGGATTCACATGTCCATGAATATATATTTTTTAATCAAAATTTGAATATACCATGTATTTTCGATCTCTTGATTTTTCCCCTGTTTTTCTGGTTTAGGTCTTATTTTGACCGATTTCCAATTTTAGGGGTACATGAGTTTGGAGACTATTTCAATTTTGATAACATTGCTATCAAGGCTACCAAACCTATTATCATAGGGAAAATCACCGACGGTAAAATTTTGATTATTATGGAGCTACTAAATGACATCCTTGTATGATTTTAGACCAAACACTAACACTTGCATCTTGCATCACTATTAGGCCTTTCCAACCAAGCTATGGATCTAGTTTCTTTAATCTTGTGGCTTTTAATCTACCATTCGTTCTCAACACCCATGGAATCTTGTACAGCCTGCTACGAATTTTCAACTGCAGGAGGGAACCTTGTCCCTAGCTCTCATGAGATGAAGTAGTTGTCGTACTTGGTGTCTTCTTGAGATGAATCTACTATGAAGGGGAATTTGAATATAATTTGAGGCCACCTTTTCTACTTTTTGAGAAAAGGCCTTTGGTTGTTTGGTTTATGCTTTCTATGAGGTCAGTCATGAATAAGATTATCTTGGCCTTTGCATGCAAAGTATGCAATAAGCATAATTAAGTTCTCATCTTTTGCTAGCGAGCTCCTTCTATGTTGAAAACTAAATGAATTGGGGCAGCTTCTCTTTCAAATCAACTTCCACACAAACTTGACAGTTGGCCCTGAACGAGTTTCTCCATCATCCAATATTAGCATGTTGCCAACTCATTGAGTAAACATATCTACAAACAAGTGTATATGGTTTGGCTTATTTTATCATTATGGTTGAATCTTGTCTCTATTATTGCACAAAAGCCAATGAACCAATAATATTGCATGTAAAATATTATAGCACATGACAACCAGTAGTGATTGAAATAAATATTACACTCAAATACCTAGAACCCCTTTGAATGAAATTCCTTTGCCTTTCTGGTTAGGAATCCACCACCTATTTGAAGGCATTCTCATCCAACAATTTCCACCAAAAATAGCAAAATAACCCTTCTCCACTCCAAGTTCTTCCTTCATTCTTCATATTCCTTATTGTTGTTAACGAGAAAGTTAAAAACCCCTTCTAAGCCAAGTTCAGGCAGCTTCAAATTGTCGTCTTTATCATTATTCAATAGGGAAATGGCCGTAGCATCAACTTACAAGGTCAACTTTTGAGCATTAGTCAATTGTGAACCAAAAGCAAGAAAATCGAGGACTCGTTCTTCAATAGAATTTAACCCTCCTTGTCCTGTGAAAGGCATAATGGGACGTATTATGCCTAAAGCACACAACACCTTTATAGTTGCTAGTGTCAACAATAAAATCCACACAAACCCAATGACCATTTGTTGGATAGTAGTATAATTATCTTATCTTATCTTATCTCATCTCCAATAAGAAAAAGTGTTGGTTTCCATTGTTGAGTTTTCTTGAGTGTTGGGGTAGCATCGGATGTGCTCTAGCTCCCAAAATTTGTGAAGTGACTAGAGTACATGAGATCTCCAAGACCCAGAAAGGGATTTGGGAAATTCCATCCAGTTTGGGAGATAATTAATTAATTAATATTTTTAATTAAGGACCCTAAGTATAACTTAGGAAAATTAAAATATTAAAGGTAATTAATTAAAACATGTGATGGAAATGACTCAAGTCACACAGATCAAGCTTTCTTTTAATCTTAGCCATCGATTCAAGATTAGATCATGGTCATTGGTTTTCTAACGAGAAAGTATAAAGGAAAGGCTTGGGGTCAGTTGGAGAACACACACACGGAGGCAAAACACTGAGACTAAGCTGAAATTCTACGGTGGGTTTGCTAAGAATTTTCCGAAGTGTTTCAGCTGCGGAGAGCCTAGCAGAGCATGAGGAAGTTGCAGCACATTCCAAACGCTTCATAATGGATGGGGTTAAGGATCATATAGTTCCACACATAGCCGACAAGAAATGGCTCGGGAGATGTGGGAAGCCTTAACTGCCCTATATGAGAGAAGATCTGTCCAAAGGAGAATGCTTCTGGAGAACCAGATGAGGATATTCATGATAGCCAAGGGAGAAGAAATCGAGCCCTTCCTTTTAAGATTACAAGCGATCAGAGATCATTGTCTGCCATGGGAGCAAAGGTGGAGGATGATGTGATGGTGAGGACTGCACTCAATGCAGTCACAAAGGACTGGGAAACTTTTGTCCAAAGTATCTTGGGCAGAGCGGACCTTCCCAACTGGGACAGTATGTGGGCAATCCTTCGTCAAGAAGAACTCCGTCAATTCACCAAGAGGTAGTACAGCACAGGATCAAGTAAAGTGAAGAAGGAAGAGGAAGAAGATGCAGCCTTGGAATCAAAGAGGTAGCAAGGGAAGAAGAAGTGTGATCTATCCAAGATCAAGTGTTTCCAGTGCGGTGAACTAGGACATTTCGCCAGCAATTGTCCTCAGAAGAAGGACAAGGAAACTTCTACTTCCAAGGCAATTATGGCGGACAATGGTTCTGACGATGACGCAACCATGGGTGCTCATCAACCACGAAAGTGGGGCAACATGGATCTATAGAGCAGCTACAAAGTGGTGGCGGGATCCTTGAGCAGCTCATCTCTTGGATCACATCCGAGCTACATGAGCCTTAACACAGTAGCGAGACAAGTAGAGCAGTTGGTGCAGAGAATCACGGATGGAGCAAAGGCACAGCTGAAGGCTAAAGGGAGCAGCACAGTGTAGATGCAGCAGCAGCGTGGCAACGCAGCACAGAGGAGTTGATGTGACTTCAGCAGCGCAGTGCAGGTTGACTTACACAGAGCAGAGCTACAGCAGCGTAGAGGCTTCAGGAGGACAGTGCAGCACAGCAGCAGTGTAGGGGACTTCAGCACAGGGGTTGATGTGACTTCGGCAGTGCAGAGGAGGTCTGCTTACACAGTGCAGAGTTGTGGTTGTACAGCTATCTCCAGATGATAGCAGAGATCAGCAGCGTATGGAGCTTCAGTGACAAGGATGCAGCCCAAGTGACTTGTCTGTCAAAGATTGGGCAGAAGTTTCAGTTGTTGCTCTCAGCAATTGAAGTTGCAGTGCAGCAGTTGGTAGCACAATGCAGCAGATTGAGAGGGAGCTGCAGTACAGATGTGGCAGTGGCGGTGGCAGCGTCATGGGAAGCAGTACAGTTTTGCAGCAGCAGCGCAGTGATTAAGGGCGGCAGGTCTAGCACCAGCGCAAAGACCCACACCAGAGATCGGTGCAGAGCTTCGGGGTGAAGCAGCGTTGTACTAGAGCACATTACTCGCTAAGAGGGAGTGTTGATTTTTCTTGAGTGTTGGGGTAGCATCAGATGTGCTCTAGCTCCCAAAATTTGTGGGGGGACTAGAGTACATGAGATCTCCAAGACCCAGAAAGGGATTTGGGAAATTCCATCTAGTTTGGGAGATAATTAATTAATTAATTAATATTTTTAATTAAGGACCTAAGTCTAACTTAGGAAAATTAAAATATTAAAGGTAATTAATTAAAACATGTGATGGAAATGACTCAAGTCACATGGATCAAGCTTTCTTTTAATCTTAGCCATCGATTCAAGATTAGATCATGGTCGTTGGTTTTCCAACGAGAAAGTATAAAGGAAAGGCTTGGGGTCAATTGGAGTACACACACACGAAGGCAAAGCACTAAGACTAAGCTGAAATTCTAGGGCAGGTTTGCTAATAATTTTCAGAAGTGTTTCAGCTGCGGAGAGGGGCAGTATTGGCTAAGGGGATGATCTGATCCCAATGCCAAGAATCAACAAGAGGCAGAGAGGCAGACACTAGGAGCAGCGCAGAGGAGCAAGGCCAGCAACTGCACAGCACATAGGGCTTCAGTCGCTACCCAGGCCCAGAAAGGGCAGCGTTGAGCCAGCAGGAGACGCCCAGGGTTACGCAGAGGCCATCCAAGGCAACGTAGGGACTGCGTCACCTAGTCTGGGGTTACGCAGTCCTCTCTGGGCTAGCGCAAAGGCTAGCAGGGTTGACGCAGACAGCTTCAAGGGCAGCGCTGGGTTTGTAGAGGCAGAAAGTGGCTGAGTCTTGTAAATCTTGTTTGAGGGTGTGGATTAGTCAAGTTTTTAGTCTCCAAAACAGCAGGTATTGCTGCAGATCTGTTTTTCTCTATCGGGTTAACCAGTGAGGTGCCTAGATTTGTTGTATTCATAAACTACTTAATAATATAAACCCTCCAGCAGCGAGAAGACTGATTTTCCCGCATTGGGTTTTTCCGAGGACAGTTGTCCAGAAAATCTTGTGTGTCACTTTGTCTATGTGCATGTATTCTGCTTTAGATCTTAATCGGTGAAAGTCGATTATGTGTTTACTTCGATGTTAATCTGAATTTTCAGCATTAATAACTTGACTGTTAAATTTGGACAACTAGGTCCAAACTGCGAGTTGTGCTGCTCAGATGAAGATCCCAATATTTTTATTGGATTCCTCTTTCGGAGAGGCGTAAGATTGATCTAACGATCATCTCGATCGGATGAGCAGAACATGTACTTTGAATTTATTCCACTTATGTGCTAGGTCGACCTGAAATATAATATAGACTTAAATGTCTTAAAGGGCATGTCACACACCCCCAAAGATGCCTATATATTGGAGAGACTTGGAGTTCATTATACACACAATGTGTGGAGGATTTTCTTCTCTCTTGATGGCGACGGAGCTGCGTTCTTGGTGTTGCGTCTTTGTGGAGTATTCTTTGTCTGGGTTGTCTTAGGGTTGTGTGACACATGTGGGTGGTTGTCCTTATGAAAGACTTTGCTGGTTGAAGCATCCTGCTGATCGCCGTAACGCCACCATTCTTTTTCTCTGTTTTGACTTGTCTCCCATCGATCTATTGGTATGTTCTATCTGCTTCAGTATTTTGTGCCCTAATCTGAAATGACATAGAACATGCTCAGAAATAAACATGGTATCAGAGCTAAGGTGAAGAAAAATCCCAATTTGTGTTGAAAGCAATCACCGATCTATTGGGAAAGATCCATTGTGTGCAACACTTGCTTCACAAGAGCTCGGTGGAGAGAGGTGATATCTGCCATTTTTAGGTTGAGGTGATATCTGGATAGGTATCAAGCCACTTGAAGGAGCAAGAGCCGGCGTGAAGGTAGGCGCTTTGTAGCATGAATGCCAGGAGACGAGAATAGTGTCGTTCTGCAGGAGTCTTGATGTGATACAGCAGGCCCAGTCTCGAACGGGCAAGACAATGACTTTTTGTTCCGGAATTCCGTAGCATCTCAACTATGGCTTGCTGGACTGCCCGTCTTTGATTCTCATCCCCACCCACAGCAAATCGAGAAGGTCATGTGCGCCCTCGGGGATTAGTTCATGTTGTTGTTGGAACCCCAAGCTACCGTGAAATCCACTAAGAGGGCTTTCAATTGTCGAGGTTGCTCTCGATCTCTTCTACAAGAAGATTACCCTCATGCCCACCGGGCCCAAGATCGACACTTGCCACTTTGTTCAAGGTTGTGCCGACCAAAATTGCACTTGCGCACAAAGATTCAATAATTGGATCCACGATAGACCGCAGGCGGACTTGTCTGTTTCTAATTTCCAAGAGGAAGAAGAGATTGCAGAAAATATTAGCCCCGTTGACAAGGCCCTAATTGATGGAATAACAAAATTCAGTATCCATGGGAACATTGCCTCTGCAAATGGCAGCCCCGCAAGACAACATCATAACTTTTCCTCATTAAATGGGCAGATGGAAGATTGTTGTCTCAAGGGTGTGAGAATTCCCCTCCCATGGGAGCTTCTACAGCCGATCCTGAAGATCTTGGACCACTGCCTTTTGGCTCCTCTTGATCCACAGGAATGTATGATGGCGCTTCGTCAGCGGCACTGGCACTCTTCGTTAGTCTTGCATGATCTGACTCCTAAAAAGAAAAAAAATGAGCCACCGGGAGTCTCATGAGGTTGGACATATCTGCCCAGGCGACTGCGATCACAACTGTCGCTGCCAATGCTGCAAGCAATTCCGATCCACCAACCAAGCACAAGAAGCCCGAGGTCTTCCTAGCATCTACATGAGTGTTCTCTGTGCTTGAATATACCAGGGTGAAAATTGAAAACTTGAGATGAAGCATGGGATTGGTTGCTAGTTGTTATATAAAATGCGGAATATACATAACAACAAGTGCGGACTCTTCTGGGATATAAATGTGGGTCATGTATAACCCAGATACATCTAAGGTAAAGAAAGGTATGAGGAAGTATGGTCAAATGCATATTACGGTAAGTGCAGACTACGGACAGGAATACCAATGCGGATATTATGAGCATAGTTGCAAGAGAATAATATGCAGATTTAAGGACCAATAACGACATCACTGTTCAGTGAATAATAGTCTGGAACACATCGTATAAACAATGATGTGTTGAAGAAGCTCCGTGGACAGAGCTGGTTTTAAATGCGTGGATAAAAGGGTGAATTCGAAACCTATGATCGGTAACGTTGGAGCAGCATAATCATTATGTGAAGGCAGACTTGTTGGGTTGATATTTGAGCCTTAAATACAGTGCTTTGGAAATCTACTGTAAGAAGGCATATGTATTGAAGTTAAAGTATGCAAGGATTTTTGTGAGCAGTTGGGTGTGCAACAACACTAATCTCTCAATGAAGCCTTGGCCGCAACCCTGTACTTTTCAAAGCAAAATCCGAGTGCCATCTTGTGGAGGTGAAGCCGCAGTCTTCTAGGTAGTTGTTGGAGTGTTTAGGGCTGTAACAAAACCTGTGGGTGCCCTAACCTGAACATTGACATATGGAAGAATATGTATGACCATGAAGTTTGAAATCTTTAGTACTATATGGCAGTATGACAATGATGAAGAAGATAGTGATGGGTATAATAAAATTATGGCAACATCGTAATCAGCGATATGACAGTGATGACAGTTCATAGTGTATTTCTGTAGTCGCAAATTTGAGGAGCTAAGAAAGTAATCTATGATTCTATGTCACTGTCATTATGGCAGTGACATAGTCAGACACCTATGTTTACGAAATTCATAGTAGCAGTAAGCTTGTGACAGTGTCAATCTCACATTGGAGTGTAATGATAAACTTGAAAGTGTGAACTGTGAAGTTTTTGCAGCCTTCAGTCACGTTGTTGGGAGTCTTGAACCATGGTCAGCAAAGCCTATGAAGTTTTGAATAAATATTGTATATGATACGTGTCAAGATACATGACAGCTATATGACAGTGTATGGCTATGATTCTTAGATGGCTTTGACAATGGGAGAATAAGATTCAGGCCCCTGAGTACAAAACTCCTTTTCAAGTTGGTGTCTGGGGCGCCCTCATTTAAAATAGATGTCTTCTCTCACAAGAGAAGTTGGCATTAAGAGGGAGAATACAACTGTATATGCTCCTAAGCTAATATCATTGTTGAAAGAAAGAAGACCCTCATGGCTCAAAGATATATGGCTTCAAGGGGGAAATTCTGGAAGAAAACCAAAAAGCCATATAAATACCAGAAGTATCTAACTGCCATGAGTACAATATGAGCCAAAATCATTTGGGAAAGTTGTAAAGCAACAAGTCTAGAAGGATGCGATACACAAAGAGTACGAGTCCATTATGGAGGGTGATATCTGGGATATGGTCCCTAGACCACAGGACAAAGTTGTTGTCACCTCGATATAAGATCAAACATGGATCTGATAGAGAATGTGTTGCCAAAGATTTCTTTCTAGGAAGGCATTGATTATGTTTGCACCTGTAATTTATTATTACTCTTGCTGCTATGCAAGGACGAAATCTTCATCAAATAGCTGTGAAGACCGCCTTCCTGCATGGTGCGGTAAAGGAAAAGGTGTATGGAGAGCAACCTTTGGGATTCAAAGTCCAGGATCGAGACACCCATGTTTCCACGTTGGCTAGCCCCCAAGGCATGGTACAAGAGGATAGATAGCTACCTGATGAAGTTGGGCTTCACTCGTAGTAATGTTGATTCAAACCTTTACTTCAAGGTTGATAAAGAGAAAAGCCTCTCATTCTGGTTCTCTATGTGGAAGATCTCTTCCTGACAGGTGCTGACCCTCTCATTCATCAGTGCAAGAGGGAGCTTGTTGCTGAATTCGAAATGAAGGACCTAGAAATGATGCATTGCTTCCTAGGCCTGGAGGTCTGGCAGAGACCTGGCGAGATTCTCCTTTCTTAAGGAAAATATATTGTGAAGATGTTGATCCCGTGCTAGTAAATCCTACTAAGTATCGTTAACTCGTAGGGGCCTTGATGTTCTTAGGGAACATCTGTCCGGACGTATGTTGTATAGTGAACACTTTGAGTCAACACATGGTTGATCATAACATTCACTGGGTTGGTGCCATGAAACTCTTCAGATATCTCTGAGGCACCATAGACCATGGGCTGAGATACACTGTCGGGAGCATGACACTCCTTGGATATACTAATGTTAATTGGGTTGCCAGTGTGGTGGATCGCAAGAGCACATCTGGATGATGCTTCACACTTGGGTCTTTTTTGTGCAAGAAGCAGAAGTCGGTAGCTTTGAGCACTGCTAAGGCCGAATATATTGCAGCATGTATGGCCTTTTGTGAAGCCACTTGGGTGCAAAATCTCTTCAGTGAGTTGTTCGAGCATGTGCTAGATGCCACCGTTATCCTTTGTGATAACCAGAGGGAGATTCGTTTGTCATAGAATCCCGGGTTCCACGATTGATCCAAGCAGGTTGATGGCTGGTACCACTTTATCTGGGATATGGTACAGCGAGGTGCCGTAAGGCTCAATCATATAGGAACTGATGAGCAGATCGCAGATATCCTCACAATGCCCTTGGGGAAGGTCATGTTCCTAACCTTCCGTGAAAATCTTGGAATTGTGGAACGACCCTAATTGGAGGGTCATGTTGGACGATGAGCTCTGGGAGCTCCCGGGGGGTTTTTGGGGATAGCTACTTAGTGCTATAAGCAACCACAGGGCTAGGCTTGTCGAACCTAGTTGGAGTGCTTCTACCCCACCGTGATGATATTGAGATGGTTTACCTCTCTCTGATCTGTGCCCCGTATAAATCCTACCCATGGAGTTTCAACACATGGGAAGTACCTCTCATTTGGCCAATGAGGTGGGAAATGTGAATAGAGACCATAGCAAGATCGATGGATGCATCAGAGATTGTCGTACTCTCTATGTCTAGGATGGCACGTGTCCAACAACTTGATCTGGGATCAAGTTTAGCGAGGTTTTGGACCTCCCACTGACTTCGAGTCAGTGAAACTAACTTCGGGTTAGTATATGACTCTCTCGAGTCCAAGCAAGGTTTCGGACCTCCAACTGACTTCGGGTCAATGAAACTAACTTTGGGTTAGTATATGACTCTCTCAAGTCCAAGAGAGGTTTCGAACCTCCAACTGACTTCGGGTTGGTGTGTGACTCCTTTGAGTCCTATAGAGGTTTCGGACCTCTGAGCTGATTTCGAGTTAGTCGTGAGTGATGTCTTTGTGACTCACCTCTTGTTTTGAAATAAAGAAGCCAGCGAAGCAAGTTACGGCGAGCTGACGCATGATGTTTCGATTGCACTAGTGGACGAAGTTCTCCCTACTTGAGAGGGAGTGTTAAATTTGGACAACTAGGTCCAAACTAAGGGTTGTGCTGCTCAGATGACTATCCCAATATTTTTATTGGATTCCTCTTTCGGAGATGTGTAAGATTGATCTAAAGATCATCTCGATCGAATGAGCAGAACATGTACTTTGAATTTATTCCACTTATGTGCTAGGTCGGCTTGAAATATAATATAGACTTAGATGTCTTAAAGGACGTGTCACACACCCCCAAAGATGCCTATATATTGGTGAGAGTCGAGACTTGGAGTTCATTATACACACAATTTGTGGAGGATTTTCTTCTCTCTTGATGGCGATGGAGTTGCATTCTTGGTGCTGCATCTTTGTAGAGTATTCTTTGTCTGGGTTGTCTTAGGGTTGTGTGACACATGTGGGTGGCTGACCTTATGAAAGACTTTGCTGGTTGAAGCATCCTGTTGATCGCCATAATGCCACCATTCTTTATCTATGTTTTGGCTTGTCTTCCATCAATCTATTGGTATGTTCTATCTGCTTCAGTATTTTGTGCCCTAATCTGAAATGGCATAGAACATGTTCAGAAATTAACATTGATTAAGTAGGAGAAGTATAACCAGATCTAACAATAGGGTTTCTGCATAAAGTAATATTCAGAAATTTTCACATCCATGATTGCATAATGTACATTTTCTTGATGTAGAACTGACTAGATAATACATCCACCATTGACAAGTTGTGGCGAGGTTTCTCCAACTGCCATAATCAAGTCATTAAGAAGATCAATTGTGATGTCGAACTACCACAATTTGATTCAAAAAATATTGATGCAATGTGCATGGCCAGACATGGATCCAAAGAACAAACCACAAATCTCTTTGATTCTTCATCATCTATCAAATTTTGAAAATGAAGAGGGATAAAGTCCTTGACAAAAGGGTTGTGATCTCAAGCATCCTTGCATTGATTATCAACGTTTCTTCATCCAAATTGCATATTCTCAATCAAACACCCACTAAAATAAAGGGAAAAAAAAAGATTGCCTAGGCAATCTAAGAAGAAATCTAAAGGGTGTGACCTCCTCCTCGTCATATCTTTTCACTTCCTTTACATAACTTTCAAGATAATTAGCCATCTTTCACCTCCACTATTCCTAATACCTATATGCCTTTTTCTAATACTATTATGCTCATCCATTCTCTTGTCTACTTAGCCACCCATTATCCCCAACTCAATATATTGTGTACAACCAACAAAGAAACCAACATTGCCTTGACAGAAATGACCAAACCACACTGGCAACAAAATCATACACCAATCTCATTCATGCCATAAACAACGGATGAAGTAGAAAATGAGATGCATTAATGAGTGTGGTGGATGTAAAAGAAGAGAGATGCCAAGAAAAAGAAGATGGATGCATGCTTAGCATTTCAATCTATCAATCTATTTTGACTTAACATCATCTAAAGAGTGCCATTTATGAATGCCATAGTTTGGTGTATAACCAATAACTGATTTAATCGACTATGTCAACATTAACCTATTAACACAATCAGCAAAGATTGCATGCATTGATTAACCTCTCTCTCCCCAAGAACTAGTACCAAATTTGTCTTGGTACAAGTCGTGTATTGAAAAGGGATCAAAACAGATCCAAGGAACAATCCTTTTCTTGGTACACATAACGATACCCAACCAGGTCCAAAAGGATCCATTTCTACCATGGATCAAGATTTGTAGATCTCATTAGTGGATTCTAATGTGGAAACTTGGGTTGAATCTACCAAACCACAAATCCTAAGGTGGGTCCAAGTAGGATGCAAACAATCCTTCTAAGATCAAATAAGCACAAAAAACATGGTTGAAGGGCATTTATTTTTAAGAGAGAAAGGCCTATTTTATTCATTTAAACATTTCATTTGCAGTGAGAAAATAGTGGGGCGACTTTCTTGAGCATTGGAGGCGATTTTGAGGAGAATATGTACTTTGGCGATGGTGTTCGTTCAAATTTGTGATCATTATTAAACTTGTTTTCAATTTTCAATTCTAATCAAAGAGTGCAAGGGGATTGTAAGTAAACTTCTTGTTCATTTTTCCCTCTTCTTTGGATCTGAAAATATAATTTTGTGGTTGTACTTGGGTTTAATTGGACTCATGGTGCTTGGCAGGGAAACCAACAATGAAAAAGCAAGTGGACTTCATCCCATTTCCAAGATGAGCATATTGATGAGAAGGATGAAGAGGCAGATGATGGAAACAACAAAGAAGTTGGTGAAGACACAAAAATTCCAAGTAGTAATTTACTATTGATCCCTTTGGGAATAAGTACCATTAAGCAAACCTACGTGGAAGTATGCCATTGATTTGAGCAAAAATTGGAATCACAAAAGGCAAAGAAAATTCAAATCCACACTGAATAATAAAGATTATAGTGGCACATTACATTCTCCCACATGAGCTTGTTATTGTGGTATTGAACCTAGACAAAGCAAGTGAGTAATAGTTTGCCCCAAAATAACCACACAAGAAGCAAAAAATAAAGCTAGAGTCAAGAAAGAAGGAAGAAAACATGGGCCACCTATAATTTCAATCATAAAAAATAGCAAGCCACCACTACCAAAATGGCCATAATTTTCTTCTCTAAACATTGAACATGCATCCTCGAGTGATATTACTAAAGCATTTCTAGGTCACATGAAATTAAGCGACTATTTGGAAGGGTGTGAGACTTAAGAAGGATGATGGTGATTCAAAGGGGGTTTGTTTCCTCTATGCATGTGGGGTTCATTTCAATGTGTTGAGGCCACCATACCTCCATGAAATGGTAACTTCCATAAACAATGTCGTGAAAGGATATAAGGTGCCTAACTATGAAAAGGCAAGAACCATGCTATTAGATAAGGAAAAATAAAAAGTGAACAATGCCCTTGACAAGTTTAGGAACACATGGGGCCTGTTACCCACCAAGTGGGTGACCCCTAGGAGAATTTTTTTCTCCTATTCATCTCTTCTAGCCAGCAGCCCCTGACAACCACCTTGTAACCGATGTGACATGCCATTCATATATCCACCACTTGCATCATTCATATGTCTCCTCGCCCATTTTTCAAGAGCACGTGTTGTAAAGTGGGCTTCTGACCAAAAGGTACTTTATTCATTTTGCAATCGGGTGCTTATACTTTTTTGTATTTGGGCGTTTTGGCATGGATTATGGAGCAACTAGGAAGAAAAAAGGGTCTTGGTCATAGTATTGTTCTCTCACATTAAATGGGTGGGTTAATTTTCCATCCTACTTCAATGGGACCTCCCCTAATGGCCCATGGCTTTAGGAAGGGGCATTACTTGGGAAACCATGACTGAGATAGCGTAGCCCCATCTCTCCCTATTCCATACTTACCCCTTTCCATCTTATAGTATGAGCCCCTATTACACCACCCTTATTCGGGTCAACTAACCATTGGTTCTCTAAAATTTGGCACCCACAAATCCTCATACCTTGCGAATGCACCGTAGGAGCTTGATGTGGTAAAAAGAGAAAAAAAGAGCATATGATGGCCACAAGAAAAACCAAAGAAAAATCAAAATGCAAAAGATGATCGGGACTTACAAATTAGCAAGTGGGCAAAATTCAAGCATGAGCTCTACCTCTATCATATGGCCATCAACAGGCTCCTTGGCCAATGTTTCCCTATCTCATAGAAGACAAGGAACCCTTGCATGTCCCAACCCCTAATGGGCAATGAACTGCCCCATCCTAAAGGGGGTACGAACTGTTATACATCATACAAAGCAAGCTCTCATTCCTCGAGCTACGAGTAGTAATACAAGGAAAAATAAAGAAAAAGTAAAACGCAATATAGAGGGGTGGAAAAACAAAGGCAGAGGTAACTTATGCATCCACAATTGCTCCCTCCTCACATCTCTACACCCAAGATGACATACTCCATCATAGTCAATCCCTTTGACCATGGCACCTGGCCATGAAGTTCTTTCCCTCTGTTCCACCATTATTCACATGGCACCTATCAATTGAAGGGTAGACTAAGGACATGTCACTTCCCTTTGGGGGTCGGGAACACCTAATAGGATAGTCTATTAACCACTCCTACCTAGGGAGGTGACACCATTATGTGACTAAGGCCCCAATTTTGGAAGAGAAGCCTCATATGAAATGTTATTTTTCCCATTTCTTTCAAGCTTGGTTCACTTAGATGCCATAATGATTAATGTACCTAATAGTGAAAGTTGTAGCCCTGGATATTGTGTGTGATTGGCAGGTGGTTCAATCTATAGGTCTGGGCAAATAAAATGGGGTTCAAGTCCTCCAGAAGGACATGTTGACATGGGCACCTTCAGCACCCACAGTGTTTCTGCATTTGCTTTATTATTCATGGGATGACGCACCTAGACCAACTTGCCCCTAGCTAACATAGCAGTGATCACATGGTTTGGCAGTTGATCTAGGGCCCAGATGAGGTTTGTCTCTTGCCTTGAGTCATGGGAGGGCCAACAACATATTCCATGACCTCAATTGTTGGAGCAAAATCAGGGTTATTCACCACTTAGAGACCATGAGACCCAGTTTTGTGCCCCAAACCCACATTTTGGGTCTATAGAATGATTTTCAAAGAAATCTAGGGTCCAACCCCGAGATTATGACTTTAGAGCCTCTCTACACTTGTCATGGCACTTGAGAAGCTCAATTATTGCCCTAAGCAAGCCTACAATAACATGACGTCATCATTTCGATTTGCATTTATGGAGATAAATCTAATTTCACAAAGGCTACTAGGTCAACTTGTGACCTAGGCTTCTTATGGATTCTTTGCATGTTATCATGCAAGTGTATCTAGATGTTGAAAATTTATTTCTTACATGTCTAATGTATGGAATTTTGTTGATTCTAACAATTGCAATCATGCCTTAATTTGTTGAATATTTGTTGAATGTCAATCTAGATGATCTATTGCATGCATTACTCATAATGTCCTTATTGGTGAACTCTTGGTAGCTCTCCCATGAAAAATCCATCTTCCATTACATAGGTAATTGTGAGAACTTTGCTTGCTAGGGCATCAAAATTTTGACCTCTTTAGAAGCCTTTTGGTTGCTCTAATGCGTTGAGGACTCCATACTCCCAAGGAACAAGGGATTGGTCCATTTGGTTAATGATCACATCTTAATGTTATCCATATTTTCCCTCTTTCAATTCGGCCTTTTCAAGGCTAAGTTAGGAAACTAACACTTGGTGTGAATCCCTAGGCAAGAGGAATTTTGGTAGTTCGAGAACCTAAACATCAAGAGGGTAGTATTTGCCACAAAATCTATCATTTTGGTGGGCATCCACTTAAATTTCCTTGCCCTAATTGCTTGCCCGAGAGTGAAACCCTAGTTCTCCTTCCTTCAACTGAAGGGCTTCCTTCAACATTTCATGAGGCTTGGCTTAACAAGTATACATTGTAAGAAACCTTTTATCCTAGCCTTTACCTTTGGTTGCTCCAATACTCGTCAAATTTATCAATCCCTAGGTCTTGTGCCCTTATTTGTAGGTCCTTTCATAGAATGTGAATTGCTTTCATGTGAATCCTTGAACCTAAATTGTGTCTTTCTTGAAGAGTTCCTGGTGAGATCATTTCACATATTAACCCTAGAATACCTATTATAAGTGATCTCTCTCCTACCGAGACTCCTCCCATCAGTGAAAGGTCGTAAAGAGCAAGGGGTTTTGGCTATGGTAACAATGGGCCACTACCCCTTTGTTGCTTCTTGGTCTAGTTTATACCTTGTACGGTTTCCTTCTCCAAGGCCTGCTAGATTTTGCAACAACATTTTTGGCGTTGTTGTCGAGGCCACAAAGTGTGTGTCTTGTTCCCATATGACAATATAGATCTTTATTTGGCAACTCCATTGGAAGAACGAAGCCCTTGTTCTTCATCAAACTCCAATTTCAATGCTTGTAGGGCAAAGCAAGCATTTGTTAAGGCATTTTAAATTCTCCCTGGAAACTCCCCTTATGGTTGATATGCAAAAGCTCAAAGCCATGTAGGATTGGGAAAAATCATACCCAACATTGGACATTGCATAGGTCCCTAGATATCCGAATAAATTAGAGTTAAATTATTTGAGAGGTTTACCATAGTTTGATGGTGATCCATCTACAGCAGTTGATCATGTAGCTAAGTTCATCAAGTATAGTTCAAACATCAACGCGGTTCATCAAGACATTCTCGTTCGATTGTTTCTTATGTCTATTGCACCTTGGCACAGTGATTGACTTGAGAATTCATGTCAGCACAAGAGCATTCCCTCTTTCCCTATATTGGTTGGATACTTCTTGTCATACAGAGGACCAAGTTTTCATACTACTGAGGAAGTTTGTCAACACTTTGACGTAGCCCTCCAAAAGGAAGGACTCGTTGAATGTGCTAACGAGGTTGAAGAAGAGCACCATGGGCAAGTGGAAGGGTCCTTCTTAGATCACCAACATGAAAGCATTGATCAAGACATTGAGGGTAATATTGAGAAGAGGCATGGTAATGATCTTGATAAAGATGGTTCTTTGGAAAAAGAAGTGGATAATAACCCTCCCCTTTTCAAGTACATTATCTATGATAATACGCTCCTTGAAGACCTTGAAAAGGTTGATCCCATTAACCCCTTTAAAATTGACATTTTTGAGTTCTTGCATATAGATGAAGGGAAATGGGATGTCAATGGCCATTCTTTCAACAATGATCCAATTTATGATACTAATGATGATAGGAATTGCTTCTTGTCTTCTATTCCATGTCAGCAAGAAGAGATGATCGTTGATAATTTTGAGCCATCATGGCACCCTAGTCTTGAGAATGATAAGCCTACGTTGGTTGCTCCTTATCAATATGATCCTTGTAATGACCAACCTAATTGTTGTGATCCTCCATGCCAGCCATCCCCTCCATTGTATCCTTCCCATCATCTCCCTAAGGACATCAAGAAGAGTTACATGTCTGAGGAAGTCATTAAGAAGAAATGCTTGAGCTTAACTATTCATTTCTCTATATTAAAGCCTGAAGGAATCACCCAATGGCGTAGGCACAATTCCTATTTTTCCCTTGCATCCATGAATCCTCTTGATAAGTTGTGGTCATTTTGTTTTCCCATTTTCCCCTTTGTGATATTGTATATAGATCTTTCATGAATAATTGGGATGTTTTCTTGTCCAATCTCATCACTAAATATTGGGGAAAGGAGTGTTTTATTGATATAATGATATGTTATTTACATTGGTTGTATGACTATACTTAGCTTTTGCATAATGTGTTAGCATGCATGGTAGTGTAGGTGCATTGCATATTCCTTTTACATAGCTAGTATCATCATATCATGTTCACACGCTAGATTAGACTACATGTAGATTAAGATTGCACTTAGCTTAGATTTACTTTTCTGTATGGATTTATTATTTTCATGAAAAACATGGGCGATAATCTACGCCCAGTGCACATGCTACCAAACAGTTACATTGTAATGTGCAGGCTACAGGACTGCAGTCCCAAGAGGCTATTGGAGTTCTCATGAACTCCCCATTCGAGTACATCGATTAGGCACTCTACAGTGAGTTCATGTCCCAGTTGGAGCCAGATGTTACCCACCAAAAGTGGGTGACCCCTGGGAGAAATTTTTCAACTATTCATCTCTTCTAGTCAATAGCCAGCAACCCCTAACAACCACCTTGTAGCCAATGTGACGAGCCATTCATATCTTCACCACTTACATCAATCATATGTCTCCTCGCCCATTTATCTAGAATACATGTTGGAAGGTTGGATTATGATCAAAAGGTAATTTATTCATTTTGCAATCAGGTGTTTATGCTTGTTTGTATTTGGGCATTTTGGCATGGATTATGGGGTAACTTGGAAGAAAGAAGGGACTTGGTCGTAGTCTTGTTCCCTCATCTTCAATTGTTGAGGAATTCTTAGGGCAACTTAGTTAGGGCTTATTTAAATTTGATTTCTGTTATCTTGACAACTTATTGTGATTTGCTATTACTTCTTCTTCATTGTCATTAACTTATCATCAAGACAATTGCCTCAATTATGAAGATCACAAAGACAACAAAAGAACACAAGATGTAAGCACTCAGCCAAGGCAAAACCCTTCTCCTAGGGGAAACCCATAAATTTTTCTTCTCTTCCTTAGAATCAAATCAAATGAGACAACCTAGACCTTTTGACCCAAACATAGACTCCCTCCATCCACCAATTTAGTCCTCAACATAAATCATTTAAAGTCATCTAGAATCTAGGCTCTTCTTCCCTGCAACTTCTGCAATTCAGCTAGCACCTTCGGTCCCTACAATTAGCTGCAAATCTCTCACACGCGTGGAAGGAAATACAGAAATTTTGGTCCCTTTTGATTGATGAGATTCTTTTCTTCACTTGAATTGTCTTCTCTTTCATTAGCCTTCGCATCCTTTTCTTGACACCTTCAATAGTAGATCGAGTTCTTCCTAGGATGACAGATGCAATAAGTCGAATACAAGGATATATATAGTCTTCTTCTCAATGGTCGAATCCTTTCATGAGGTTGACTTGATGGTTTCTTGAGGCCCATTTGGTGGAGGAGGTATGAATGACACTTTGACTTAATTACAATTTCTTTCTTGACATAGAAAGCCCAAGAAGTGTCTAGAATGTAATGAAAATGACAATGACTCGAGACATAAACCCAAAAGCCTTCAATGGAGGCTTGACCTAGAAACAAAATACATAAAGCATGAAACCCATGCTCATAATAATTTTCTTTACAATAAATTTCCTTTTCTTTATTTTTGACAAATACATTACATCATGACACAAATACAATTATGAAGACCGATACTAGTTACATTTCTCAGCATAAATAAGGGTGGTTAATTTTCAATCATAGTCCAGTGGGACCTCCCCTAATGGCCCATGGCTTTAGGAAGGGGCACTACTTGGGAAACCACGATTGAGATAGCATAACCCCATCTCTCCCCCCCACTTTCCATCTTACATTATGAGCCCCTAATCCACCTCCCTTCTTTGGGTCAACCAACCATTGGTTCTCTAAGATTTGGCATCCACATATCCTCTGTTGAAAGGTGTAACTAGGATCAGTCTTCACCTCTTAATCCATGTTAGAATGCCCAAAACATTACGTAAAATCACATGACTACAAAATGGTTAAAGTACCCATTGAATGATTACCCACCTTCCCTCAAGAGGAATGCTGGATGGTGAGAGATGTTTGACCCATTCAAATGGCGGAGGAATATGGTATATCATCGTGTACTAAGCAATGTAGGATTGTTGGTTGGCTAGATGTTTGTCCAAAGAAGGAGAAAAATTCTCCTATGGGGGTTTCCCACTTTTTGGTGGTAATAGTACCCATGCAACTATCATTTTTCCTTCGACATTTTTAGCTAATCTTTTGAAGACTTTATGAAGGCTTCCTCTATGATGTTCTTAGACCTTATGGACTCTCTTTATGGTGTACATCTAACAACACACATTACATATTGGGCCTTACAAATTTCATAGCTCTCTTTACCAGCATGCTTCAATGGATGTTTCTTTTATGCCTCTACCAAAGGCCACCCTTGCTAAATTGTGGATCCATGTTAGTGTGGGAGATATGGTGTTCAATGGGGGTTATTAGTTCACTATATCACCACATTTAGTGATAAGGGGTGAAGTCATGATGTAATGCCTTCTCGCAACTCCCCAACAATTCCAATTCAGATTAAAGGGGGGTGTTGTGAATAGGGTCAACCCTATTTTCGATATACCCACTCACCTTTGTATCTCAATGTTTGAGTTGGGTATCCACACACCCACTGTCAATTATATTTAAGTCACTCTCACTCCTAATTGTATTCAAGTTCAATGCAAATAAGCCCACTCTTAAATTCCAGTTAAGCTTTCTAAATTATATCCATACTCTCTTAGGCGTATTTGAATTGGTTATCCATAGACCCACTCTCAGAGTATAATTGAGCTCTCAATTGTAGTCAAGCTCTCTCTTACATGTATTCATGTTGAGTATGCTTTCTCAATTATATTCAAGCTCTCTCAAAGGTACCGAAGTCGGGTATCCATAAACCCACTCCTAAACTATATCTAAGATTTCTCAACTATATTCAAGCTCTCTCAGAGTACCAAAGTCGGGTATCCATAAAGCCACTCCTAAACTATATCTAATATTTCTCAACTATATTCAAGCTCTCTTGAATGTATTTGAGTTGGTATACAATAGCCTGCCCTCATTTGTATTTTAGCCAAGGCTAGCCCTATATCAAGCCAGGTCTCTATAAACTCACTCTCCCATTTGTATTTCATCATTCTTCATGGCCACCTGCTCAACACTGATCTAGTCACCACTAATTTATTATATTCCTAGTCGGTCACGACCAACGTAGTCATTATATGGGCCCAGAACCCTTCTTACGGAGCGTACCCTACCTCTTGAGTTGTGTATAAATAAACAATAAGGCTCATCTGCAACGTTACCTTGAGCTATTTCTCTATTATACAAAGATATTCATTCTTTAGCCTACAAATACCATATCTTTTAAAGAGCTTCCCGGATTATCCACAGTATCAAGAAACATTTGTCGACGTTTCGAATCCCAACGAGGATCCATCTTCAGGACAATTGAATGAAGAATTTGAAGAAGGGTTTTTAGGTCATTAATAGTGAAGAAGGATATGATAGGAGTCGACCAGAGTTATTAATTTTAATTTTGATTTTATATATAAATTTTATTTTTATTATTTAATTTAATTCAAAAAACCAATAATTTTTATTACCAATTTTTAATAATTTTATTTCTAGTTTAATAATATGAATTAATTTTATTTTTATTTTAATTAAATCAATGTGGAAAAAGTCGGAGTCGGGATTAAATCGGCAGGGCTTCAAGTCGGGATTAAATCGGCAAAGTCGGGATTTTTTCGAAAAAATCGGCAAAAAATTGGCAAAACTAAAAAAAATACAAAAATATTCATATTTTGAAAAAATCCCGATTTTTTCAAAAAAAAAATTAAAAATTATTAAAAAAATTACCTCCCTCACGATTTTTTGGAAAAAGTCGGCAAAAAGTCAGGATTATAACGATTAAATCCCGACTTTTTCAACTTTCAAAAAATCGGGAAAAAATAGGGGGATTTTATCGGCGCCTGCAAAAAATCAGGATTTTTTTAAAAAGTCGGGATAAAATCGGGATTTTTTCCACACTGAATTAAATATAATGTGATAACATCCTAAAATTACTTATTTAAAATGAGGCAATACTTAGTAAACAAAATTAATAAATATATATAATTAATTAGTATTAAAAACTAACTATGTATTAATATTAATGTTTATTTACTAAATAAATCTTAATTAAGTAAATAACTAATTATTCTGCTGCTATATAGTTACTAAATTAGTTAATTGATATATCTAATTTATTATTTAATTTAGGAAAAATACCTTAAATAAAAACCCTATATTATTTAGGGTTGGTTCATATCACTAGTTGTTATAAAAATAAACTAATTATTTACTAATTAGTATTAACATTGTTGGAAATGTTGTCATTGATGGCAAAGGAGGAACACCTAAAACAGAAACAAAGCAAAGAAGTAGCAAAGGCAACAAAGAAACAGACAAGAAGCAGAGGTAGCAGAGAGAGCATAAAACAAATAGCAGAGGCAGCAAAGAGAGTAACAGAGATAGCAAAGAAGCAGAGAGAAGAAAGAAGCGCAAAGGAGACAGGCGGAAGAAGACTGTTGAAATGTAACAGTTAAACAACAGGGTTGCAACAGAGCGGAAGCAATGGCAGAGACAGAGAAAGGAGCACAAAGAAACTAAGGCAGCAGATATAGCAGAAAGGAAGAGACAAAGAAGTGGCAGAGGCAGCAAATACAGAGGAAGAGATGAAACGGTCATGCAGTAGAGGCAGAGGTCGAGCAGCGGAAGCAGAAAGGCAGAGCCAGAGCCGTTATCAAACAACATCAAGATGAATTGGTCGAGATGAAATGGTCGAACAGCAGAGGCAAAGACAGAGCGAGTAGAAAATTCTGAGAATCGTAACCTAGGCGGGAGGATACATCATAATATTCTGGGAATCTTAACCCAAGCGGCAATGTATATATATAAACCTTGTTCCGGGAACCAAAACACAGGCAGAAGAATACACAATATTCCGGGAATCCTAACCCGAGCAGCAAAGTATATATTCCGAGAATCGTTACCCACGCTGGAGGATACACTAAAGCTGAAACATAAAGCTTATATATATATGCAGCACATTACATATATTGCCCCTTATTCACAAAGGTCCAAAGCATATATATTAATTTATATGGAGCGCTTTATGATCGAAAGAACCAAAGTACCATAAGGTGGGACCCTTTCCCAATCGCATCAGAGAAAAACTGTGCAGCGGAACATGTAAACAAAGAGTTGCGATTGCGATGAAAGTCCGGACCCGATGGGTCTATAAGTTATGATTTTATATGTTTAAGTTCCGGTCCAATCGCATCGGCACATTTAAATGAACAGTGGTCAATCGCATCGGAGTGAAAGCAGGGAAGCAGGACTTGCAACTAAAAGTTGCGATTGCAATTAATCGCAATCGGAGTAATCGCATCGCATCAGAGTAATCGCAATCGGAGCATCGGAGTACAGGCATATCGGAATATGCAACCAAAAGTTGCGATTGCGATCAATCGCAATCGGAAAGCTCTGGAGGAGATTCATCGCATCGGAGTAAAACAGAACAGTGGATCATTGAACCATGCGATTGCGATGAGGCGATCTAATCGCAACCATTGGATCCTAGATGATAGCAACCGTTGGATCTTAAAAGAAGTCAGAGTGGGGCCTACTAGAATTCAAACTCAAAAAATAAGGATTTCCTTTGTTAAAGAGCATCGACAGATAAAAGAGAAATATAACATAAAACATTGAAATGCCGAAGTATGGTCTGGTGGGACCCTCCCTCATCGCATCAACGAAAATCAGACGACCAAAGGCACAAGAGGATCTCTGAAGTTTGTGATTGCGATTGAAAAGTAAAATAAGGCAGAGAATATATATGAACCAATATATATATATATATATGCAGTGTGGGGCCATCGCATTGGCACGAAGGCTGAGCAGTGGAACATATCAATGAAGTTTGCGATTGCGAACAATCGCAAAGGGTGTAATCGCAATCGGAAATCATCAGAGGAGACTCATCGCATCGGAGCACAAAACAAAGTTCGGATGGTGGGCCCGAAAGGGCATTTTATATGTTAAACAGGCTTTTACTACTACGCCGAGAATTGATTTAAGTTGTATTAAAAGGCAGTTCGTATGTTAAAACTTATTATAATTATGCCGAGAGCTGAAGTTGTGTTATATATAAAAGACGTTACAAATACATAGTAATTACACCACGGCAGTGCACATATCAAAACGACTTATTATTATTGTGCCGAGAATCAATTAGCTTGATATAAAAAGCACAGTTACATATGTATGGCATATGGCCGCTACCCTGTGACAGTGAATAAGGAAACAAACAGAGCCGAAAAGGACAAAGACACAGTCAAAGAAAAGACAAATGCGCAGCGAGCTAAGAGGCTAAATGAGTGAGCTGGAGTTTGCATTGTAATTGAATGTAAATGATTTTAATTTATATTGTTGTGATGCATTGGCAAGTCTCCGGAAGAGAACAAATATCCCACTGTAATGATAAGTTGGTACCTACAGTTATATTTTCTGAATGAGCGGATAAAAGAGATAAGAAGGCAGAAGACAAAGAGACATGGCTGTCCATTTCGAATTCCCAGTAGAATACAAACAGCCATGAAGCTATTTTGTATAAAATAGGGTAATATCCAAGGGGAGAAGTTGACGAAAACAGAGTGAGAGAAGAAGAGAGTGTGCAGCAGAATTGAAGAGAGCTGAAGAAAATAAGAAAGCTGCAAGAGGAGAGAGAGAGTGAGCATAGAGAATGCTGAGTATGGAATTGAGGCAGAGAAGAGAAGAAGAAGGAGGAGCAGAACAAGATGTTGTGAAAAGTTAGAGAATGCAGAAATGAAGCAGTGAGGCAGAGAAGAAGGAGGAGCTGAGAAGAGAAGGAGGAGTTGATAGTGAATCTGAGAAGATGCAGAAATGATATAAGGCAGATATGAAGACTGATGCACAGCAGTGAAGATGATACAGAACAGAGCTGATATCCAAGGTAAATCAGCAAGTGTTTTCCTTTTGAAAGAGTAAGGAAGTTGGAGCTTCCCTATCAAGGTGTAGCTTGATAGATGTTAGTTGTAGCTGACTGAGGTTGGAGCCTCCTGTAGGTTGGTGCCTGCAGAAAATAGATGGGAGTTGGTGCTTCCACATCAAGTTGTAGCTTGATAAAATGTCAGTTGTAGCTGACTAAGGTTGGAGCCTCCTGTAAGTTGGTGCCTGCAGAAAATTGATGGGAGTTGGAGCTTCCTTGCAAGTTGTAGCTTGCAGAATTGAGGTAGGAGCCTCCTGTAGGTTGGTGCCTACAGAAAATCAGTGGTGAGAGGGAGTTGAAGCTTGCCTTTGTGATGTGGTTTTCTCCCTTTATGGGTTTCCACTTATATCTAGTGTCTCTGTGCATGATGTCTATGTGTTGATGTGGTTTATCTAATCTGTTTAATACATGTTGCTTACATATTAAGACTGCTGTTACATTATATTAATGCTTGCTGCTCACATTCTAAGATTACTCACATGTTAAGTTGAACATGAAATGAAGGTGTAAACAAGTGTTAATGAAAAGGTTTTAAAAGTCCATGAATGTGTTAAACTGATTCACCCCCCCCCCCCTCTCAGTTTAACTAAGGGTTCAACAAACATTTATTTAAATATGTAAATAAATATTAATAAAGTAAATAATTATTTATTATGTTTTATTAATTATGTTTATTTAATCTAATAATTAATACTAAAATTAATTTATGTTAGGAGGATAAATTAGGTTTAAGTAGTTGCTAGTAATAATTAATAATTAATTAATTAATTTTTATGATTTAGACAAAATAAAAATTAATTAATGAGAATATTTATTAAAAGTAAGTACCTTAATTATAAAAACGACATTTAAAAAAAGAGAGACAAACCTAAGACCATTTCCCTGAAAAACTATACCCGGAAGGGTTGCACTTTTGAGGAACAGATTTGTCGAAGAAGAGGTCACCAACTCTCACTGATTTCACATCTCCCATCCCTATTAAGGTTATCTGGATGTTTTATAATCTCAAGGGCCTCTCTTACTTTCCTTCTTTGATAGTGATCTTCTCTCGCAATGATACTTGCATCTTCAAAACGCACTTGATGTTTAGTTTTCGAGGAGTGTTTTGCAACGACAGAGATGCGCGATCACTCATACTTAATATCGGCTCCATGCTCTTTGAGTCGTTTCTGAAGTGAACGCCCGGTTTCACCAATATAACTTTCCCACACGAACAGCCAATTTTGTACACTCCTTTAAGTTGTTCCAGGCTTATAGCATCTTTAACTGATCACATTCTTTGTCTAATAGTCCCTGTTGCTGAAAATTGTGTGAAAATATCATTCTTCCTCAGAACTTTGGCGATTTTATCAGTAACACCCTTAATGTATGGTAGAAAAACCCTTCCACCGTTTTCTTGAGGTTCATGGCACTTCTGAGGTAAGATCGAACCCTCAGCTCTTTTTAGGGCCTTTTTGATATCTCTTTCTTTATAACCCAAATCCCTAAAAACATATGACAAGTGACTGATTTCTTCATTAAGGTGTTCAGCATCAGATATCCTCATGGTTCTAATGGCAAGGGTATTAAGGACACCAAACTTCTGTACTGGATGATGGTAGGATCCGGCATGGAGATAACTATCAGTATGGGTTTTCTTCCTAAACACACGGTGCCCTAGTGTTCCATCCTCATTCCTAATGACAAGAACGTCCAGAAAAGGAATGCACCTATTTACTTCAACCTCCATAGTAAACTTAATTTCTGAGGAAATGTAGTTTAGGTGATTAAAAAATCCCTCGAGATTCTCCTTCCCATGAATCCACTTTATGTTGGTGTCATCTACAAATCTTTTCCACCAATCTGGTTTTAAGGGATATGAGGCAAGGGCCTTTTTCTCAAAGTGTTCCATATATAAGTTGGCGACAATTTTATATATAAAAATAAAATTTATATATAAAATTAAAATTAAAATTAATAACTCTGGTCGGCTCCTGTCATATCCTTCTTCACTATTAATGACCTTAAAACCCTTCTTCAAATTCTTCATTCAATTGTCCTGAAGATGGATCCCTGTAGGGATTCGAAACGTCGACAAATGTTTTTTGATACTGTGGATAACCGGGAAGCTCTTCAAAAGATGATAACCACAGGAACTTAAAAACCAAAATACCATATCTATCATTGCGTTGGAATTCATGGTGTGATCTATTGTTTGAGTGTTGTGCTCTAGCATTCTTAAGTAATTTCTCTTTAAATGTGCATTTGCTAGTTGCTTCTATTGTGTAGTAGTGCAGATTTATCTTTGGCCCTAAAGCTGGTTTACCTTCTCTATGAGGAGATTTAGGATTTGTTGGTTGGTTCCATTGAAGTCTTTCAATTTCTTTTGGATCCCAACACTCCCAAAACAATTCATAGTTTTCTAAAACGTTTTGCACACATAAGGCGACATTTCCAGTGACAAAAGTTCAAAAAAACAACAACAACAAAATGCCCAAGCAAAACTAGAGCACACAAATACTCGTGGTCAAAAGAATTTGTCATTGAGTATTATTGTTGTTGTGGAGAGTTGTTGGTAAATTTGAATATTTGGTATCATGCATTTTTTGCATTTAAGAGTGCATTGTGTGATTGTGTTGTATGCGCCAGTTCCCCATCATATTGTATCTGAACTTAAAAAATTTGACATTTTTGCTCCATATATGTTTCAATGTAATTTAAGTCTATAATGATTGCAGTATTTATATTGGTGAGAAGAGCTAGGATCATGACAAGAAGAAACTATAGAAGGAACCATTGACCAATGAAGCACATGTGTCCAACCACTGACCAATGAAGTTGACAAACCATTGACCAATGAGTTGGATTGCATGTGTGCAACCACCTAGATTAACTAATCTATAACATATTGTGTTGTTGTAGTAGAGAAAGCATCCGAATAATAAGAAAACTTTCCCATGGCCTCCAAATATTTACATACTTCATTGGATTTCTTCCACAATACAATGCTTGATTTCCTTTTCAAAAATTGAAAAGCAACTTAATCCAAATAAGTCAAAATTTTAGGTTTTCACAAGTCTAGCAAGAATGCAATGTGATATCATGTTGGAACATATGGTTGACTGGAATGAAAACGTAAAGTAGCAAACATTGAGTTTTCCCTTCGGCACATTTGTGGAGAATACGTGTCCAATCTTCGATTGTAGCCACGTGTGAGCCAACTATATAGGTAGTTGAGGCCCTTAACGCACCAACCTTCAAGTAGTTAAACCCAATATTGTACTTTATGATATTTTATTCTATATTGGGCTAAGACCAACCTAGTATCCTCCTTGGGGCTAGCACCTTAACCCTAGCGGAGTGGTATAAATACACCACCTCCAGCATTTGTAATATCACCTAAATTTCACCACACCTCTACAATTTTAGTCCAAAAAATTAAATTTTATAAAAATAAATTAAGAAAGAATATTATGCCAACAATGAATCCGTTGCACAATGATGAATTTAAATGGAATGAATTGTTATGTTGGGATTTTCATTTTTTTCTATAATCATCCCCTGAATTTCTGTTAAAATTGGCAACTAGGGCCACAACTTTGGTCTGCTCAATTGATGGAGATAATAATCCCATTGAATTCCTCTTTTCGAGAGGACCAAAATCAATCTAAAGATCGTTAAATTTGGTCAAGGAAAATATTTGTTTATTCAAAAGGAAATGCTATAAATCATGATTTTGTTTAGGTGGGAAAATTGAAAATTTGAATTTTGAATTTGCCTCCAAATATCTAAAACAAAACATCATGTCAAATTGTATATAAGGGCATTCCCCCATCCTTATTTCACACAATTGATATTCTTCTCTCTGAAATTGGAAGTTGCCCTAGGAGATTAGGCAGAAGGAGGAAGAGCATGTTTTGGGTTAGTTTGTTTCTGGGTCAGCTTCTGCGTTAGGGCCAAGACACTCCATGAAGGACAGCCTCTGGTCTGGGCAGCCTAAGTATGGGTTATTCATCCTTGCAGTCCGAGTTTGATAGCGGCCTAGCAAGTCGAGATATTTCAGTGATTTCTGGGTCCGTTTGTGAGAGGGAAACCCTCTCCTAATAAGGCCGCATCCATGTTATCTCTCAGGTAGATCCGCAGTCAGTTTTACCTCACAGCAAAGGAAGCTGAGGGTTCATTCAGGGGTCCATATCGGTCTCAGTGGTCAGCGAAGGTCATTCTCATACATGCCAGTGAAAGCCACAGTTGTAGAGAAAGCTCTGGATTAAATTGACTAAAGTTACAGTGGACAGTAAGTTGCCCTAACCAGACCTTCATTTCAGATTGACAGAATACTGGTGTTATAGTTTGAATCTTCTTTGGATTATTGTACTCTCTCTCTCTGTTGAATATTCGATATTAATAATAAGAAGAATTGATATAGGGTTTTCCCCATCTTGGGGTTTTCCCCTGGCTTATGCCATATCCTTGTGTACTCTTGTCTTAGCTTGTCTTCAGCATCTATACATTATGTTCTTTCTTCAGTCATTGCCAGTTTGATAAGGTTTCATGGCTAATGAAAATAAAATGGTCTAACAAATGGGCTTATATGGAATTCTGAAGTGACTGTGCTTAGCAGAGAACATATTATCTAAAATTAACATGGTATCAGAGCCAGATGAGGCCAAGCCCAAGCAAGAGCAGAATGCATCAAGCATGGATGTTGAGAAAAGACATATCTAATTCTTTTCCTGTCCTTATGTAGCTTTGAATATCTGCGTGGAGGTCGAATTAAAGGTTACAAGATTGATTTCTTTCCTATTTTCTGGAAGCAGATATGATTAAGGGTTTTTATGATAATCGAAAGAGAAGTCTTTTAGCAACACGACCTAATCTGATCACAGGCTCTTGATATTCTAAGTTACTGTTCGAAGTTTTTTTCAAGTGTTATTACAGGCTTTCGTGGTCCGCCCTCACGACTTGAAGTCATTTGCAGCAAATAGGAACATTTGACACAATGGTCTCTGCACCATAGTCTTGACTCAACAATATTTGCATAAGGTCCATTGGTATGGTCTCGACATCTCAGATCAGCCTTGATCGAAATGGCATCCTCTGCTACGATCTCTGGCAATCGCACTATGACTCATCGCATCACTGATTGGCTCAATACATGTCACCTATGATGTATGATATGTAATGACATCACAAGAGTAAGTATGGTATCATCACTGTTATAATTATGGTATCATTATCAGTATAGTCCTGTTAAATATTTATGGCATCTTAGCATGTATGGTAGCTCATTATAACTTATGACCTCACTACAATTCAGTATTATTTATCCTCATGATCTTACACAGTACAGTATTATGTGTAAGCTGTATTTATCTTGGCACTATAGCAGTATTGGTCTCGGCTCTAGGGCATTGTTACAGTCCAAGAGGCAGAAGTATAGTGTTATATGCAGAACAAAAGCATTATATATGTTTAATGTCTTGAGCTCCAGCTGTAGATGAATGATCTTGGATCTCAGCTATATATCTCTATTGGAATAATAGTATAGTGCAAAGCATTATTGACATCACTATACAAATCTCCTGCAAAAGATATTTTTACCTCATCAGCTTCTTCTTTTCTATCAATTGAAAGATCAAATGGATCACAATAAGCTAGAGCAAAACGGCTCCCATTAGAAGCATTTTTTGCCAACTTTTTGGATCCAATGGTAATATAGAAAGATGGAGTCCTAATGAGGTTAGCTCCTCCATCTCATCAAGAGCTCCAATGGTCTTCAGCAGATCTATGGAATTTTGAAAATAAAAGAGTTTCAGGCGGCTGAAGGGCTTTAGATAAGAAGGCAGAAATACTTCCAAACTGCAGACTTTTTGATTTGTATGCAAGATCTTGCAATGACATCCAAAGAATTTCCGACAACATCTAATGGTTAAGCCTCACATCTTCTAGGAATTTAAGATTCCATAGATCTTCAATATTGGCTAGGTTGACAGTATGATAGATGGTAAAAGCACATCTAAGTGCTGTATCTCTTAAGGTCCACCTTTATGTCTTCAAAATAGAAGGACACTCTGTACTTTGAAAGAACAAGCTTAGGCTGGTGATCTCCTTGGGTAAGAGGGAGTAAGATCAATTAAATAATTTCTTCACCTAGAAACAGAGGATTACTAAGTACTGCAATAATATCTGTTGTAAATCAATGTGTCTAATATACAATGTTGCGACCATCGACATCGGGACAAAATCGGCAAGGGTCCGGAAAACCAAAGAATCATAAAAATCGGGAAAATATCGGTAAAAATTGACAAACATTGGAAAAATTAAGATACCATAAAAATATCTTTAAAAATTGGCAAACATCGGCGAAGCCAAAAAATTGTGATTTGGAGATAAAATCGGGATGTTATCGAGATGTTCGCAATACTGCTAATATATATACATCTATATGTTGATAAACAGAGCTCTGAGGCTCCCATTGATCTAATCTTGATCTTTCTGAAAGCAGATTGGCACTATTCCCTATATGAAGGGATCCTTGGTTGAATATTGAGCTCTGGGAGCTACTGGGGCCTAGGGTACTTATTGAGCTATGAGCGACCATAGGGAGAGTGGTTCACCTTCCCCTAGTGGTGCGTTGTGTACAAGGTGAGTGGTTCACCTTCCCCTGTGATACCCCATGGTGGATGACATGTGTAGGGTGAGTGGTTCACCTTCCCCTACTGTTGATGACATATGCATAGGATGAGTGGTTCTCCTATGGCATATGAGCAAGATGAGCGGTTCACCCTCTCCTATGGCATATGAGCAAGATGAGTGGTTCACCCTCTCCTGCGGGTACCCTTGTGACATGTCGATGGGACGTGGTTCATATTTTCCCCGCATATAGGATGATCATTCCCTATGATTGATAATTGACATTCGGTGGGATGTGGTTCTTCCTTTCCCCACATGTAGGATTCTTCCTACTATTGATGGTTTTTGCATGCATGTAGGAGGTGGTTCATCCTTTCCCTACAGTCGGTGTTTTTGCATGCGTGTAGGAGGTGGTTCTTCCTTTCCCTACGGTGATTGTGACATGTATTTGTAGGATGTGATTCATCCTTTCCCTACATGTGACTGTGATGTGTGTTTGTAGGATGTGGTTCATCCTTTCTCTACATGTGACTGAGATGTGTGTTTGTAGGATGTAGTTCATCCTTTCCCTACATGTGATTGTGTGTAGAATGTGATATATTCTTTCCCTGCTGGTGTTCCTACATCATCCTACCCATGTAGTCTGGGAAGTACCTCTCATCTGGCCAATGAGTTGGGAAAAGTGGTTAGGGACCATAGCACAATCGATGGACGCATCGCGTACTGCTATACTCCCTATGCTAGGATGCATGGTGTTTATCTACTTGATCTAGGATCAATCGAGGTTCTACCTCCAGACTGTCTTTTGTCAGTGTAGAGTGGCAAGGTCTTGTGACTCGCTCTCGATCAATTCTTCTTTATTATTCACATCAGTGTTCAAGAGAGTAGAGTAAAGCAAAGTAGAGCAGAGCAGAGAAGACAAAGATGGTTCATGATAACAGAGATGGTTCATGGCATCTATGGCAACAGATGGTTCATGGCATCTATGGCAGCAGATGGTTTGGTAAGTGGAATTCTCCCTAGTTGAGAGGGAGCGTTAAAATTGGAAACTAGGGCCACATTCCACTTTGGTCTGCTCAGTTGATGGAGATAATAATCTGTTAAAATTGGACAATTAGGTCCAAACTCCGGGTTGTGCTGCTCAAATGAAGATCCCAATATTTTTATTGGATTCCTCTTTCGGAGAGGTGTAAGATTGATCTAAAGATCAACTCGATCGGATGAGCAGAACATGTACTTTGATTTTTATTCCACTTATGTGCTAGGTCGGCTTGGAATATAATATAGACTTAAATGTCTTAAAGAGCATGTCACACACCCCCAAAGATGCCTATATTATGGAGAGACTTGGAGTTCATTATACACATATTGTGTGGAGGATTTTCTTCTCTCTTGATGGTGATGGAATTGCGTTCTTGATGCTGCGTATTTATGTTTGGGTTGTACTGGGGTTATGTGTGACACGCTTGGCTGAATGACCTATTGGAGACTTTGTTGGTAGAAGCATCTTGCTGATCGTCGTAACGCCACCATTCATTATCTCTGTTTTTGGCTTGTCTTCCATCGATCTATTGCTATGTTCTATTGATCCATCAAGTGCAACACATCACAAGAGAAGAGCTCGGTGAAGAAGGAAAGTACCCCTGAAGCTTGCCGCAGAAAACTAAGGAAGGCCGAAAAAAAAGTTGGAAGGTTGAAATGTTTATGGCCTTGTTTGAAGGTCAAACAGAAGTTTCAGAAGGTCGTTTTAAGGGCTATTAGGAAGCTGCAGAAATCTATGTGGGGCCGTAGCAAAAGAACAGAACAGCGAAGGGTTTAGGGCTGTTTGAAGTCTATTTTGGGTAACCGAGTGCAGGAAGAGAGGCCAAGGTTCCTGTGGAAGAAGACCGTAGGAGATAGGCTACCACAAAGGTTGCGTGGTGCCTCCCAGCACTTGGTTGTGTGGCTGTTTCATCTAGCAAGGAGACCGAGTAACCTAAGGAACTACACAGGTTTGTTTGAGCTACATAGAGGTAAGGAGAAAGTTCTTTTGGATTGGTTGATGTGATAACATGATGCTGTGATAGGCCGCAGGCCTTATCAACCTAAACCAGGGGCAGCGTAAGAGTGTTTGGGGCTGCAAAGTGCCCAGAACTTCAGCCCAATGATGCCACTGTCCCTACCTCATTTTTTGAAGGATGCTGCAGTCAAGAAATGTTGTTTTGGTGGATGATAATTGTGCCCATACAACAGCAGCTTGACATTTGTCCCTAAGGTAAGTTTGGATCTGTTTTTTGCATAGTTTAAGTTCTGAATTAGCCGTAGAAATGGAAGCACTCCAGCGTGGATATCCATGGCTAGATCTAGGGTTGTTTGAGTTAGGTTGAAGACCGCTCAGTCACAGGAGGGCAGCCGCTGGATCTGAAGCAATGCCTAGGCATATTTAAGGGTTTAATATCGTTTGAAGGTCCTGAAGGACAGCAAAAGGAAGCAGCCTTCTCTGAGCAGACTTGAGCATGATTTGAAGCTGTGTCAAGAAGCTACAGGATAACTGTGGTGCTAGGCCGCAGGGCATAGCACACAGCTGGGTCAAATTAGAGGGTTGTCAAGAGTGGACAGCAACCTAAGGAGGCAGTATGGCATTGGAGGAACCCCTCCAAGGTAAACCACAACCCTAGAAGGGCTTGTTCGCTGACTGTGTGATGAAACTGGCGCTGCAGTACGTGCCCTAACCAGGAGTGCAGTGAACTAACAATGCAAACAATATTACAGCAGTGTCTTGTGGAGGTGTGTTGGGTCCATGATTTGTGGGCCAGTGTTTGGATCATGTGCTTGTCATCTTTATGATGTGCTAAGGTGACAAGGTGACTTAGACTTGCTGTCATAAAGGACCTTGTACAACAAAAGGTGGGCACACTTGGCAATTCATGATTGGATCATTAGTAAGTATTCTGATGAGGGCAGCTGGACTGGAGATATCTAAATTTGGTACGTTGATAGAATGGCAGCATATGTTGTTGTATTAGGGAGTCGCTGGCACAAAGGACAGTCCATGTTTTTGACAAGGTATGTATGACTATGTTTGAAGTGGTCACCTTCAATTTTTTTTAAATCAAATACCTACTATGGATTGCACGCCTTTCTATTGCAAAGAAGATATTATTCCGGGCATGCAGATCAAATTTGTAGATTGCACGAATTGTATGTTTAGCAATGCTCAAACCAGAAAATAGAACTTGTCATGCAAGCTTCAACATTTCAGGAGCTGTCTGGAAATTATTGTCCAGTCAACAAGGCAACCTATTAGAATGACATAGAAGGCCTAATGGCCTAGGAGTTCTGTGTACTCAAAACTGAATGATGCCCCAACTGAGGGTCTCCTATGTGTAAAGGAAGCTAGAAAAGCTCTATCCCTAAGTGGCCCAGATCTGTGCATAAACAAAGGAACACATATTGATGACTTGAGGCAAGTAGACCTGATGCAGTGAGGCTAAGCATATGGCATAGACAGGATTTCAAGTGAAGACAAAGAAATTGTTTTGATGTCTTGACAAAGGCTATAAGATCTTTACATGCAGGGGCAATGAAGTGCCTCATCGGACAATATTATGATAATGACACAGTTGACTAGTGACAGTGGTTGTGGACCAGCATATGTTGGATGTTGGGGCAGAAACACTGATGAGCAGGAGTATCCTTATGACTGTGCTAAAAGATGGACTAGCATGAAGAATGGTCGCTTCAGTGTTTGGAACATCTATATGATCGGTTCCTAGATCTGTGCAATTTAGGAGACAAATTGCTGAACTAAGATCTGAAGACTTGAAGCCTTAGATCAGTCAACTATTAACTGTAGTTGGGCAGATCTGAAAATAAGAAGCAGTGCAGGATGAAATACCAAATGTAGTAGATGAAGCCCTCAAGTGCAGAATCATGAGAAAAGGAATCATGATTGGATCCCTAGTTTTGTGGGTTGCAGTAAAGAAAATCTTAGAGGGTTGGTTGAGGAAGCTACAGCAGATCTCCACAGAACATCAGGTAATTGTTGTAAGCTTGAAATCTTCAATTTTGTTAATGATGAAGATAACAGTAATGGCAGTTCAGAAGGCATCTCTGTTTCCGCCATTTTGAGGAGCTAAATCTGTGATTCCATGTCACTGTCATTATGACAGTGACATAGATAGACACCCATGTTTACAAGATTCATAATAGAAGTTACAGCGCAATGACAAACTTGAAGCGTGAACTGAGAAGTTTTTGCAGCCTTCAGTCACGTTGTTGGAGTCTTGAATCATGATCAGCAAAGCCTATTTGGATGGCTTTGATTGTGGGAGAATAAGACCCCTTTTCCGAGTTGGTGTCTGGGATGCCCTCATTTAAAATAAATGTCTTCTCTCGAGAGAGAAGCTAGCATTAAGGGGAAGAATACATTTGTATATGCTCCTAAGCTAATATCATTGTTGAACGAAAGAAGATCCTCATGGCTCAGAGACATATGGCTTCAAAGGGGGAAATTTCGGAAGAAAACCAAGAAGCCATATAAATACCAGGGGTATCTAGCTGCCATGAGTACAATATGAGCCTAGATCATTCGAAGAAACTGGAAAGCATCAAAGTTTACAAGGATGCGAGGGTGATGTCTAGGATATGGTTCCTAGACCACAGATCAAAGTTGTTGTCACCTCGATATAAGATCAAGCATGGATCTGATGGGAAAATGTGTTGCCTGAAGGCACTGATTATTATTGCACCTATAATCTATTATTTCCCTTGCTGCTACAAAAGGACGGAATCTTCATCAAATAGATGTAAAGACCGTTTTTTTTGTGGCATGGTGCGATAAAGGAAGAGGTGTATGAAGAGCAACCTCTGGGGTTCAAAATCCAGGATCGGGACACCTATGTCTGCAGGTTGAAGAAAGCCCTCTATGAGCTAAAGCAAGCACCCAGAGCTTGGTACAAGAGGATAGATAGCTACCCAATGAAGCTGGGCCTCACTCATAGTAATGTTAATCCGAACATTTACTTCAAGGTTGATAGAGAAAAGCCTCTCATTTTGGTGCTATATGTGGACGACCTCTTCCTGGTAGGTGCTGACCCTCTCATTCATCAGTGTAAGAGGGAGCTCGTTGCTAAGTTCGAGATGAAGGACCTAGGACTAATGCCTAGGCCTGGAGGTCTGGAAGAGACCTGGCAAGATTTTCCTTTCTCAAGGAAAATACATTATGAAGCTTCTAGTAAGGTGGACTATAAGTCTGTGTCGACACCGAAAAACTCAACTTTAAGAAGTTGAGTGGCAGCGTTGTTGGGCCCGTGTTAGCAAATCCTACTGAGTATCGTCAACTCGTGGGGGCTCTATTGTTTGTAGTGAATAACCGTCCGGACGTATGTTGTGCCGTGAACACTTTGAGTCAACACATGGTTGATCATAACATTCACTGGGTTGGTGCCAAGAAACTCTTGAGATATCTCTGAGGCACCATAGACCATGGGTTGAGTTACACTGCCGAGAGCATGACACTCCTTGGATATATTGATGCCAATTGGGCTGGCATTATGGTGGATCGTGATTCGTAAGAGCACATCTGGATGCTACTTCACAAGTAGATCTGCTTCGGGCAGGAAACAGAAGTTGGTAGCCTTGAGCACCGCTAAGGTCAAATACATTGAAGCATGTATGACTCGTTGTGAAGTCACTTGGTTGCGAAAGCTCTTCAGTGAGTTGTTCGAACATGTGCTAGATGCCACCGTTATCCTTTGTGATAACCAGAGGGGGATTCATTTGTCATAGAATCCTGGGTTCCACGATTGATCCAAGCATGTTGATGGCTGGTATCACTTTATCCGGGATATGGTACAACGAGGCGCTATAAGGCTCGATCATATAGGAACTGATGAGCAGGTCGTGGATATTCTCACAATGCCCTTGGAGAAGGTCATGTTCCTAACCTTCCGTGAGAATCTTGGAATCATGGAACGACCCTATTCTGAGGGTCCTGTTGGACGATGAGCTCTGGGAGCTCCAAGGGGGTTTTTGGGGATAGCTTTGGTGCTATAAGCAACCACACGGCTAGGCTTGCCGAACCTAGTTGGTGTGCTTCTACCCCACCGTGATGATATTGAGATGGTTTACCTCTCTCTGATCTGTGCCCCATATGCATCCTACCCATGGAGTTTTGGACTCATGGGAAGTACCTTTCATTTGGCCAATGAGGTGGGAAATGTGAATAGAGACCATAGCAAGACCGATGGACGCATCGGAGATTGCCATACTCTCTATGTCTAGGATGGCTCGTGTCCAACCACTTGATCTGGGATCAAGTTTAGCGAGGTTTCGGACCTCCAAATGACTTCGGGTCAGTGAAACTAACTTCGGGTTAGTATATGACTCTCTTGAGTCCTACTGAGGTTTCGGACCTCCAACTGACTTCTGGTCAGGTAAACCAACTTCGGGTTGGTATGAGACTCTTTGTGAGTCCTATAGAGGTTTCGGACCTCTGGGCTAAATCTGTCAGTCGGGTATGATGTCTTTGTGACTGACCCATTTCTGTTCTGAAATAGAGAGGCCAGCAAAGCAAGTTACAGCGGGATGACACATGATGTTTGGATTGCACTAGTGGACGGAGTTCTCCCTAGTTAAATGGGAGTGTTAAAATTGGACAACTAGGTCCAAACTCCGGGTTGTGCTGCTCATATGATGATCCCAATATTTTTATGGGATTCCTCTTTCGGAGAGGTGTAAGATTGATCTAAAGATCATCTTGATCGGATGAGCAGAGCATGTACTTTGATTTTATTCCACTTATGTGCTAGGTCGGTCTGGAATATAATATAGACTTAAATGTCTTAAAAAGCGTGTCACACACCCCCAAAGATGCCTATATAATGGAGAGACTTGGAGTTCATTATACACACATTGTGTGGAGGATTTTCTTCTCTCTTGATGGTGATGGAGTTGCGTTCTTGATGCTGTGTATTTGTGTTTGGGTTGTACTGGGGTTATGTGTGACACGCTTGGTTGAATGACCTATTGGAGACTTTGCTAGTAGAAGCATCCTGCTGATCGCCGTAACGCCAACATTCATTATCTCTGTTTTTGGCTTGTCTTCCATCGATCTATTGCTAAGTTCTATCTACTTCAGTAATTTGTGCCCTAATCTGAAATGGCATAGAACATGTTCTAAACTTTACATAATCCCATTGAATTCCTCTTTTCGAGAAGACCAAAATCGATCTACAGATCGTTAAATTTGGTCAAGGAAAATATTTGTTTATTCAAAAGGAAATGCTACAAGTCATGATTTTGTTTAGGCAGGAAAATTGAAAATTTGAATTTTGAATTTGCCTCCAAAAATCTAAAACAAATCATCATGTCAAATTGTATATAAGGGCATTCCCCCATCCTCATTACACACAACTGATATTCTTCTCTCTGAAATTGGACGCTACCCTAGGAGATTAGGCAGAAGGGCGAAGAGCATGTTTTGGGTTAGTTTGTTTCTGGGTCAGCTTTTGCGTTAGGGCCAAGACACTCCATGAAGGACAGTCGTTGGTCTGGGCAGCCTAAGTATGGGTTATTCATCCTTGCAGTCTGAATTTGATAGCGACCTAGCAAGTTGAGTTATTTCAGTGATTTCTGGGTTCGTTTGTGAGAGGGAAACCCTCTCCTCATAAGGCCACATCCATGTTACCTCTCAGGCAGTACCGCAGTCAGTTTTACCTCACAACAAAGGAAGCCGAGGGCTCATTCAGGGGTCCATACCAGTCTCAGTGGTCAGCGAAGGTCATTCTCATACATGCCAGTGAAGCCGCAGTTGTAGAGAAAGCTCTGGGTTAAATTGAATAAAATTAAAGTGGGCAGTAAGCTGCCCTAAACAGACCTTCATTTCAGATTGACTGAATACTAGTGTTATAGTTTGAATCTTTTTTGGATTATTGCACTCACTCTCTCTGCTGAGCATTCGATATTAATAATAAGAATAATTGATATAGGGTTTTCTCCATCTTGGATTTTTCCCTGGCTTGTGCCATATCCTTGTGTACTCTTGTCTTAGCTTGTCTTCAGCATCTATCCATTATGTTCTTTCTTCAGTCATTGTCAATTTGATAATGTTTCATGGGATTGCTAATGAAAATAAAATGGTCTAACAAATGGGCTTATATTGAAGTGACTGTCCTTAGCAGAGAACATATTATCTAAAATTAACAATTTCCCTAAAATTTGGGGTGTCTCCACACATCCCCATGAATTTTCCTAAAATGTGGGAGTGTCTCCACACATCACCATTGTGCATTTCCCCTCTCCTACATCTTGGAAACTTGGTGGAACGTTATTTTATCTATTCTTTGCCTAGAAAGAATTCACATCTCTTATGACTTCAACAAGGCTATTCAAAAATAAAAAAGTAAAATTTTTTGGAATGTCTCAACTTTTAGAAAACAGTCGTTCTTGAGTTTGATGGAGCTTGCTTCACATAAAAATTAAACAAGTGGCTTGTAGAAACAAAAGTACCATTATTTTTCTTGATTTTCTAATTAAAGAAAACATCTTTTCAATAAACAATTTGACATCTAGAAATTGAATGCGATAAAACATGCTAAACAACTGCACAATATTGAACTTGCCAAATCTCCTTTGGTTTATGCCAAACTTAAAAGACAGAAACCCTTAATCCTAAGGAATAGGAACTATCCAGAAAAAGTAAATAAAATTCTTCAATTTCAAGGAACTATATATACTACCAATCCATAGCTTGAGTGGGGTTGTACAGTTTGAGAACGTGTCTTTCCTCATAAGATGTCACATGTTCAAATCTAGAAGGGGGAAGAGTATGTACGCCTCCGTAGACTTTAGCCATCATCAATGCACAGAAATGGGTCCATTGTCCCACAAACAAGAGGGTCTTATACACCAATTTGATGTCTAGCTTGGTTGTGACTTTAAATTAGATTATAAGTACAGCTTGAAAGGGCCCAATGGTTAAGAGTGTGTGTTTCCTCTTAAGAGGTCACGAGTTCAAACGCAGAAGGGGATAGAGTATGTATGCCTCCATGGACTTTAGAAGTCAAATCGCTGCATGGAGGCAGGTCCCTTGTCCCACAAACAATGAGGTCTCATACACCAATTTGGTGTCCAGCTTGGCCGTGACCTAAAATTAGATTATTATTATTATTATTATAACTGCAGTGAAATTGATTAAATGGTGATACAGGAAATAGACAAAGTTTGTGAGATTATAGAAACAAACAAACAAACAAGAAGGTTTCATGCACCAATTTGCTGTTCAGCTTAAGCATAACCTAAAATTAGATTATTATTATTATTTTTATTATAACTGCAGTGAAATGGTGATACAGGAAATAGACAAAGTTTATAAGATTATAGATGCGAGCAAGCATTCCCATGCTGTTACCTCGGAACATTCTTACCTGAAGGGATTGTAATACATCTTGGGATTTATGTCAGTCGAATCCACAGCCACACAAAGAGGGTTTGAAATTTTTCTCCATTCAATTTCAGTGGCTGGTTTGTCACCCTTCTCACGTTGAACCATCCAATAAGAAGCACGACGCTGATAAGGCCTAAGTTCTGGGAGTAACTCTGGAAAGTTGACTTCCAACATAGGTTCTTCTCTGCATTTATCAAATTTATTGCTTAAACGCAAATCTTGTAAAACCACTTGGGAAATACTGAAGGTAACCTCTAAACAGAGCTTCTAGATATCAAATTCATTGTGTCATAGAGAAGTAATAAAATAAATAAAGGCCATACAATTTAACTTACTTGGACCGTCTTATGGCTTCATAGAAGTTGGCAGTATCAAAGTTATTATCTAGTTCATTACTAGCATCTGAGCCTGTCAATACAGCATGATCAGCTTCCCTCTTTTCCAATGTAGATACTCCATATGTAACTTCATCGGTTGTAACTTCCGGCCGCAGCCAAGATATAGCGTTCATCATGCTCTTCTTCCATGGCTGTCTGACAGTACAGGATAGCCCGTTGCTAACATCAAAGGCTTTCTTCGTAATAGCTATACTAATCCTGCAAGATGATCTTGTATCTACAACTTTGTTATGTTCATTCAACCTCAAAGTCATGAACCCTTGACTTATTAAATGGGCGAGGCTAGTTACACCCTCATCTGGACCATCAAACTGTCCCGAAAACAAAACAGATTTTGATGAACCAATAGCCTCTTTTTCATTATTTTGACAAGAATCGGTTGAGGAAGCCGGAATTAAAACTTCAACAGAAATATCATTGGAAGAAGTCAAAGGCCAACTCCACCCAACTCTCGCATTATCACTCTGTGGCACTACTAATTTCAACCGCAAGGAGAACTCCGTGTTTTCATATTGATCGAACTGCCAATGTTTGGAAGGGGGAACTTCTCCATACGTGACATCACACAAACTTACCTCAGCTAACTCAAAATAGCTACCATCGCCCAGATTATGGTTTGAATCAATATCTACATACTCCACTCTTGTATGACTGCTAACACCTTTGCGAGTTCCCCCTGCATTTTCTACCCCGAGAGGACTACTGCAACGGCCTTCGTGGGCTTCCTCTGTGTCATTCAAATTGTCAATGGGATAACTTTCAGCTTGAAGCTTCCTTGCTTTCCTAGGTGTGTTCTGTTTTTTTCTGGTCATTATTCTTCTGAGAGCTAGCGAAAGGCAAAACAAAAAACCCATTTCTGTCAGGTCCAATAAAAATTATTTCTTTTGTCCTTTATATACATGCAAATAATGGTTTTGTGAATATGGCCATTGACTTAGGAAAAGGCAAGCCTAACTACCTGGTGCTGTTGGCTAATCCCCGGTTCCAATTATAATGTAGACAATTCGAAACGAACTGAGCTAAAAACAGATAATTCTCGCAGGCAGCTGATTGGAAGTTAGGTTGGACTGTTTCAGCATACCTCGGGGATATGTAGATTCATGGAACTGTTCCTGTCGCTGTAACTTGTTGCTCTCATAGCATTCTTATCGACGAAATTCAAAAGAAAAATAAAAAAGCCGGGATATGACTTACTGGAAAATTTCATAATTCGTATAAGCATACATACCTGAGCACTGAGCGAGCTTGAGGTTCAGATGGTAGTTAGAGCGCAGAGCCCAAATCCATAGTCGAGAAACCTTCCTTCTACAGGAGCACAACTGAATGAATGAATTTCTCAACTAAAAGTTCCCCGATGCATCACTCTCCCTCCAAAATGGAATCGAAGACCCTTATACAAATCGAGATTTTTCGACCAGATGTTTTCCACTCTGCGAGAAATCGATATTTGAAAGCGGACTCAAGACACAAATTTAGCGTTCTCGGTTAGTCTAATCTCTTTATTTTATCGGAGTCAATTCTTCCAATGAGATCACAAATTATTCACTAGGTAGTTACATTACGGATACAATCTAATTATTTTTTCATTAAGAATTACTGGTTGATCACTTTAATATATTAAAATATTCAAGGTGTAGTTTTATTAGTCCGTGGCAAGCAAGATAATAATAATAATCCATTTGCCTATTGTGAATTTAGCATCGATCGATAAAAGTTATAATGTTTAATTTATAATTAACCAAATCTATAAATTAGATCTAAGATTTTTGTGATCTGTTTTTCGGATTAATTATATCATTAAGATTAAGTTTTAATCCATGTAATTAATCCGAAAAACATTTATCTATAAAAATTATAATCTTTAATTTAGAATTAACAAAATCTTTTAAATGTGTAATTAAACAATAATAAGAAAGTTTTATTGTTATTATTAATTTAGTATAATTAATAAAACATATAATTATTAATTTAGTATAATTAATAAAACATATAATATTTAATTCAGAAAATAAATATTTAAGTTCAATTTAAAAAATAAATATTTATATTTTAATATTATTAATAATAATAAAAAAATTAATTAAACAATAATTTGAAAATATTAATGTTATTATTAATTTAGTATCAATTAATAAAAGTTATAATATTTAATTAAAAAAATAAAAAATTAATTAATTAATTAATATTATTAAAAAATATTTTAAATATTTAATTGGACAATAATGTGAAAGTTTTACTGTAGTCACTACATTTTTAGTCATTATTTCTTGCTATAGTTGCAAAATTCAAGTCATGATTTTTAGATATTTGGACAATGATTTTTTTATTATTAGTTTTTGGAGTAAAACCACAGAAAATATAAATCCTTGAAAATAAATAAATAAATATATATAAGTAAATAACATATTTACTATTAGTTATTATTCACCGTAATTTATATAAGGCTTTGCATAAAAAATGAATAGGAATAAGATGTAAATAAATATGCTTACCATGAGTTATTGCCCGTCATTATTTATGTATTTTTGGACACCATTATTATGGGTGCAGAGCTCCACATGTTGACGGGGTAATGAAGGCACTTTCTCGCTACGAAGGGAGTTATGGCGCAACAGAGCAACTTGCCCAGAGAGGTCCAGAGTTGGTTACTTCTTAACCTGCTTGGTTGCAATGGGCTTGTAGAAGCATCTCCAGGGTTTTTGTCGGTTAGAGTATCTTCTGGCGTTGATATTTTCCTAGTCGGTCAGATTATCTTCCGTTTTGTTTCTTGTCGGTTAGAGTGTCTTCCAGCATCGACAGTGTAATGAGTGGTTTCCCATTGGCGGGCTATATCTGGTGTTCCCTACGGGGTTCTTTGATGGGGGTGGGTACCTTGTTTCTTGTCTTTTTACACAGTTTTTGGTGCCCTAAGGCTTGTTGTTCTTTAGGTGTAAAAATGTAAATGTGCAAACTTACTATCGGATACTACCCACCAAAATTTATTTACCATTAGTTATTGTTAGCCATAATTTATGCAATTCTTTGCATCGAAAATGAATAGGAATAAGATGTAAATAAGTAAACTCACCATGAGTTATTGCCCGCCATTATTTATGTGTTCTTGGACACTTTAATAAGTAGGAGTAAAAATGTAAATGTGCACAACTTACTAGTGGACTACCCACCAAAATTTATGCAACTCTCTCTATCTAAGTAGGCATTAATTTATCCACTTTATATATCAAGTTACGAGTCTCAATGCAAGTTATAATGTTTAACTTTGAAAAATAAATATGCATTTTTTCTAAAAGCATAATTTATGACTTTAGTGGCAAAGAGTAAGCTACCCTACAACACTTGTTTTTTTATGTTTTATGTTTTTTATGTTTTAGTTGCTAGATTTTAGACAAAATTAACTTTAAAAAAAAAAAAACATGTAAACTTATTTATGTTTGGAAAATCCAATCACTAGTAATAAAAATTCACGATCTACTTTCATTAGTGTCATTAAAAAATATTTAGTGATAAGTAGACCATGTTACTGTCGTAATGGTTTTACATATTGATAATTGTACTTAATTTTGCATATCTCAAATTTTCAGTGTATTTTCAATGGAGTTGGTATGAAAATTTTGAAACCCGAGAAGTTGATATGTCAACTAGGTTCCTCAAAACCCACATTCTTTTTTCCACCTCATCTCTTAGGGTTTGAGCTTCGAATCTTTAGGGGTTTTGTCTATTGGAGTTTTATACATCATGTCAAAAGTTCAAATTGACCTTTTATAATGGGCTTTTTGTGAACAAGTGCAACCCACATATCTCCCTTCATGGATAACCTACCACCCTTCTATCCAATCTGTATTATTTTTCATATTGCAATGTTTTTATGATTTCATTTATCAATAGAGATTAGAAAAACATATGGTTCCTCTTAAGAGATCACATGTTCAAATCTAGAGGGGGTAGAGTATGTACACCTTCATGGACTTTAGTAATCAAAGTGCTACGTAGAGGTGGGTTCCTTGTCTAATAAATGAGGCATCATACACCAATTAGGTGTATGGCATGGTTGTGACATGAAATTGGATTATTATTATTATTGGTAGTAGTAATAGTTGTAGTATTATGTTTTCTACAACATCTTTATGTTATTCCACTTGTATTGTTGTCTTATTTTCATTCTCAACATTACTTGGATCACCCCTCTGGTGAGCCCTGGTATTGCACCAAGAGTGGTGCAACTCCTAGGGGCTGCCCTACTTTACTTTATCAACCCGAGGTTCGTACAAACTTGGAGGTAACAGTGTTATATACACAACATATGCATTATGTTCATATCATCCTCTTCTGCTTTACGAAAGGGTGTTATTTCTAAGGGTTCTCAGTGAAGTTTGTCACACTTCAATGAAACTAAACTAAGTTGCAGAAAGGAAATGACAAGAATGAAACTAATTTAATTTGCTAAAAAGAAATGACAGAAAGGAAACTAATTTAACTTGTTAAATATAAATAGCAGAAAGGAAACTAATTCTAAACCACACGTAACTTGGCCAAACGACTAAATGCACTCTATTTATCCTATGGTTTATCTACCATGCTTCTATTCACGCAACTAAGTTATCCATGACTTGATTCTAATTAAAAAGAGTGTTGATTTTCAGCTTGGAGGAAAGATAAAGGGCTAAAGAGGCTAATGGAGGGCTTAGAACATGAAACAAGGCTTAGAAGTGGAAAGTGGGGGTTTAAACCTTATAAAACCTTATAATATGGTGCATAAATGGCTTTGGAGAGGAATAATGTGAAATATGCGATGGCGGAGATGAAATGGAGGCAAAGGTTGCGATATGCGATATTGCAATCGCAACTTCGCAAAATTGGAGCAGTAAGCGTTAAAAAATAAACAAAAAAAAAGCGAGTTACGATGTGCGATGCAGAGTGGTGACGTGGAGGTGGGGCCGATATTGCAATTGCGATATCGCAGAGTTGGAGTGGCAAGTGTTGGAGAAAGAAACAAAAAACATGATTTGTGATGTGCGATGCGGCAGCAATATCGCATCGACATTCAGAAACGATAAATGTTAAAGGAAACAGGGAAATGTTGTGGTGACCGATTTGTGATGCTGCGGCAATACCGCATCGACGGGAACAAGCGGTAAGTATTAACAGAACCAAATAAAAAGTGCGGGGTGCGATCTGCGTTGGGGATAAAACGACGAAATCATATAGGAATGACGTGGTGGTGGGACCGGCAGCGGAGCGCAATCGCACTATCTCAATCGGCGGGAAGGAAGCGGTAAGTCTTAAGGAAAAGGGGAAAGGTTGTGGCGTGCGATTGTGATGCGGCGGAGTGGCAGTAAGTTGTAAAGGAAAAGGATGAATGTTGCGAAATGCGATATGCTGTATCGCAATATCGCAATCGGCAGATGGGAGCGGTAAGTGTTAATGGGAACAACTTAAACCGTGTGGAGTGCAAAATACGAAGTACGATAGCAGGGATTTCGAGGAGGAAGGCGGAGGTCGAGATTTTGATGGTTTTTTAATGGTTTTTACGTGTTCTGCGTTAAAAGGGTAAAGGAAGTCATGAATCATAAAAACAAAGGAATAAGGCGGGTTGAAGGGTTTGAATGTTTGTGGGAATAAAAAGGTGGGTGCAGCAATCAAAATAAGCGGAAAACAGGAGGGAATGGAGGTGCACCAGCAGTGCTCATAAGTGTAACACACCTGCGAATCATGCACGGAAAACATACAACAATGCGTGATAAAAGCAATGAAAGAGAGATTCAGACTTGGTAATGCAATTTCTTCCCTAAACTCAAACAGAAAGCAATTTTTGGCCTGTGGGAAGGTCTACCTTGCTCGAACTCTATTGATAGAGATGAGAGGGGGAGGCTTGACCACAGCTTTTGGAGTTTTTCCTCTATCCTACTACTCACAAGAAAATGAAAAACTACAGCAGCATAATGAAAACAAAACTAAACAACAATGAAACTATTTAAAAGCATAACTAATTAAATGACAGAAAGAAAACTAGCTAAATGACAGAAAGGAAAGAATGAAAACAACAGAGAAGCTGAGGTACATGGGTTGGGCCCTAACCCATGAGCCCATCTCTCTGGAATTAAATCAATAAAATGGACTCTGTCTACTCATTGCATTAAAAATATAGTCTTATTACATCCCGAAGGTCTTAAACAACAAAAGCCTAATAGCTTGCAGCAAAAGTTTTGAATGGAATCAAATCCCCTGGAATTGACTAACATTGACTAACTCTTCCTAACTCTAGCTCTACTCTATTTATTCTATAGGGCAGCTACCAACAGCTCCCTAAAAATAGGTAATGAGTCCACTTGACTCCAAGTGAAGTATGGCTTGAGTGCACTTGGTCTTGAGTTGCCTGGTTGCCTCTGGAATTCGAATTGTTGGAGGGGATCTCATGAGGATCGTTCAGCTGCCTTTGAGGGTGGACAACCCCCTTGAATCTCTCCAAATTTTCTCCCTGATTTCTTGATATTTTTCACTCTTGATCTTCCAGTGGCAGGGAGCAAGTCCCTAAATTATCTCCTCCTCCAAATCTGCATAATCTGCCAAATATTCTCACAATATTCTACAAAAATAACCAATATTAGGCACAAATATCCAATTACCTTTAAACCTTCCTAGGAAAATATTAAAGCATAAGAAAACATTATTAAGTGCAGAAGGAGAGATTTAATATATCTTTTCATGTGCATAAGGAAGGTAGATGGGCTTAAGAAAGGTTAGATGGGCCTTATTTTATGTCCAATTTAGAGGCCCATCATCACCCCCCTACTGAAATTGTTTCTCATCCTTTGAGAAACCTATTCATCCTCCCTTCCTTCTGGTTCTTCCTACATCTTGGCTTATTTCATTTTCTATTTATTGGCCCATGCGCTGCTAATCCTTTGAGCAACCGATTCATCCTCCCTGCCTTATGGTCCTTCCTACATCTTGGCTTATTTCATTCTCTATTTATTGGCTCATGCACTGCTCCTCCTGCTAATATTATTGCATTTCTTCTCATAGGTGCTTCATGGAGGTCCTCAGATGCCTTAAGCAAATCTGTTTTTCATTCCAAGAGGTGGTGGATCCACCTTTATTTTAGTTTATTCTTCTTCTTTATTTTAATTGCATGCAGAATAAACTCACAGTTCTTTTTTCTGTGAACTGAGTTCACCCTTGGTCACCCCTTGGTACTCCTTATCTTCCATTACAATGAACTGCTTACTACCCACTTTCTCAAGTCCTTTTTACTTTTGTCTTGTTCCTCTTCATGGCGGAAAAAGTGAGGCTAGTTACTAGATAAGGTTGAGGTTGCTCTGCTACTGATTTTAGCTATATAAAAAAACTTTCCTTCTCACACTTTTTAATGTTTTCTTAAGCTAAAATAAATTCGAAGAAAGCGTTAGATGATTGCATACTTGAGCCTTATCATTGATTTGTTTTTGCAGGTGATATTGAAGCTGCTACTGAAGCTGCATGTGGCGATCTTCTTGAGGTTATTTTGGAGCTTCTAAGCACAGAAGGAGGAAGTCCAAGTGTGACTACCTTTGACTAAAGTGTTGACCAAATTTTCTTTTGTGCCAACTTTTTGTTTTCCTACTTGCAAAGGTTGGAGAGCACCTGCATTCATTAGAGAGAGATACATGGAGAAATGCAATTTTTTTTTCTTCTTTTTTTTGTAAAGCCTACTAGCTTCCTCAATGAGGTTTTCAACTAGTAGGTCTGCCTAGGCGCCTCAAAGGAGGTTTTCACCTAAGATCTTTTAATTTTTCTCCTTTTTCTTTAACCCAATGACCGCCTCATGGAGGTTTTCAATCAGTGAGCCAATATCAGACGCCTCAAAAGAGGTTTTCACCCAAGATTTTATTCTTTTTCCCTTCTTCTTTTTTCACTTTCCTACTCTACTTGATGAAAAAAAAAAACTTTTTCAAGTATAGGAATACTTCCAATGGAGCCATATACACATCAAGATGACAGATAAAATCAGGTGCACACTTGGAATACATGCTTTGACATGTACCTAAATATGAGAGATGAATTGCTTTAACTGGGATTGTATCAAGTATTGTTGGAGAAGAGTATGTTGTTGAAACTTAATGACTATTTGGAACCATATGTCAATATATTTGTGATGTCCCTGGTCCACTTGCTCAGTTGGATAACCTTGGATGTCCTCTTCTATTATGACATTCAAATCTTCCTCTTTTTGTTGATTGTTCTCTTGAACACATGGAGGAAATGCTAGTAAACATGAGGAAACTTTCTCAACATCTGATTCTGATATCGACTCTTCATCAATTGCAACCCTTGATCTTTTGACCTCCTCATTTGGATCTTCTTCTTTTTTATTTTGTCCTTCAATGGCATTAAGAAAATATCTTCTTTGTAATACCTTTCTTGAACTAAGATGCATACCATTTAGATCAAGAGGATATGTTTGGTAGTGTTGTACCTCAACATTGTAAGTGGGTTGAGATACTACATGGTGTGGGTTTAGAAATGGTGCTATAGGTAGTTGAGTGGGTGTGGATATATGAGATGGATGTGGTTGTGGTGGAGGTGGATATCAGGGATAGCATGGAGTTGGGTATGGAGGATATTCAGGTAAATATTGAGGATGTTGAGGATTTTCCCATTAAGGTCCTTACCAACCATGTTGCCAAGATTGGTTTTGGGGTTGAGGTGGCCAAGGTTGCTGAGGAGGGAGTGTGTCCTAATTAGTTTGAGATGGATGTGAATAAGCTTGAAATTGTGGAGTGGGTCTTTGCATCATATCAAGCTGACCAGGCTACTAGGGTCTCCTTGGAGCTACATAACATAACTTCTTTGGTGATTTCCTTGCTCCATTGTCTACTTGGTAAACTTATTTAAACCTGGGGAATGATGAATAGCATTTGGTACCATATGATTCTACATGGATAACAAAAATATCAGCATCTTCTTTTTTCTCATTTTGCATTCTTGACATATCTACATGTTCACTTAGATTGCTAAGAATTTATGTTTTAAAGTTATCAAGCAAATTTCCAAGTTCATCTTGCCTTACCAATGTTGATGATGACTTACTTAATCTTTCCCTTCCTCTTGATATGCACTTGCATGTTTCACAAATTTCTTCAAATTACAATTGATATACATCTCCTTTACTCATGAGATTAAGGAGATCAATCCACTCATCCCTAATTGTTCTAAGTAAGAGGGTTTTAGTGTGTCAAATACTAAATGATGTAATTTTTCCCTCTTAACATTATACATGAAGCTCTCTATTAGATCCTCAAGGCTCTCATCTTCTTCTTTGTTCATTCTATAAATTTATTCTCTAAGATCACAATCTTTGTATTTTTCTAGAAATATCTTTTGCATATCATTCCATGATCTTATTGAATTAGTACCTAGACTCATGAACCATTTAAGAGCTCTATCCTTCAATGTTGCAGGAAACAATCTTAGTTTTTGAGTGTGTGATAAGTAGCCATAAGACCTACAAAGTATCTCAAATTCAAAGAGAAATGTTTCTGGATCCTCTATCCTCATACCATGGAAGTTGGGAAGGAAATATGGAGGGATGTTCTCCATATGTACACTAATGTCCACATCTTGAATGGGAAACCCAATAAGATCTTCTTCATTGTAATCATATCCATCCATCTCTTATACCTTCAAAAGTGTATGGTGATGTGGTTCTTACTGCATGAAAATCCTTACTCCTATGAGGCATGAAAATCAGATCTTTTTGTACTTTTTAAAATATTTATGAAATGTCATGAAAAGAAAGGAAGCATAAAATAATGCTAAAAACAAAATCAAAGCATCTACTAGACACCTCCCCGGCAACAATGCCAAAAAGTGGTGAGCCCTGGTATTTCACTAAGAGTGTTGCAACTCCTAGGGGCTTCACTACTTTACTTTATTAACACGGGGTTCGTACAAACTTTGAGGTGACAGTGCTATATACACAACAGATGCATTCTGTTCATATCATCATCTTCTACTTTACAAAAGGGTGTTATTTCTAAGGGTTCTCAGTGAAGTCTATCACACTTCAATGAAACTAAACTAAGTTGCATAAAGGAAATGACAAAAATGAAACAAATTTAATTTGCAGAAAAGAAATGACAAAAAGGAAACTAATTTAACTTGCTGAAAATAAATGGCAGAAAGGAAACTAATTCTAAACCACACTTAACTTTGCCAAACGACTAAATGCACTCTATTTATTCTATGGTCTATCTACCATGCTTCTATTAATGCAACTAAGCTATCCATGAATTAAATCTAATTAAAAAGAGTGTTGATTTGCAGCTTGGAGGAAGGAAAAAGGGCTAAAGAGGCTAATGGAGGGCTTAACACATGAAACAGAGCTTAGAAGTGCAAAGCGGGAGTTTAAACCTTATAATATGGCGCAGAAATGGCTTTGGAGAGGAATAATGTGAAATATGTGATGGCAGAGATGCAATGGAGGCAAAGGTTGCGATATGTGATATCGCAATCGAAACTTTAAAAAATTGGAGCGGTAAGCGTTAAAAAAGAAACAAAAAACATGATTTACAATGCGAAGTGGTGACGTGGAAGTGGGGCCGATATCGCAACCGCGATATCGCAGAGTTGGAGTAGTAAGTGTTAAAGAAACAAACAAAAAACGTGATTTGCGATGTGCGATGCAGCGGCAATATCGCATCAGTGTTCGGAAACAATAAATGTTAAAGGAAACAGGGAAATATTGCGGTGAGCAATTTGCGATGTAGCGACAATATCGCAATCGGTAGGAGTGAGCAGTAAGTATTAACGGAACCAAATAAAAAGTGCGGGATGTGATCCGCGTTGGGGATAAAACGACAGAATGTGATAGGGATGACATTGCGACGAAGTGCGATCGCACTATCAAAATCGGCGGAAAGGAAGCGATAAGTCTTAAGGAAAAGGGGAAATGTTGCAGCGTGTGATTGCGATGTGGCGGAGTTGCAGTAAGTTGTAAAGGAAAAGGATGAAGGTTGCGAAATGTGATATGTTATATCGCAATATCACAATCGGAATATGGGAGCGGTAAGTGTTAATGGGAACAACTTAAACCGTGCGGAGTGCGAAGTACGATAGCGGGGATTTCGAGGAGGAAGGTGGAGGTCGAGTTTTTGATGGTTTTTACGTGTTCTGCGTTAAAAGGGTAAAGGCAACCATGAATCATAAAAACAAAGGAATAAGTCGGGCTGAAGGGTTTGAATGTTTGTGGGAATAAAAGGGTGGGTGTGTTGTGGAGGTAAATCCCCTCTGCGGGTAGAGGCAATCCCACTAGCCCTATATTGGGTCAACAATCAAATCACGCAATGACATTGGTTCCTAGTTACAAGAAAGACAAAGATTGCGATAAGTAGCCTACCTCAAATCCCACACTGCTGTCGTCGAGGAAGAAACGACGCTCGTCGTCCCTAGCCTGACAGATCACAATCCTTCCGTTTGACACATCCGAATACCTGTACACATGCAGAAAAATGACGACATACAACGTAATATTCAAAGCACGTAACTATATATCAGTCAGAGAAGATATAATTCGTAGCATTACATAAAAGAGTAGACACACGAATGGAACCGAAATCAGAGTCGCTTATATTATAGATGACAAAAAGGGAGATTACAACCAAATGCTCTGACGCTATGATCTTCCTTCGGTGGGGCTTACAGCAGAGCATGTCTCAACAAAGCTCGTCAGGGATTTGACAGAGCTCTATCTCTCACAGGGTTCTCCTCAGCTCTGCTCTTGATCATCACTAAGCTATCATTTCCTTCCCAAAAGTTTAGCTAGCTTGCAAATGGAGAGGGCAAGCTTTTATAGATGGAGGAAGGGAAGTTGGGATCCCTATCATCATGGGATAGGTCCTATCTCTTAGGAATGTTCCATGAGAGGTGGAAAACCACTTCCTATACATGGAGATCTGGAGCCAAACCACTCAACTTATTTTGATGATTCATTATGGAGTTTGTTATAATCAAACTTCCGCCATTTATTTTTAAAAAACATTCCTTAATAGGTTTGGCGTGAGTGAAACACAGGCATAGAGAGCCATCTGGCGCGCCCTTTAGTGTGGATTTCCCCCATTGGCGCGAGGGATGAACTAGCTAGTGCGCCAAGGCTAAAACATATGTTTTTAGGATTTTTCAAAGGAAACGTTCTTCAGGAGAATGTTTATCCTTATGCAGGAGGATGCCATGGAGGTGTTTTCAGGACATTTTACTGTTCACAGGTCACGACAATAGTCCTCCAATGTACGGGATGAGGGATTGCAAGGATGGGACAAAATGCTGTGTAACAGATGCCCCCTAAATCATGAGGTTCGAGAGAGAGGGAGGGGTGAAATGCTTTATGAGAATGCGCCCAACTGAAAACACTACCGTTGGAAGACCTGCAAATAAAAATACGACTGATATCTCTGATACATGATATGTGTTATGGGCGCAACCATCCATAATAGAGTATACAATAACTGGGACCATGGCATGGACGCAGCCATCCAGCAAAGAAGGATCAACAACTAGACTCGGGTATGGTCGCAGCCATCCAATCAAACGAGTCATGTAATAAATCATGATAATCCACAAAGAATCCGCAACCTGGATTTTATCAGACAAGATCCAAGGTCTTACGCTCCATCTCGACCCAAACAGAGTACAAGTTTGAGCATGCGAATAAGTGAGCTGAAGTCCAAGTTTGAGCATGCGAATAAGTGAGCTGAAGTCGAACATGCAAGAACATCGTCTGATTACTAGCCAATAATGAAAGATGTTAACAAACGTGAGAGGAACCACCAATAATGACGATGGATCTCAAGGTACAAGAGGTACAATCTACGGAATGTGAACAGTGAGCTGGCATCGAACACCTGCAGAATCATTCGATCAAAGGCCAATAATGAAAACCTTGCGTCGAATGCGAAGAACCTGCCATTAAGGCATGCAGGCTCCAAGGTACCTAAAGGGAGTCTCTAGATCAACTTCCTGGATAATGAGCTGAAGTCGACAGGAAGTGACCTTGATCGAAGGTGGGCCATAATGTTTCCACATCATCGACACGAGACAGAGGGACATAATGTTTGTAAATCAAGACCAACAAAGAATCAGAGGGCGGTTGAAATTGCAGAGGCCAACTTCTCTTGAACATATCGACGGCACGACATTGAATTTTGTAGTATTTGACATCAAATGATCTGAGGTCATGGTGACGTGGCAAAGAGTAGATGAGTGGTCAAAAGAGATTACCCAAACCCACAGAGGCAAGTAGATAACGAGATGAGATGTCCCCAACCCGACACGAATGCAGACAAGTGCCATGTTCAAGAGCAACATACTGCCGACACGACTATGATACTGGTTCCATTTTCCCCCACCATTTATGGCAAGTACCCCAATTATTTTTGGAAACAAATTTGAAGGGGATAGCATATGCTTGTGATATAAGTTTGTCCTTCGGAAAAATCCAACCTAGTACATTTAACGAGCCCTAGGAAGGAGGAACTCGAGTAACGTCATTACGACGGAGTCCGATGTCATCAGCTTTTAACGAGTCTGAAAAAGGAAGAATTTGGCATCTTTTAATGTTTAGAGAGTTTGAAAAGACAGTGGAAAAGAAAACTCCAACAGTCCATTTTCGTAGATAGTCCCACAGATCCGAAAAGGTAGAAAAACTATGTCTGGGAGAACCTCCTAGTCACAATAAGCTAGGGTATTCCTTTTTCATAAATAATCTATCCCAGCCGAAAAAGGGGTAAACGTATACTGGGTAGATGTCGTTTCCCAGCCAATTTAATGAGTTCAAAACGACAAGCGACTCGGCAATCTTTTCATTTTTAGAGAGTCAGAAAAGAGTTGAAAGGTGACTCTAGTAGTGACTTTTTCGTGTTTTTACCGAGTCCGAAAAAGTATAAAATACAACTCGTGTCGTCATCCTAATCGCATGAAAACCTGTCACTGCACAAAAAGCAAGTGTAAAACCCATTTTCCGACAAAAATATGATAAAATATCAGAAAAATAAGTCCCAAAACCTACTTTTTGATTTTGAAAAGTTATAAATATCACGAATAGTAAAAACTTATTTACTTTTACCTTTTTACCTCTTTGCAGAGCGATAGTGAGCCATTTCCTTTGCGATTTTGTGGTGACGATCGTGGACAATACAGTGCACTATTTTTTTGAATGAATGAGCAGTGTATGAATGCTCTCCGCAACTATGGTTTGAAAAAATTCTTCCTAACGCCATGTCTCCAGGCTGAGCTCGAACTATTACAATATCTGGTTAGCATCTGGGATGAGGATGAAGAGAATTTCAGACTTTGAGATCAAGTGCTTCAGCTCAAAGTGTCAGACATCTACTTTATCACTGGAATATCACGCAGAGGTCCAGTTCCTATCTTAACTGGCACCAGGCCTTCTGGCGAAAAAATGTCGATGGTCATGGAGAGGGTGTGCCCAGGGGCACAAAAGGGATCAGGTAGTGGCAAAGTCGACATTGAGATTGTTCTTGATCTAGCACTCAGAGTAGTGCTACATAATATTACGCAGGTTGTAGGGTCGCAGGCACCGCACGAGGCTACCAAAACACAGCTCCTTCTGGCGTCAGAGTGCATGAACCCAACAGTATTTGATTGGGCCACAGCCGTAACTATGAACATCAAATGCCAATTGACCAAATGAAAAAATACCAAACTGAAACAGTTTGGGTATGGTTCAATCTTGGTATCGTTATTCCTAGATCGAATACCCATCTTCTAGGGCCAGGGGGGCATAGTCCCGGATCCACCATTGAGAGAGCCACGGATGGCTCGATGGGCAGCATTGATGCCCAGGGCAGGGGGCAGCTAGCAGATGTCATGGCGGCCCGAGTTCTTTGGATGGCTCCGACGACAACTGATCGTCATAGAGGACTGGCCCTATGTGGGCACTGATTTCACTGGAGACCCAGACCTTCCGCTCCCGGAAGGAGAGGACTGGGATGAGGAGCTGGGTAAGACTCTTTTTCATTTTATGAGTTTTATGCTTTTTTGGTATACATGCATGTCCTAACTGTTGATCCTATATGTATGTAGATGTTGGCACAGAGAGGCCCACCGGGATGTCACTGATCGCGAGGAGGACCCCTCTCGCCTATGACCCTCAAGGTGAGGGGGGCGAGGGGAACGAGCTTGTACAGAACTTAGAGGGGATTGCCCATGGGGTTTCGGATTACGCTCACCTAGCTAATGTCCCTATGGTTTATCAGAGGCACATTGTAGGGGTGTCGAGTCGCCTCCATCGCTCACTGAGGCGGTTGGTGCGAGCAGTAATGTGCTACCATGAGCACCATGCCGATTAGTCGCCTAGGCTTTTATTTGCATATTTTTGAGAGACATGTCGTCTCCGGATGTAATTAAAACAAACATGTATATTTTTTGGATTTTATATGCAACATTGTAAATATTCCCTCCACACACACATATATATATATATATATATATGTGTGTGTGTGTGTGTGTGTGTGTGTGTGTATTTTTATTTATTTTTTTTCTACATGGATCTTGCTTAGATATGATGATGTTTTTACAAGTTGCGTAAATGTCTATCTAATACCATGTTGGCTACTGCATCTGTTAATGTATTCATTTGTCTTGGTATATGTTGATATGTGATGTCATCAAAATTTCTTTCAAGTAAACGAATATGTAGATACAGTCTTAAAATGCATGGGTTTCTAACTGAATAATGACCATTGACTTGTAACACTACAAGCTGTGAGTCTAGATATACAAGTAATGCGCAAATATCAAGGTTGACAGCCTCGTTTAATAATTCCAAAATGGCACTATATTCCACGACATTATTTGTAGCAGGCCCAAGACAAACACCTTGTAAATTAACCAACTCACCAGCAGGATCGTAAATTACCCAGGCTGCCGAAGACAGGTTCCTGGTACTGTGGGAGGCACCATCCGCGAAACCGACATAAGGAGTAATAGACATTTGCACAATCAGGAAGACCCAATGAGCAGAAAAACGCTTACAAAGCACACCACACCACACATGCACAAAAATGAAAAAATCACCTATGTACATATACTACGCAAGAATGATTCAAGCATAATAATTCTTCAGGTACAACCCATTTTTGGGCTGTGCCAAAGGAAGACCTTCATAATCGATCAGCTCATAAGCCCCATTTTTCAATACACGTTTAACGATATAGGGCCCATGCCACATAGGTTGGAATTTTCTTGCCCCAAGCTTGTTGTGAGCTTGATCATACAAGAGGACAAGGTCCCCTTCGATAAAAGAGCGCGGAGAAACCGTTTGATCGAATGAGCTTTAACCCGATTTTTCTGTGCCTTAATAACCAAATCAGCCAAGCGACGAGTTTCGTCTAATCTTTCGAGATATAGGAGACGTTCTTCCTCCAGGGAAGTATCGGGCAGTAATTCCACAACCAATTTTAGTGAAGGAATCTCACATTCAACCGGAAGAGTAGCTTCCAGACCATACACCAACTGGAAAGGTGTGAATCCGGTCGCACTCTTCACTGACGTTCGGTAGGCCCAAAGAGCTTAAAACAACTAGAGATGCCAATTCGATTTGTGTATACCAATTGTTCGTTGAAGCATCGTGACAAGCACCTTGTTCACGGCCTCAACCTGGCCATTTGCCTGGGGGTAATATGGCGTTGAGTTGTCGTGACGTAAGCCCAACCTAGATGTCAGCTCTGCCATCATGTAGTCCCGAAAATGAGAGCCATGATCAGTGATGATTGCTTGAGGAACGCCGAAACGCGTGATCACATGGTTGAAAATGAACTGTGTAGCTGTCTTACTGTCTGCGGCCAATGTAGGCATCGCTTCGGCCCACTTGGTGAAATAATCTACGGAAACGATGATATAACCATGCCCCCTGGCCGAGTGAGGTTTACATGTCATAAAATCAATGCCCCATTTTGAAAAAGGGCCTACGGTAATGACAGGATGTAATGGGAGAGGCGGTGCACGCATCTTGCGTTGGAAGATCTGGCACGCATGACACTTTCGTACTGCAACAATACAATCTTTAAATATAGACAGCCATAAATAGCCCGCACTAATGATCTTCTGTGCAGTAGCATAACCGGACATGTGACCACCACAGGCGCAACTATGACATTCATTCAGAACTTTCTCAGCCTCTTCTAAGGTCAAACACCGGCGGAGTACAGAATCGACTCCGACCCGATATAGGGTATCTCCGACAATGCGATATGGTTGCGACTGGTGTCGAACATGGCGTCAATCATCCTTCATTAACTTGGACTGAAAGGTAGATGTATGGAGGTACACGATGATATCACCGTACCATGGATCGAGAGTGCTGATTAGAAAGAAAGTTTCGTTCGGGATATTATCCTTGGATTGAGACGGAACAAAGTCGGTAGGGAGGGAGCAAATGAGATCAACAAAAATCAATGACTTATTCAATTTGGCAGTAGTGAACTCCAAATCGAACTCTTGAAGGATCACAATCCATTTTGATTACTTTCCCCCCAGTAATTGTCGAGACAAAATGTAAGTCATGGGGTTGCAGTCGGAAATCACGGTTACCATGCGCAACAGGATGTAATGGCGAAACCACTGAACGGCATGGACAGCGGCCAGCACAAACTTCTTGACGTGGGCATAACGTGTTTCAGTGTCGAGGATATTCCGAGACAGATAATAAATCACGTGTTCATTACCGACATCATCATCCTATACCAGAACCATGGCAATTGTGCTGAATGCGGCAACCAAATAGAGGGTAAAGTTGCGATGATAGTTGGGAGGATGTATCAGTGGAGCATTGATGAGCAACGTCTTAAGGTTATCAAAATATTGCTGAGCAATATCATCCCAACAGAAAGGGACGTCCTGTTTTAGAAGTCGCGTAAACCCTTTAGCTACCTCTGCATAGTTCGGGATAAAGCGACGTAAGAAATTCGCTTTCCCCTGAAGACTCTGAAGTTGATGCAGTGAGGATGGGGAGGGGAGATTAACAATAGCCTCGACCTTGAGAGGGTCAAGGAAAATTTTGTCCTTAGAGACAATGAATCCCAAAAGCCGACCAGAGTCAACGCAGAAGATACACTTGTGAGGATTAAGCCTGATGTTGTAACGTTTGCAGCGAAGAAAAATATGGCGGAGATGTTCTGGATGGTCTTCGCATAGAGATGAATGAGCCGGAAGGTCATCCAGGTACAGTTGAACAACATTACATATGTCGTGAAAGGCGTATGACATGGCAGGCTGGAAGGTAGCCCCAGCGTTTTTTAAGACGGAAGGGAGCTTCTTGTAGGCGAATGTTCCCCACGGACAGATGAAAGCGGTCTTATGTTGATAGGATGGAAGGATATTGATTTTATTATAACTTGAAAAGCCGTCCATAAGGGAAAAGATCTCACTCCCCGCACAATCGTCAATGATCTTATCTATAAAGGGGGTGGGATAGTTGTCCTTAGGGCAAGCCCGATTGATATCTCGATAGTCAACACAGACTCGAATTGTGCCCTGCTTGTTATCCACAGGGACAATATTGGAAACCCACTCTGTCAGAGGGATCATATATATGAAATCCGCTTTAAGAAGTTTCTCAACTTCAGCTTTTATAACAATGGATTTCCGAGGATGCACTGGACGCAGACGCTGGTGCACAGGCTTCGCACCAGGATAGGTGGGAATTTCGTGCACAACGATACTGGGATCGATCCTAGGCATCTCTTCATAAGACCATGCGAAAACATCGCGAAATTCACGGAAAAAGGCTAGTGTACACTTTAATCTCATCAGGAGAACAAGTGACTCCCACATGGATGTTCTCGACGACCCCTAGTTTAATAGAGATGTCGATAGGCATCGTTTGGGTAATATTACTCATATTTCCTCCCGAAAAATACTTCATGAGTCAATATTGGCATTTGGAGTGGCGGAGAGGGAACCTGAGATGCAAAATGCTCAAGACAGTTAGACATTGCCCCCAGGCCAAGCATGAACGAGGAACGATGATGTCCATCGCTCCATGGCAGATCTCCGAGAGACAGTCTCCACGATAGCTTCGTCAGATAGAAACACTTCTCTCAAAGGATCGGGCGAATCTGCATCGTCGAGCCAAGGGGATTGAGAATAAACATCAAGAGACATGCTCAAAAAAGCATTATCAGCAGGAGGAGGATCTGATGCGGCAACGATCTCGCAATAATTGATTTCAACTGGGGTTAGAGGCATCTATTCTCCAAAAGAAGCAACCTGTTCAGGAGAAGGGACGATCCACGGGTCATCTGACCTGGAGATCATATTGACTTGAATGGTGTTTGGTGGTGGAATGGGAAAAATACCCATGAGAATGGGGTCCTTGAAAAGACCAGGTCCTATACTGTTGGTGGGATTAGGAATTTGATCCACGTATGGAATGTTGTTCTCAAAGGATGAGGTAAAGAAAGACAACTGATCGACGGTAATAATTTTGCCCTCGTGTGGAAACTTCAAAAGCCGAAAAAGGGTGGACGGAATGCACAACATGGTGTGGGTCCAAATGCGACCGAGTAGAAGATTGTAGCTGAGTTTGGCATCAACAACTTCCACTTCGACATTGACTGTCTTACCTTGTAATGTGATCAGTAAACTCGCGATAACACCCAAGGGTTTTGATTTCCTTCCATCAAATGCCTTGAGGGCATTGGGAGATGAAGTAGGGGTCGGACTGGGAGTACACTAAATCGAGGTATGGCTTGTTCCTCGGTTACACATGCCCCCATAGAAATGTCTTGTGCAATCTTGTTGACAAAGGAGGTAGTGAACCAGTGAGTTAGAAGTTGATCAGGAATGTCAAACTTGATCAGACGACGACGACGTCTACATTCGTGAATATGATCTGAAATATGAGTGTCTTTGTCCTGTTTCAAAGATGTTATGAGATGCGTCCCGGCTTCGTAAAGAACCAGTAACTGGAAATGCGTCATGAATGCCATAGCTAAAGTATTATAATCTTGAAAAATACCACAGGGCAGTTCTATGTACCATTTAACAGCAGCACCAGTGAGAGTGCGCTGGAAAATACATAGACGAATCGAGTCATCTATCCAAGAGTTCGAAGAACACCACAAATAGTATGTCATGACATGTGCTTGGGGATCTTCTCCAGATTTACCCTCAAACTTAGGACAATCACCAGGCACCTTCGTCGGAACCAGAGGCCAATATGGATGATGAAGAATCAGATCATTGGTCAATTTGGACACGTCCGGCAATTCCAACGTGGCGAGAAAAGGCAATTGAGGGTTAAAAGGCATGCTAGGTCCCAGATAAGGACCTGTACCTGTACTCCATCCTGGTTGAGCATAACTCTGCCCCCATTAGTTTTGTCCCAGAGGATTCTGACCATAGGGGGTATAAGCCATATAATTGGGTTGATATGGCGGTTGAAAACCAGGATACGGGGGTTGATAAACAGGGTACTAATTTTGATTATACGTGGGCCTCGTTTGAGTAGTGTATGGATTTGATTGCGGAGTATAAGTATAGCCTGGCTGTTGAAGCTAATAAACAGAACCTTGGGGCGGGTTGTAAACCGGTCGAGACTGACCTTGAAGGTAATAACCGCCTTGGGGTCGAACGGGTTGCTGGTAAGTGGGACCCTGCTAAGTGTGATAAGTCGGGCGCACAGGTAGATGTGGCTGTGGCATAGAATAGATCGGGTGTTGAGCAAGGTTAGCAGGTTGTGCAGGTTTTCCTGGTTGAACAGGCTGACTTGGCTGTGCAGGTTGTCCTGGTTGAACATGTTGACCTGGCTGATGAAGGACACCAGGTTGCCTTGGCTGAGCAGGTTGGCCTGATGGCGGGAGAGGGCCATGTTGTGCCTGATAACCAGGTTGACCTATGACAGGACCATAAGATGGCCCTAAATGTGCAACATTTTGACCAATTGGAAAATGAGGTTGCTGAGGTTGCACCAACGGTTGAGAAGGATGGGTTTGCACCCTAGGACCGTAAGGAGGTCCAGGTTGATACCCCAGTTTCCCTGCAAGTCCTTGAGGTTTTCCTGGCTAGACCACAGGGTGAGGCTGCAGAGGTTGACCTTGAGGATTGTAAGACTGTCCTTGCGGGCCGTACAACAATCCCTGTTAGACCGAAGGTTGTCCCTGTAAGGGTTGTCCTTGCGAGTCGTACACATAACCTGGCTGGGCCGAAGGTTGTCCCTGGAAGGGTTGTCCTTGTGGGCCAGGAGCATATCCTTTTTGAAACAAAGGTTTTCCATGAAAGGGTTTCCCTTGTTGATTAGAAGGTTGCCCAGGTTGGGTAGACAGAAAACCGTTAATATACTGATAAGCCTCATGAGCAGGAAAATGGAGGGGGTTGCCTTGCTCATCATATTGATACGGAAATATGTAGATCGAGGTACCATCCACTCCATAATGGGAAAATTAAGGACGGTTAAGATCCTGAGAGGATTGACCAACCTCGGAGATTGACGGTTGTAAAGACAACCGATACTCCTCGGGAGAAATGTTCTCCGGAATAGCAGAAGCTCTATAAACATCTTTCGGAACTGATGAGGTCCTAGTTTACTGAGTAGTGACAAAAGGCGCAGACGCAACCACGCAGACAGTAGGTCTAACAGGTGCCGATGTAACAAAAGGAGATGCCGCGAGAGGCATCGACGGCGACATCCCTAACGAGGGAATGACCGGCCTTGTGGACGGAGTTGATACTCTTACAGAGGCAATGGCAGCCATGAACTAAATTAAATACCTATATCCAGTTGGGAGTGAAGGACCAGGTGAAGACATAACAGAAGGTTCGGGGATGTCTTTGGGAAAAAGCTGGTATTCTTCACCAGAAGTAGGAATTCCCTCACTAGGAGAAGGACTGGATGAGTCCATATCTGACCCTGCCGTAAGATCTTGTAAAAGACGATGGGGACTAGGAAGTATGACAACAGCCGAAAAGGGTGATCCCGATGTAAGAGGAGGGAAGTATTCCCCTACTCCAAATCCAAACCAAGCGTTGGACAAGGGCCAATTAAATTCAACTAGTCCTCCAAAGGGAAGTTCAGATATAACCAGTCCCTCGTCAGGAAACTCAGATACAACGGGCTGCTGATACTCAGCAAAGGACTGAGAGACCTCTGATGAATCGTCTGTATAAGGACTATCAATAGATGAAACTGATGGTTCTGCCACTGTGACTGTAGCAAAAACGAGGAAGAGATAAAAAACAAGGACACACGGGAAAAAACCAAGGCAAACAAAAACAGGCTGAAAAAAATTCAATTTCTAAATGGGCGTGTGATCGTAGGTGATTAATTTTACCACATTGAAACTGGAAAATTTACTGTTTCATGTTTTAAGAGTCTAGAAACGAGTAAAAGATGACTCTATCACTTTTAGTTTGGAAACAAGCGTGAAGGGAAAAGCACTTGATGATCTTTTCAAGTTTAAGGAGTCAGTAAAGATCAAAATGACTACTCTAGTAATCTATGTAAATGGGTGTACCAGATATCCGTGAACTGCCATATACACCTTGGTAAAAATGAAAGAGAAATCAACCAAGGACTTAACGTACGTGCAGGTAATATCCCCAAATGCTGTGTCCGGTGTATCACGGGTAAAAGGCAGCAGAATCAGCTTCCTACAGATAGAGGATTACAACCTAATGGGGTCTCCCTTTATATACTTGACGGTACGGGGAGCACAAGTCCGTACTAGCACTGTATGTAGCTAGATGGCAAGCGACAGCTGCTAGGCTTAAAGACGCTGGAACATGTCTCTACCTTAGACTACTAGATGTTTTGTTAACGTTTCAATGTTGCCTTAGGTTAATTCAGTAAATTTTAAAGTTGATCTTCAATTTACGTTTCAATTTCAAGGCCCTATCGAATGTCGGATCTCATAAAACCTCTAGATGAAAACTACATGCCACAAAATGTCATTTTGTTCAATGAAGAGCTATCTACGGGAGAGTTGAGAGCTTTCAAATGACAACAAAACGAACACACAAAAACATCCATTACTGTTTCCAATCCAAGCTAATGAAACTAGAAAACTTCTCTAGAGTTATATAACACTAGTAATGCAAAAGAGCTTTCAATTTTCACTATGCCAATCAAAATGCAAAAGATTTTGTTTTTGTATTTTTCAATATAATAGAGCAAATGCACTAAATGAATGAAAAACTAATGAAAACACCAATTCGAGAAATGACAAAGGGAAAGTTGAAACAAACAAGTTCACTCAATTCAAACGCAGACAATCAAGACTCAAGCCAATGACGAAATCCCTCAAAGTGAAGAAGAATCTCGAAAGAGACTCAAACAAACCGTGTAATCTAGGCTTGGAGTAACACAAAGCGAAATCGAACAAAAGAAATGACAATCACTCAATTAACGCAATGATTCAATGGAATCCAGCAAGATGAATGCAAAGAAGCAAAAATGAGGTTTACTGGGAAATAAAAGACCCAAAACTCCCACGGAAGGCTCAACACACTGAAGCACCTAGAAGCCCTAGGGCTATAATGCAAAACTAATAGAAAAAAGTGAACAACCGGAGGGCAGGGGCTAAACACAGTAAAAAATGACTTCAAAGCACTCAAGCAGTCATAAAAAATGAACCAGGACCAAAAGTCAAGCTCAGAGAGCCCAAAAGCAAGCAAACCCTAACACCAAGTAGATTTGGCGCGCCTGTTTGGCTGTAATCTGTGCCAAAAAGGCATTGGCGCGAGGGCCTAACTAGCAACAAGCGCTAGTTGGCACGACTGTCAGGGGAAAAACCGCGCCAATCGAGTTTACCCTAGAAAAATGATGAAAATGGACAAACAGAGATTGGATCTGGTCTTCTGGGGGCTGAACAGGGGTTTAACACCAAAAAAGGTAAACCAGAAAAGTAGACTAATCAAACAAAAGCCAAAAGACAACCTAAAGGAGGAAGGACTAACTCCCACCGGTCCCCAGTGGAGTCGCCAAATTGTTGTGGAGGTAAATCCCCTCTATGGACAGAGGCGATCCCACTAGCCGTAGATTGGGTCTAGCAACAATCGAATCACGCAATGACGTTGGTTCCTAGTTACAAGAAAGACAAGGATCGCAATAAGTAGCCTACCTCAAATCCCACGCTACTGTCGTCGAGGAAGAAGCGACGCTCCTTGTCCCTAGCCTGACAGATCACAATCCTTCCATTTGACACATTCGTATACCTGTACACATGTAGAGAAATGACGACATACAACGTAATATTCAAAGCATATAACTATATATCAGTCAGAGAATATATAATTTGTTGCATTACATAAAAGAGTAGACACACGAATGGAACCAAAATCAGAGTCGCTTATATTATAGATGACAAAAAGGGAGATTACAACCAAATGCTCTGACGCTATGATCTTCCTTCGGCGGGGCTTGCAGTGGAGCACGTCTCAACAAAGCTCGTCAGGGATTTGACAGAACTCTCGGCTCTGCTCTTGATCGTCAGTAAGCTATCATTTCCTTCCCAAAAGTTCAGCTAGCTTGCAAATGGAGAGGGCAAGCTTTTATAGATGGAGGAAGGGAAGTTGGGATCCATTTAATCATGGGATAGGTCCTATCTCTTAGGAAGGTTCCATGAGAGGTGGAAAATCACTTCCTATACATGGAGATCTGGAGCCAAACCACTCAAATTCTTTTGATGATTCATTATGGAGTTTGTTAGAATCAAACTTCCGCCATTTATTTATAAAAAACATTCCTTAATAGGCTTGGCGCGAGTGAAACATAGGGACAGAGCACCAGCTGGCGCGCCCTCTAGTGTGGATTTCCCCCATTGGCGCGAGGGATGAATTGGCTAGTTGCGCCAAGGCTAAAACATATGTTTTTAGGGTTTTTTAGAGGAAATGTTCTTCAGGAGAATGTTTTTCCTTATGTAGGAGGATGCCATGAAGGTGTTTTCAGGACATTTTACTGTTCACAGGTCACGGGAATAGTCCTCCAATGTTCGGGACAAGGGATTGCAGGGACGGTGACAAAATGCTGTGTAACAGGGTGCAGCAATTGGAATAAGTGGAAAACAGGAGGGAATGGAGGTGCACCAGGAGTGCTCGGAAGTGTAACACACCTGCGAATTCATGCACGGAAAACATACAACAATGCATGATAAAAACAATGAAAGAGAGACTCATACTTGGTAATGCAATTTCTTCCCTAAACTTAAATAGAAAGCAATTTTTGGCCTGTGGGGAGGTCTACCTCGCTCGAACTCTATTGATAGAGATGACAGGGGGAGGCTTGACCACAAATTTTGGAGTTTTCCCTCTATCCTACTAATAAAAAACAAATGAAAAACTACAACAGCCTATTGAAAGAAAAACTAAATAGCAGTGAAACTATTTGAAAGCATAACTAATTGAATGAGAGAAAGAAAATTAGATAAATGGCAGAAATGAAAGAATGAAAACATCAGAGAAGTTGAGGCACATGGGTTGGGCCCTAACTCACGAGCCCAAATCTCTAGAATTAAATCAGTAAAATGGAGTATGTCTACTCATTGCATTAAAAATATAGTCTTATTACATCCTGAAGGTCTTAAACAGCAAAAGCCTAATAACTTGCAACAAAAGTTATAAATGGAATCGAATCCACTGGAATTTACTAACATTGACTAACTCTTCCTAGCTCTAACTTTGCTTTATTTATTCTACAGGGCAGCTACCAACAGCTCCATAAAAATAGGTAATGAGTCCACTTGACTCCAAGTGAAGTATGGCTTGAGTGCACTTGGTCTTAAGTTTCTTGGCTGCCTCTGGATTTCGAATTGTTGGAGGGGATCTCATGAGGATCGTTTGGCTGCCTTTGAGGGTGGACAAACCCCTTGAATCTCTCCAATATTTCTCCCTAATTTCCTGATAATTTTCACTCTTGATCTTCTAGTGGCAGGGAGCAAGTCCCCAAATTATCTCCTTCTCCAAATCTGCATAATCTACCAAATATTCTCACGATATTCTACAAAAATAACCAATATTAGGCACAAATATGCAATTACCTTTAAACCTTCCTAAGAAAATATTAAAGCGTAAGAAAACATTATTAAGTGCAGAAGGAGAGATTTGATATATCTTTTCATGTGCATAAGGAAGGTAGATGGGCTTAAGAAAGGTTAGATGGGTCTTATTTTATGTCCAATTTAGAGGCCCATCACCCTCTTCTTTCAATATTAGAATTTTCTAGTGATTATAGTGAGTAACTTCTTTAACTCTACATTTTAGGATTCTGACAAATTTTATGTGTATAGTTGTCTCTTTTTTTTTAAAACTTATATATGAAAATCAACCTTCATAAGATCAAATCTCTTAGTACATACAACTTTATCTCTTATTTGGTGGTAGCATCCGTGGCTAAGATTCCCATAAACCCATAATGGAAACATCAAGTGCACTTATACCTGTAGCCTAGGAATTCTATCAAACAACCTTGCAGAGGATTGTCTCTTCCTCCAAGGGGTTTGGGTTGTTGCCTCCCTCCATATCCTTAAACTACTAATTGTGGGGGACTTGATATATCTAATAACACATATGGTGTTGGACACCAAACATGTTGATTAGAAAGCAATAGTGATATTTTCTATAATCAAACAAGTGTTGTCCATTGGGTTTATCTCAAGTGGTTGGGAGGAATGATTATTATCCTTCACACCCAAATTTGATTCTCGTAATTGACATGTTGAGCTCATATTGATCAAATTGTTGCAATAGTTTTGAGCCTTCTTATTGTATGGCCTAGAGCCTTGAAGAATATCTTACACTTACCTATAGGTTGGAGGGCGAGGTGCTTAGTTACATAGGAAAAACAAAAACAAAAACATTATTTTATAGAATTATACAGGTGTTGCAGAGCATCTTAGCGGTAAATTTTTCCATATTCTTAAAGAAAACACCAAAAATTAGATTACTTTGCTAATCTCGTACTTAAGGGAAAATACGGTTTTATTTAGCCTAATCATGAGCATTGTCAATAGCCAATACCCTAGTGACATGTTGCCCATCATTCCTTGGAAAATCACAATTTATCAAGTGCTTGCCTCCCATTCAAGGATATGAATGCAAGTTATTCACTCTAAGGTGATGCAATGATTTCACAACCACATATTCTCGTCAAGGCCAAGTTATTATAGTTATGAACCAAATGTTTATATTTTACATAATTGACCTCATATGAATAAGTCAGGTGTGGATGGCAAAGGCAATTCTCAACTGAAAGTTACGGGGTTTGCTTAACTCATATTCACCTAGGAATTTGTTGATTCAAGAGATGGGTATTGAATGTGGGGAAGATTAGAGCCCTAATCTCCTAATTTCTCTCTCAGGGGTCACAGGTATTCCACCCCCTTGAAAAGTTTGTCGTTTCTCTATTATTTTCCTACCTTCTCTATGTGTGTAGAGATACTCATAGCTACCTCAGTCATATTTTTTCAAATTGAGGTTGTTTGGTTCACAATGCTTTTGGGATCTCTAATCCTAAATGTGATTTAACCTCGGGTTTGGTCATGGGGGCGTACATTTCAACCTGCCCCCTCAAAATTCTACACAATTGATGCTCCATTTTGGTTTTCCCTCATCTGCAGTGTGACTACCTCGACGTATGGAACATCTAAAATATTTCTCATGGTTACTGGAGGGAATTCACAGACCCTTGTATATCATTTGGACATCAAAATTAAGGAGAGTATAGCCTCTCTCCTTTCCCTCACGTGCTAGTTACATGCATAAGAATGCTCTACAACAAATCACATAGACATTGTAATGGACATCGTGATAAATTTAAAGAGGGAAGTCAACAAATTGAAAGCTCAATGTGTAACTCTTTGTTCCATCATTAGTAGGTTGACTATGAACAACTCAATTGATCCCTTTATTATTCAAGAAATTATAGTTGCAAGGCAAGATGAAGAATAAGAATAGTTTGGCTTCCCATACTAAAATGAACCAGTTTTTAACACCCCCACAATGTAGCCTACTAGGTCAGTTGAAGACAATGGTGTTTCTCTCCCTTGTCCACTTAATGTTTTTTAGAGTTACGTGAATCTTTCAGTCTTCCCGTGGAATGTATACTATAAGGTTTTTTGTTATTGTTTTGTCCATATATTGGCTAACATTTTCTAGTATCAGTTAGAATACCTACTATGTAAAACCTTTAGGCTTTAGGTTATATGGACCTATGTAATTTCTCTTACTAATGTTGTTGACGATATTCTTAGCCTTTTTTGCAAAATACAAATCATCGATCGATTCTTGTTTAAAAATTGTTCTCTCTTATTTAGTTTATAAAATTTCGTTATGTGTGATTTTCTCACACTAATTAGGAATATTATCAAAGAGACAATACCACTAATCTATTGAAGGAATCCATTTATCAACACGAGTGAAGTAAACTTGGTAAAAATTGAATTTACTTATTCTTTTGTATGTCTACGCTAGTAGGGTAGGAGCATTTACACAAAACCTCTTCTTCATGCTTCTAAATAAAAATGTTGAGCACTTGTTGTAGTTATTGGTTCATTAGTGTGAGGAAAAGGAAATGCATGCAAGTTCTCAAATAGATCTACATTTAATAAATTCTATGGCTATCCCTCGACACTCTTTTCCTTTGGTCCTCGCACAAACACCTTCTTTGAAACCATTTTAAAATATTGAAATCCAACTTTGTAATACCTTATTATAATTTAAACCATTATTATTTGTCATTGTCAGCACACATGCCACTCTAATACCATGTTTAAGCATACAAGAAACATCTAAAACCTGATATAAATAAACTAAACTAATGTAAACCCATATAATTAGTATATTGGAGCCAATTTCTACGACCCAAGCGACTCATTAATAATAATTTATCAATCATGCCTAAATTCCACATTACATTTATCATATTATAATAAAGGATTATTGGAGTTGTGTTTTGAAAGTGAAGTTTCATCATCATCAATGAATAAAATGTGTTGAAGGTTTGGGACTGGGTGGTGGAACCCTAGCCGCCTTAGTCCTCTGGTTTCGAGTATCCATATATTTAGCAATGGTCAGGCTTTTTTCTTCTTATGTTGGTGCAACCGCCTTTGCCTTAGTGGATTTCTCTCTGTGGCGTTTTGGGTGATTTGTCATCGCTTTCTGTGCTTGCATCGAGTTGGGGCCTTCTATGTTTCTATCGAGGGTATTTGTTGTCACTGCTTCTAGTCTAGATCAAAACTACTACGAGTTTTCTTGGAGATGTCATTGCCCTGTTTCTACCTACAAACACCGCTTGTGCCCCTTTTTCAGGTTTTTTCCTCAAGTGCGGAGCCTTGCGATGTTTGAGTGGCTAGAATTCGGGGTTTTGTGATTCTTTTTGGTTACAGGGCTCTTCGTTAGCCTGATCTCATTGAATTTTCTATGTCGTTGCCTCATGTCCTTATGTGGAATATATTGAAAACATCCATACTTTGGCATGCCACAGGGGTGTTCGATCCTGGAATGAAGTCCAACTCAATTATCCCCGAGATTTGTTGTTGCATATAAAGCAAAAACTTAAGAGGAGTGGGGGTGGTTGAAACCCTAACTGCCCCTACGCTTAGTTCGTGACTCCCCTCACGCGGTGGCAATGACGCCTCACTATTGTTATTTACAAAGAGGGTATTGATTCAAGGGCTTCATCTCTGCGGTGCGTGGATTAGGTGGGTTATATTTCGAGGGTATATCTATTTAGGGTATGTGGTTGCCCCTTTTTTCCTCTTGTCGGCATTTGATAGCCCTCCTGTTAGAGTGTTTGGATCCACTAGCGTGTAGGTTTTCATGGACATTTATGCACATATGTGTGGAATGAGACCTATTAGAGCATCTCCAGGTGCTTTCTTGTTGGTCAAAGTATCTTCCGATGTTATTTTCTTGTAGGTCAGAGTATCTTCTAGAGTTGCACATGTGCTTGTGATGAGGCCTGTCAGAGCATCTCCAGGAACTATCTCGTTAGTTAAAGTATCCTTTGGGGTTAATTTTTTCTTATCAATCCGAGTATCTTTCGGAGCTATCAGGTGCCTTTCTTGGCCCGAGAATGTATGTGAACCATTATGATCTTATGTGGTGCCTTTTTTTTAGATTTTTGTTGGGGTTTGTTGACATGCATTGTAATGATTGGATGCCCATTGTTTTGGGCTATACATGGTTCTCCCTATGGGGTTATTTGGCGGGGGTATGTGCCCTGTTATCTGGATTTTTTTTCACATTTTATATAAACACTTTTTATTTTAATGAAAAGTGTTGGTTTTTTCTTTATGTAAAAAAAATTAAAAAAAATAAAGGATTCTTTGCCATTGAGTTGTATTTAACTTTTGTATTCCAACAAGGTAAAATTTCACTTTGTTGTGCTCATTTTTTCGAATTTTAGATTGAAATGAGCCAAATTATAAAAACCAACATAGTTTCCATCAACTAATTAAAAAAAATAACTTTAAAGAATTTCCTTATAAAAATTGGTAGATAATTTTAATTGAAAATAAATCAAATTTTCATTTATTGATTTATTCTAATTTCAAATCTTAAAAAAACTATTTGAAAATATGAAAAGTAACAATATTGATACAAAACAAAAAATATGTGGACTTATAACTCAAATCAAATCACCATAAATAAATATCTTTAGTTTGAAATGAATATGCGAGAGAAGGCATACATATATGAGTATTGATTACTTGGATATGGTGATTTGAAAGTTGGTAATATAAGTAATATGGCATTAGGATAAATATCCTTTATGTTTTCTCATAGTAACTTTTGAGGTGTGTAGAGTATGTTAGGTTGATGGTATGTCACTATACAAATTATCTAGATATATTTTAATGGACATAAAGCTCTTTAGGATATATATATATATATACACATATAAACTTTTGAGGAGTGTAGAGTATGTGAGGTTGATGGTATGCCACTATACAAATCATCTAGATTTATATTTTAATGGACATAAAGCTTTTTAGGATATATAGATAATTTGTGTAGTGACATACCATCAACCTCACATACTCTACACACCTAAAAAGTTATATATATATACATATCCTCAAAATTAAAGGAAAAAAATGTGTATCCTATCCCAATTTTTTTTTAGGGATACATAAGGTAATGTTAATATCAATCACTCGAGCACACTTAGGTTATAAAACCTAAAGTTAAACCATATAGTGGTAAAAGTTGATGTGTCCAAGTGTTCTTCAAGGCTTGATAAAATACATACTTATTTTAATCAATTGAACAAGAATTATAAATCCCAACTTTGCATTAACATGGTACAAATTGGTTAGACTCATTTAGAAATCATTAGACATGGTTGAGGAGTTTCCAAGCATAAAGTTCTACCTTATTGTGATTGAAAATAAACAACCGTACTATCAAGAATAAAATGGCATGGGGAGGGAGGGCTCTACAAGTAAAAAATGGTGTAGGCATGTGTGGCTAGGGTTTACAGCCAGCGAACAACTCAATGGTATTAACAAGCCATAACCCTAGGTTATCCTTCTTCTTTATTTCGATAGTCTATTATCAATGCTTCTTAGAACCCGTATTGGGCCTTAGGGTTTTTAGTTGACTGTCACCGTTGAAGGTTTGCAGTTGTAACTCAGGAGGCTTCACTTGTTGGGCCTTCCTCCTCATCAACCCCCCCCCCCCCCACATTTCCTCGGCCTTGTCTTCATCAAGTAGTGTATGGAGATACTTGGTTGCTTCGACGGATGAAGGGAAATTAAACAACGAGGGATTTGATGAATTCTAACTTGGAAGGGTCCCCCTAACAGAGCCTGGCAATGAGCAAAGTCGAAATAAAAAGAGCGAGGTACAGGGAAAAAGGAAAAAGGATCATTGTATCAAGTAGGTTGGAAACATGGAGATGGCCCTAGCCCTTGGCGCAGATGTGGTTTTTTAGTAGGTTGGAATTTTAAGCTAGAAATCGTTGGTTTGTCAAATTTGTGGGAGGAAATTTTGTATGTCATTCCTCACCATTTGGGATGAATTTGAGGTGCGTATGTTGATTAAAAATTCTTTGACAATGATTTTTAGACAAAGGTTGGCTTCATCTGATATTCCAGGTAGAAAATGACACAAAAATGGCCTTGGGTATGGTTTGGAAGAAAGATGCTATGCAATTAGTTTTTAAATCCATGATCACCTCTCTTTAATAATAGGAGTGAACAAATAGACATTGTGCCTCTATAGGTTATGCTCCCAGGCCTCCCTACACACCTTTGGCACAAACTCATCTTTCGTGACATTGGGAACTCTTCGGGGACTTATATAGAGCACAACACTTCATATTTCTCGATGATATGTCTATGGTGCAAATCCTTATCAGCATTGATCTTTGGAGATATTTGGTTGGTGCGATCGACATGGGTCCTAAGGTCAATCCTACGAAATTGGACTATGAAGAGACACCTTATTGTTGCAAGAGGTTCCATAAACATGGGCACCGAGTGAAATATTGTGTACTTCCCCTTTAAAAAAAGGTGAACAAAACAAATGGTGCAACTTGAGATTGTGACAATGAGAAATGGGCTCACCCACAGGCACTGATGGATACAAAGACTAGCTTGGTTCCTAAATGTCATACATAAGTTGATCAGTAAGCACTTTGGGAAGATGTGAGTTTCGGGTTGGGTGCTTCATCCTTGGTAAATAAGGCTTCAAGCAGTGAAGGTACCCCTTTGGATCCCATCCTCTCTTTTTCACTTTTGATTTCAAATGATGTTTGTCCTTGTCCTTCTAATATTCAATATATTGTCTCTTTTGCACTTAAGGGCTCTGTTGCAGCCTTTTCTTGTAATATATCTTAGTTTTCTTCTCCCCTTCCAGCCTCGACTATTTTTCCTTGCCAAAATGCTTTGGACGAATGTCCTCGCCATCCTCCTCCTTTGTTCTTTCCTACCCTAATAACCTGGAACCAAACATTGTCCTATATAATCTTCACTCTTGGTTGGTAGTTCTTCAAAAGGATGGAATTGTATGGGACTCAGGTCAGCTTACCCTATCCATCATGGAAAATAAAATCCATGGTAGGAAATATTTCCTTTCTAAATCCAAGGAAAAATCCTATGCAAATATTGTTTTTGGTAAACAATTGTTACTGGTAAAAAATTGTTTATCAAAGGGGGCTTTAGAGCAAGCCCAACCCTTAAGGGGATCCCTAAATGAAAAATTTGTCCTTAAATTATCGGCGTTTAGCTTTCCCCTCAAAAAACAAGCATTAAATAGATTTGTCGAAGTAAATTATTTGGATATCATTTTTCTTCACAAGACCCTTTGCAATAGTATTCAAATATCCTTTTTCCTCGAGGCCCTCATGACAAGCTGGAACTCCTCGACCTTCGATGCCCGCGGGGGGGGGGGGGTGCTGCACTTGATGTGGGTTGGATATCCAAACAAATTCATGCTACCAACATATGGAGTATGGAGTCTATTTTGGGAATTGAGGTCTCCTTTCAAGATTTGGGCATTGCACTTACTCTAATTAACATCTATGGCATATCTCAAAATCGTAAAGATTTTTGGAATTTTTTTCTCAACAAAATCTCATCATATCCAATCATGTTATCATTGGTGGTGATATGAACTTCTCTCTTGGACTTTTTGAATCATGGGGCCCTCGGGCTATGTTGGATCCTCTTATAGATATATTTAGAAGCAAGTTGGCCCACAGTATGCTGGTGGATGTGGAGCTAGCTAAAATATCTTTGACATGGAGGAATCATTGAATAGGAGAAGACAATATTGTAAAGAGAATAGACATGTTCCTCCTTATTAAAGGGATATTGGAATCTCTCCATGTGATTGTTGAGATTCAACAAGAAGATCCTACTGAAAATTATGCACCTACACTAGGATGGAGCCTCGGGTAATTTTTAGGTGGATGTCTATTTATAGATGCATGATCAAATTCCATTTACAGATGAGGTCTATTTATAGATGTATGTGCAAGTTCTATTTATATATTGCATGTCTATTTGTAGATGCATGTCGACTATTATTATCCTTTAATATTAGTTGGACAATAAATAATAATCTATTCTCAATGAGCACTTGGAAATAGTTAACTGAAGTGGAAAATCAGTTAGCTAAAGGAATTTGAGCTAAGAGGTTGGTTGGTGGGACATGCAAGTGGACTTAGTTGTAACTGAGTGATTCAAAGTTGTAACAGAGTTGGAAGTGCAATTATGAAAGTTGTAAAGTAGTTTAACTCAATTAAGTGAGTTAAACTCAGTTGTGCTAGTTGTAAATGAAGATACACTAGTGAGAGATCAAGTGAATTAATTATTAATTAATTCACAATCAATGGTCTCACATGCAACTGAATATTTACTACTATTAACTGCATGCATGTCAGATCCAGTGGAGACCTAGTTGAGTTCTAGGTGAAAGGGCACATAACTATCAGTTGTGACATTATCTGGTTGCGCACATGCAACCACACACACATTGGATGTGCCTATGAGGATTGTGCAGTCAAGGTAAGCAAGATTCCATTCATTCAGGGATTTCTATCAGCTGGGATTGCGCAGTGGAGGCAAGCTGTCTGAAGACAGTAAATTGGCTAAGGAACTTGCCAATTTTTGTATGACAATGTGAGACATTTATCTCATGTACTAAGAGCTCTTGGATTGGAGCTTTGTATGTAATTTTTTCATGGTCCATGATATAATACATAATATAATATAGTGTGGTTTTTAGCTATATGCTTTCCCGGGGTAAAATGTCTGTGTTATGTGTGATTGATATTTCTTCATGATATTGTGATTGGCGATTGTGTTTCAAATTCCACAAAGATTTTGTAGAACCGATTCTGTATTTAACAGTAGCATATTATTGTTAGATCAGGAGAATCCAGGTAATACATGTTTTTGTATTAAATTTCTACATGGTATAAGAGCACAGGAAATTACAGTAGTGAAGCAGGAGTTGAGTTTGTTGGTAGAAAGAATTTGAATTTGCAGAAAGACTTTCTTGTTACTACAGTTGATTCAAGATCGAAATTGATTTCAATGGCTTGAGGTTAGAGTATGCACTCGAGGAAAGCTCGAACTACGTTGCTTGGAAGGAAAATATGGAGGCGGTGCTCGAAGATAATGGCTTGAAGGAATTCATTGACAATGATGTTCCTAAGCCTGCTTTGTCAGATGTTGCCAATATTGATGCATGGCAAAAGAAAGTGGCAAAGGTGAGGAGGATCCTCTTGGAGGGAGTACGAGACCACATTGTCTCAAGCCTCCATGTGAAAGCCACACCATATGCTATGTGGAAGGCTTTGATGAATATTTTCCAAAGCAACAGCGACCATAGGAAATTGGCGCTCAAAGATAAACTCAGGAAGATCAAGATGGAAAAGGACAACAACATTCCAAAGTATCTCATGAAGTTTGTCCAATTTTAGGATGAACTGGGGAGTGTGGGAATAACTGTTGTTGATGATGATTTGGTGAGCTTGGCTCTCTTGGGACTTCCTAAGAGTTGGCACAATTATGAAGATTCTGTCAATGGACGAGAAAAATTTCCGGATTGGGAATGACTGTGGTCGGATCTGGTGTAGGAGGAGTTCATGCAAAAAACCATAGATGTCTCTTCATCAAAGCATGATGATGAAGAGGATTGTGCTTTGGCTACTAAGGCGAAGAAGAGGAAGGGGAAGAAATTCTATTCTAAATTCGAGTCTAAAGGCAAGAAGATGGATATGTCCAAGGTGAAGTGTTTTCACTATCACGAACATGGGCATCTTGCTACTAACTGTCCGCAAAAGAAGAAGAACAAGAAGGCTCCTAGAGCTACATTAGGTGAGGCCCTTGCCTCGAAATTTGAGTTCTCTTTGATCCCATGCATGGTGTCAAGTGCATTGGGATCGGTGTGGTATTTGGATAGTGGCGCTTCCTTTCACATGACGGGAGATAAGGAACTTTTCAGTGACTTGGAGGAGAAAGATATCTAGATGCATATAGAGATGGGCGATGATGGACGATACCGTGCTACCGACATTAGTACCATTACCTTTTAGAGGGAGTCAGGTAAACCATTTCAATTGAAAGATGTTATGCATGTTCCAGGTCTGAAGAAAAATTTGGTCTCACTCGCAATGTTGGAGGACAGAGGCTATGATGTTGTTTTCAGCGATGGAAAAAATTTCCTGTGACATAAAACAACGGGTCAAGCCAAGAGGATAGGGATTTGAGTTAAGAATATTTACAAGCTGGAGGTAGATGGTTGCGTTGCCATGATGGGCAAGGCGAAAAAAGTGGTGAGCCGGGATGAGGGCGAATTATGGCACATGCGACTGGGCCATCTTCATCATGGAGCCTTGAAAGTCATGCAGAAAATATCTACTGGACTTCCAAAGGGGACACTTGCTCAGTTGAATCAGTGCAAGGGTTGCACCATGGGGAAGTATGTAAAGTCCACCTTTCATGAGAAAGAGAATTGTGCTTCGGGGATCCTTGAGAGAGTTCACACAGACGTGTGTGGACCATTCTCGGTTGCTTCAACAACAAAACATAAGTACTATTGTTATTTTTGTTGATGATTTTTCTCGTCAATGATGGATCTTCTTCATGTAGAAGAAGGATCAAACATTCTCAAAGTTCTGTGAGTTTAAGGCATTGGTGGAGAAAGAGTAGGGGAAGCAAGTGAAGGCTTTGAGGAGCGATAATGGTGGAGAATACATCTATAACGAATTCAATAACTTCTGCAACAAAGAAGGAATTCGAAGATAACTCATAGCGCCTCATAACCCACAACAAAATGGGGTCACGGAGAGGAATAACAGAACGATTGTGGGTGCAGCATGAGCGATGTTGCATGATTAGGGCCTACCAATGCCTTTGTGGGAGGAAGCATGCAACACTACAGTTTATGTGCAAAACCTTTGTCCTCATAGAGTACTTGGCATGAGTACACCTGAAGAAGCTTTCACTGGTAAGAAACCAGATGCTTCACACTTTAATATTTTTGGCTCATATGTTTATGTGCATGTGACTAAGGATGCCATGAAGAAGCTGGAGCCGACTACTGAAGTTGGGATTTTTGTGGGGTACACAGAAACACCCTATAATTATCGTGTGTATTTGCCAAACAGTCAAATGACTGTGGTGCAACGGGATATAAAATGTGATGAGGGAAAAGCCATGCGATTGTCGCTTGAGAGGGAGCTGGAATTGCATGTAGAGGAGGAACTGCTAGTTCCCAAAGATGAGTCTCTACATGTGGATCAGCCATAGGAGGATGTTCATGGAGTGGAGGAGTCCACTCACGTAGAGCCAACCATTAGAATTGGAAGAAGGCATACCGCAGAAGTTGATAGGCTAATACTTGATGCTACACAGAATGTAGGAGCCCCTACTTCACATTGCAGAAAAAGACGATCTCCTGACCGATTTACTGGATACATGGCTCTCATGAGCAAATATATTGTGACTGAACCATCTTTCTTTTAGGAAGTAGTGTAGGAGCCCACATGGGTAGATGCAATGGTGGAGGAGTATGACTCCATTGTAAAAAACAATGCTTGGGAAAATTGTTCCCAGGCCAGTTAATAAATCAGTGGTAGGTTCGAGATGGATCTGCAAGGTAAAGCAAGCTGCTGATGGGAGTGTTGAGAAATACAAGGCCAGATTTGTGGCTCGTGGCTTCTCACAGATCGAGGGGATAGATTATGAAGAGACCTTTGCACCTGTTGCAAGGTATTCTTCCATAAGGACCATCCTTGCTCTCTCAGCGCAGATGGGCTGGCGCATTCATTAGATGGACGTGAAGACTGTGTTTCTCAATGGGATCATTGAGGAAGAGGTGTACATAGAACAACCTAAAGGATTTGAGATCCTCAACAGCGAGTCACATGTGTGCCGACTCAAAAGAGCGTTGTATGGGCTGAAGCAAGCACCCCGTGCTTGGTACACTCAGATAGACAACTATTTCACCAGACTAGGCTTCACCAAAAGTGAAGCAAATGCAAACCTATACCAAATTGTGGTGGAGGGTAAGCTTTTAATCATTTTTTTTTATGTTGATGATTTAATATTTACTGGTGATGAGCAGCTGATACACTCGTGCAAGGAGGATCTTGCAAAGGAGTTCGAGATGAAGGATATGGGCCTCCTTCATTATTTCCTTGGATTGGAAATATGGCAGGTAGATGGTGAAATTTTTGTGTCTCAAGGCAAGTATGCAAGGGATATATTGGGTAAGTTTCACATGGAGGGATGCAAACCCATGGATACTCCTCTTCCTAGAAATTGGAGGAAAGAGGATGCTACTGTATATCGACAATTAGTGGGTTCGTTAATGTATCTAGTGAACATGAGACCAAACATTTTCTATGCGGTTAACCAACTTAGTCAAGCTATGGTTAAGCCTAGCGAGCTCTTTTGGAAGGTGGGGAAGCATGTCCTGAGATACCTGAGGGGCACATCAAAGTATGGTTTATGGTATAGACAGACGAATGAGGTGAAGTGGCATGGCTTCACAGATGCAGATTGGGTAGACAACCCATCGGAAAAAAAAGAGCAGATCAGTGGGAATATTTATCATTGGATCTACAGTTGTTTCTTGGTACAAAAGGAAGTAGAGATCCGTGGCACTCAGTTTAGCAGAAGCAGAATACATGGCAGCGAGTCAAGCTGCATGTGAGGCTATCTAGATGAGAAAGATCTTGGTTGGTTTGTTTGGTTTTCATTTAGATCCGACAGTGATTCATTGTGATAATCAGAGTTGCATTAAACTCTCTATCAATCCCGTGTTTCATGATAGATCTAAGCATATAGATATATGGTACCATCATCTTAGAGGTTGTGTGCAAAGGAGGATCATGTTGCTTCAATACATTCCTACGAAAGATTGGGATGAAGATATTCTGACGAAAGCACTCACCAGGAGAAAAATCGAATACCATAGAGACAAGATGGGGGTGAAGGATAATCCCTCTATTGTTGAGAGGGAGTGTTGAGATTCAACAAGAAGATCCTAGTGAAAATGATGCACCTACACTAGGATGGACCCTCAGGTTATTTTTAGGTAGATGTATATTTATGGATGCATGAGAAAATTCTATTTATAGATGAGGTATATTTATAGATGTATGTGCAAGTTCTATTTATAGTTTGCATGTCTATTTATAGATGCACGTTGACTATTATTATCCCTTAATATTAGTTGGACAATAAACAATAATCTATTCTCAATGAGCACTTGGAAATAGTTAAATAAGTGGAAAATCAGTTAACTAAAGGAATTTCGATTTAAGAGGTTGGTTGGTGGGACATGCAAGTGGAATTAGTTGTAACTGAGTGATTCGAAGTTGTAACAGAGTTGGAAGTGTAGTTATGAAAGTTGTAAAGTAGTTTAACTCAGTTAAGTGAGTTAAACTCAATTGTGCTAGTTGTAACTAAAGATACACTAGTGAGAGATCAAGTGAATTAATTATTAATTACCTCACAATCAGTGGTATCACATGCAACTGAATATTTACTACTATTGGCTGCATGCATGTCAGATCCAGTGGAGACCCGGTTGAGTTCTAGGTGAAAGGGAAGATAACTATTAGTTGTGACATTATCTAGTTTCACACATGCAACCACACACACATTGGATGTGCCCATGAGAATGCGCAGTCAAGGAAAACATGATTTCATTCATTTAGGGATTGCTATCAGTTGGGATTGCGTAGTGGAGGGAGGCTATATAGAGACAGTAAATTAGCTAAGGAACTTGCCAATTTTTGTATGACTGTGTGAGACAGTTATCTCATATACTGAGAACTCTTGGATTGGATCTTTGTATGTAATTGTTTCATAATCCATGATATAATACATAATAGAAGGTAGTGGGTTTTTTAGCTATATGCTTTCCCTGGGTAATTTATCTGTGTTATGTGTGATTGATCTTTCTTCATGATATTGTGATTGGTGATTATGTTTCAAATTCCACAAAGATTTTGTAGAAGTGATTATGTATTTAACAGTAGCATATTATTTTTAGATAAGGAGAATCCAGGTAATACATGTTTTTGTATTAAATTTATACAGTGATCAACCAATGGACAAGTATGGGTGGAATTTTGGATCATTCCCTTATTTTCTTGGACATAAAAGGGGCCCCAGAGAAACTGAACAACCCTTTTAAGATGAACTCAACGTGGTTAAAGGACGAGGGTTTCATAAACCTTGTAAAGTCTCATTGTATTCATCATAACTCCGACTCGGTTGCATCAACAAATTCCCATCTTCAATCACATACGAGGTTAATCAAACAAAAGACAAAGGAATGGGTGAAAAGGAAGAAAATGTTGTAATTCTAGGAGATGGAGGAGATTGCAAGGCAACTTTAGTTCATTTAAAATTCACAAGGGGAAGGGTTCTCCTCCTAGGAATCTAGTGATATTCACATAAATCTTGAAAAAGGAAGATCGAATTCCTTACTTCCTAGGATGGGGAATAATGTAAAAAGAATATCCATTTGGTTTAAAAGTGGTGATGAAAATATCAAAATTTTATGGGCCTTTACTAAAGGCCGAAAAATGATGAACACCATTTGGAGTCAGTTGGATGATGTTGGAAACAAGGTCTCATCTTTCGATGGGTTTGCCAACCTGGGTAGACGACACTTTAGGGACCTTTTTTATATATCCCCTAGATGTTGAAGTAATACGAATTTCCCAATGCTTCCTTGGAATGGTAGGAAAAGTGGAAAACAAGGCAATAATGGAAGAGGTATATGTGGAGGATCTCCACTCAGTGTTGCACAATTTTGAAAGAGACAAAAGTCTCGAACTGAATGGTTGGGGTGTTCAATTTTCTATAGCTCTATGATTCTTTGGGACATGGTCTCTTAGGGCGTATTGAAGAATCCATATAGGAGGGGATAATTCATCTAGGTTTCGATTCAACCTTCATTACTCTTATTGTTTGGAAAAAAATTCACTCTTTCAGACAAGAGAGATCTCCCTAAATTTGGAAACCAAACACTAGAATAAAATAATCAAACACATATAAACATTACCTATATTCATTACCATTAAATAATATATGTAGGATTGAATGAATGGTTCATACATTTTTCAAAATGCTTCTCGTCATTGTTGTTTGTTATAGCATTTGATTCCATTCTCGATGCTTTGAGGAAAGATCTGCAAAGACAAAAACATTGTAAATTATCAAAGCATGTGATACATAAATGATTTAACATAATCTATACATGTGATCAATGAATGTCATAACAATCACCATAACCATGAACATGGGAAAGAAATATGCATTTGTATTAATAAGGAAAAGGAGAGTGTTATAACCAAAGTCTTGATGTTGATAGCTTCCTCTTGATAGTCCTTAATTCTAACCTTGCATTCAAAAGCCTTCAATGGATACTTTAGCAAAGTGAAAGTATAATGCAAGAGTCTAAAATCCAACCCATTTTCCTGTTAGTGCATTGTATTTATAGGCCAAGGATGGAAGTTTTAGATCCACTTAGATAGGAGTTAGATCCATAATGGAGGGGATCATATCCATTATGGTAGGGATGAAATCCACTATGGAAGGAATTCGAGCCCATTATCTCACCGATTGGAAATATACCTTCATGAGGCTTCTAGAATGGAAGCTTTGCAACCTTATTTTTATTTTTTACCCATGTTAAAAGACCACCACACTTTTATGAAAGCAAGTGGTGATGACGTCATAAGACATTATTTATACGACATGCAATGTCGCAGGTTGTAATGTTGGTACCTGTGATGCTCTCTAAAAATATGGTTTTTAGGGTATGTAGTCCAATATTATTATCTTTTATGAATAGGTATTTCTTCCATCTTTCTTAGGGATCGATGAAAATAGTTCTTTGGACGAAAAAAGATCCAAATTTGACATCATTTGTCTGGATGCGACAAAATAATGTGTAACAGATTGCCCTGAAAGTACAAACACACAAAAGGTATTATGACCGAAGTTCTTTATCATGCGAAGGTTCAAATCAAGGAACAACTAGTTGGAAACATGTAAGTAAACAATTAAAAAACTTACAGTACAATATCATCATATGTCATCTCTGATGCAGGCATTCCCATATTCATAATACAAGTAACTTTAAGCATAAGTATGGAAATGTACAAATATCCATGTCAATATAGTGAATTCATGGCCACCAGACATACATCGAGGATCCATACTCAGAAGACTCAGTATAAACATCGCCACTAGACATACATCATGGATCTATGTTATAGACATGAATACTCAAAACTCCACGCACCCTGGATAAATCATAAAAGATCCAGGGTCCTCATCTCTATCTATTAGTAGTATGAATCTAACCATGTGAATAAATGTCTTGAGGTTGAACATGGCAAAAACCATTTGGTTGTTGGTCAATGATGAGAATTGTTAATAGATGTGAGAGGAACCATCAATAATAACAATGGCCCTCAAAGTACTCTAATATATTCTATGGAGCGTGAATAAGTGATCTAAAGTTGAACACCCATAGAAACATTCAATCAAAGGTCAATGATGTAATCTTGTTGTCAAAAGTGAAGAGACCTGCCATTGAGGCATGCATCTTCCAAGATACTGAAAGGGGTTTCTAAATCAAATTCTTAGATAATGTTCTAAATTCGATATGAAGTGATACATCATAGGAGGGCCTTGCTGTATCCCCCATCAACGACACAAAAAAATGTCAAGATTTTAAGTAGAACAAAATAGGAGTGATGAAGGACTAGCTCAGGGATGGTTGGCGCAATAGAAGGATTTAAAGACTATAAAATGGTTTGACTTAGGTTGAAATTCTCTTGAACATATTAACAACACGACAATTTACTTGGCAACACTTGACTAAAAAATGATTAGATACCAATATGAAGACTTTTAATGTAGTATGATCAATAGAGAGACAAGTGGATTTCCAACCCTTGACACGAAGAGTGACGAAGTGTCATGTTTAAGAGTTGCTTATTTCCTTTTCAAATTCATAATTTACATATATCTCTTTCCCAATTTTTTTTTGCAAAACTATCTATGGAGACTAATTCTTTTGAGCTATTTATCTTTGCACAATGTATGCATATAATGGTTTTTTACAAATTCTACAAATGTCTATCTAATACATAGTTTTCTAATGCATCAGTTAATGTATTTAGACTTCTCAGAATGTGTTGGTATTCTAAGTAATCAAACAATCTTTCCAAGAGATGAACCCTTAAAAACATTCTTAAAAATGAAGGACTCGTGACATGATAAACGTTACTTAGTTGTAGTACTATAAGCCGAGAATCTAGTATAAAAAACAAAATGATGAGCACCAAAACCAATGGCATTGGATAATAGTTCAATTAATGCACTATATTCTGAAATGTTGTTTGTTGTATGATGTCCCAAATATATCCCATGTAGACTCACTAACTCATCAATAGGCGTATATATTTCCCATCCAAAAAAAAAAATATTCTGAGTACTACAGATAACACCATTAGAAAAGCCAATACAAGGTAAAGGGAACATCGACATCTGCAAACCGAGTATAACATGATATAAGCAACAAATACATAACCCTTTCACAAAAATAAAAATTGAAACACACCAAAAAAACTATGGTACAACGATGTACAAAGTACTTATGCAAAAAACCTAAGCATAACACTATTTTTAAAGATAAATCCCATTTCTGGGCTCAGACAAATGAATCCCATCATAATCCACCAACTCATAGGCACCTTTTTCAAGTACTCTTCTAACGTTGTAAGGTCCATGCCACATAGGCTCGAATTTACCAGCTCCTAGCTTATTATGCTCTTGATCATATAAAAGAACCAAGTCACCTTCATAGAAAACTTGAGGATTCACATTTTTGTCATATTGAGTTTTAATACATTTTTATGGGCCTCCTTAGCCAAAATGACATCTCTACGAGTCCCATATAAACATGATAAATATAAAAAACATTCTTCCCCGACAAAAGTAGCAGGGATTAATTCGATGGCTAGTTTTAGAGATATAATTTCACATTCAATTTGTAAGACAAGTTCCAAATCGTATACAAGTTTAAAAGGTGTAAATCCAATGGTTGTTTTCGATGAGGTACAATATGTCCATAATATCAAAAAAATCATGACATTCCAATTCATTTTATGAATCCCTATCATTCGTTGAAGCATGGTAGTCAAAACTTTGTTTATAACTTCTACTTGGCCATTAGCCTGCGGATAATGAGGGGTTGAACTATCATGGTGTAACCACAACTTGGCAATTAGCTCCAACATCATAAAATTTCTAAAATGGGTGCCATGGTCGGTGAAAATGACTTGAGGGACACATAATCTAACGATTACATGGTTGAATACATAAAGTTGTTGTTTTTCTATCGTTATTGAATGTAGGCATCGCCTAGGCCCATTTGGTAAAATAATCAACTACAATGATAATACACCCATGCCCCCCAGTCGAGTGAGGGTTATATGTCATGAAATCAATGCTTCATTTCACATAAGGACTAACGGTAACTACAAGATGGAGTGTAGCAGGAGGTGCGTGCATTTTACGATTATAAATATGATAAGCATGGAATTTTTGGACTACAACTATGAAATCTTTGAAGAGAGAAGGACAAAGATATCCAACACATAATTTTTTTTGGGCAGTGGCATACCTGGACATATGACCACCACATGCTCCAATAGGTAGTCATTTGAAACTTTTTTCAGCTTCTTCGTGTGTTAAACATTGTCGAAATACTAGATCGACACCACGACGATAAAGGGTATTTCCAACAATGGTATATTTTTGGGTTTGGTATCAGATCCGACAATGTTCAGTACAAGATAATTCAGGTCGAAAATTTTGAGTCTAGAGATAAATAATAATATCTTCATACCATGGATCCGAGGAACTAATAAAAAATAGTGACTCATCAGGGATGGAGTCTTTTGCCACCGTTTTTGTATTAGTGTAGGGAATGTCACATATTAGTTTGGCGAAAACAAATGATTTTTTTAATTTGGACTTGATGAAATCCAAATAAATTTCTTGAATAATTACAATCTTCCAGAACAAGTGCCATGGCAATATTATCGTTTGACATGGCTAAATACAATAGTAATCTCGATGATAATTATGGGCTTGTAACAAAGATGTGTGGTTCAACACATCCTTTAAAGCATCAACGTCTTTTTGGGCGATGTCATTCCATATGAAAGGAACCCCTTTTTTCAAAAGTTAAGTGAAATGTTTGGTAATCTCATCATAGTTAGGAACATATGCCATAAAAAGTTTGTCTTGCGTTGCAAAATCTAGAGTTGACGTAAATTGGAAGGAGGCAAATTCAAAATAGCCTCTACCTTCCATGTATCGGCTTAGATTCCTTGCTTAAAAACAATAAAGCCTTATAGATGACCAGATTTCACAAAAAAAACACATTTAAGTGGGTTCAAACAAATATTGTAATACCTACATCAAAGAAATATAACTCATAAATGTATAGGATGATCTTGACGTTTCATAGAATGTGCAGGAAAATCGTCAAGATATGGTTGTACAATATGTTCGATACCATGAAATGCGTAAGACATTGGCTCTCTAAAAAGTTGTGCCATCATTTTTTATTCCAAATGGAAGCTTTTGATAACCGAAGGTTCCCCAAGGAAAAATGAGAGAAATTTTATGTTGATCCGACAAAAGTATGTTGAATTGATTATAACCAGAAAATCCATCCATGAAAGAAAATATTTCATTCCTGATGCAATCATCGACAATCTTGTTAATGAATGGGGTTGGATAATTATCTTTGGGGCAAGCCCTATTTATGTGCTTATAATCAACACATACCTGGATAGTACCATATTTACTTGTGACTGAAACAAGGTTGGAGACCTAGTTAGTCAAGGGAACAAGATAAATAAAATTGGCTTTCAGATGTTTTTCAACCTTGACTTTAATAGCAAAAAAATTTCGTGAATGCATTGGATGTAATATTTTCCGAACAAGTTTAGCATCTGAATAAGTCTTAATTTCATGAATTACAATTCGCGAGTCAATCCCCAACATTTCTTCAGATGTCTAAGCAAATATATCGCAAAATTATTGAAATAGGGCTTTGTATGTTTGAATTTCTTCAAGATACTAGATGAAACCTATATGAATGTTATCCACGTTTCTAGATTTTGCTAAGGTGTAAATTGGAATAAATGTATATATATTCCCTAAATTATTTTCAAATGTAGTATCATAATTAAAATAGGAGTTTCAGGGTTATCAACTATCTCAGTTATAAACAAAGTATCAAATTTATTCTCAATAATTTAAAGCTTTGGAAGAAAGGGGGAATGATGATGGCTATTGTCCCATGGTTTTCTTCTATTGACATAATCTCCATAATGCTCTCATCAATAGGGAAAAAATCATTGAAAGGATTAGGAGATTAAATAGACATCAACCAATAAGATTGAGAATACTCATCCAAGACCACGTTCATTTGATCATTTTATTTAAAAGAAGCCATAAAGGCCAAGTGAGTAGATTTGTAAGCTAACTCAATTGGAATAAGTGGCATTTGGTCACCGTAATTTGCAAATTCTGATTGTCTAGGCACTACCTAAGGATCGTATGATTCATGGGATTCAAAAGTGCTTGATAAAATCATATTGATTGGAGCAACCGATGGAGAAACATTGGGTTGGGGAAGTGAAAAGGTTCCTATTAACAATGAATCTTTAAGTAATATCACACCAAAATTCTCATAAGGAACTGATGTTTTACCTATGAAAGTTATACTACTTGTGGTATGTGAATCAAAAGCATAAAAGGCAAGTTGGTTTATGCTAATTATCTTTCCTTGTTGAGGAAATTGTAACATACAAAAGAGCGAAGAAACCATTGCTGACATGGCGTAGGTCCAACTACGACCTATTAAATGGTTATATTCAAGTTTTGCATCAACAATTTATACTTACGCAATAATCATTTTACCTTCTAACTCCATAGGTAATGTGTTTTAAATCGCATAGGGTTTGAATCCTTTTCTGTCAAAATATTTCAAAGTAGTAGTTGATTAATTAATTTAAGGAGAGCCAAATTATTTCCAACGAGACACGGGCATAATGCACATAGAGGCTCCTTTATTTATAACAACATGGAAAAAAATTCTGCCTTGTACAACAACTTGAATTTTAAAATCAATTTTGTGTGGGAGCCTATGTACATGGTCTTGTAAATAAAAAACTTAAGACTGGAATTCAATGGATCAATTCCACAAATAATCGATAAAAGTGATTTTCATTGCACAGGGAAACTTCAAAGGAATTTGAGGGTCGACATTGCAAAAGGGACCTGAGCCAAGTCTTCCACAATATTATAACTTTGAGAATTATTGGCATGCAGACTGAAAGACAACCCACGAATGCCACCTTTAGGAGGGGGTCTAATCATTTTTCAAAAGTTGATCGCTCGATTTGTAAAGGATTAGAATGAGGTGGAACTTATGTGGAAGGTTGATCTAGAACACTTCTATTTGGAGGATTTGGAGAACAATAGAGTTTGGCCCTTGTAGTCACCAAAACTGACTCTTGACACTTCATTATATCATAGGAGTTTTGAGAAGAGGAGGATTGATTTTGTGCAACTATTTTTGTCTCCTAAGTGGGAAAAGGGTCCATTAAAACAATAGGTGCAGAAGGTCCTTCAAAAAATCGATTAACTTCAGCATGATGCAAACATTCTCTGGTATAATGATTCTTGTTACAAATAAGACAAGTATACCACAATTTACATTTTTCATCAGGAGATTGGGTTTTTGGTTTTTCCCGTTGAGGGGAATTTTGTTTAGGTTTTCCTTTACCCTTATTTTTACCTTCAATTTGATGAGATTTACCAGTTGATGAAGATTGAAATATGTTATTCTCAAAAGTATTAACATAAGCATTAGTAACAGGAGGAGTGTTTTGAACAACAATAGTGGGAGTAGACTTAGGATTAGAGTAACTAGATGGTTTACTCGTTGAATATTTATTAATAGAACCAATCACACTATCAACAACGTGAGATTCTATAGAAGCTAGTGGGATAGTATTTGATGGAATAGGAGCATAAGGAATCTTATTGTACAACATGCAATATTGCAAATAAACAAGGTCTACATATTGGGCACGAGCAATAACCTGCTCCTTAGTAACAACTCCAAAATTGGCAACATCTTCAGTAATATCAAGAATTAATGACTTAAAAAACCATTATGATAGTAATTGATCTAGGATATAGGCTTTAAATAAATGATGGAAATGTCTCCATTCATGTATGTCAAACCAGGAGGTAACTCCTCAAAACTAGAATGTGTATTAGCTGAAGAATGTACATGCTTATATAGATGGGAGGTGAGGCTATTGGGATTCAGCTCCCAATGACTCTTGGCCTTCCTTATTTCCTAATAATAAATAATATACAAAAATACATATGCACATCCATCCATAGGATTAGGTGTCAACATTCCCCCCTTTAATCCGAAGGGATGTTGGTGAGTCCAAGCATCGATCTGAACTTTTCAAACTTTTCTCTTCCAAGTGCTTTGGTGAAGATGTCAGCAGTTTGTTCATTTGTGGAACAATGATGTAGATGGATGGTTTTGGCCTGAACATGATGTCGAATTAGATGGTACTTTGTATTGATGTGCTTTGTTCGATCATGGAACTTTGGGTTCTTGGCCAACTTTATTGCGGAAGTGTTGTCGATCATGAGTGGAGTGGAATACATTTGTTTCATCTGCAAATCTTCCAGGATTTTCTGGAGCCACACAATTTCCTTTGTTGCTTCAGCTGCTGCCACATATTCTGCCTCGGTCGTGGAATCTGCTGGAACTGATTGTTTGCGTGATCTCCATGAGATAGCTCCTGATCCAAGACTCATGGTGTAACCTGTAGTAGACACCCCTGTTTCTTTGTCGCCATCAAAGTCTGAATCAGAGTATCCGGTCAAGATGAAGTCGCCTACCTGTGTATATTTGAGTCCAAAGTCTTGAGTCCCCTTCAAGTACCTTAGTACTCTTTTTGCAGCAGACCAATGTCCTTCACAAGGTTTTTGCATGAACCTTGAGAGGATTCCAACAGCAAATGAGATGTCAGGTCTAGTGGTGGTCAGATAGATAAGACTTCCTACAAGTTGTCTATACTTAGTTGCATCCTCAAATTCCTTCCCTTCAACAGATGTGAGCTTCAAGTTTTGTTCCATTGGAGTGCCTAAGGGTTTACAATCATCCATGCCAAATTTGTTCAAGAGATCTCCAATGTACTTCTTTTGAGAAAGAAATATGAATTTAGGATGTTGAATTACTTCAATGCCCAAATAGTAATGAACATGACCCAAATCAGTCATTTCAAAACCTTTCTTCAACTCTTTCTTCATGGATGCAATATAGCTCTCATTGTTTCTTGTTATCAAAAGATCATCTACATATACCACAAGATATACAACTGTTTTTCCAACTTTCTTAACAAACAAAGTTGCATCATCAAGATCAAAGTGTTTGAAGTCAAGTTTCAGAAGATGCTCGGTCAACTTCTCATACCAGGCTCGTGGTGCTTGCTTGAGGCCATACGAGGATTTCACAAGTTTGCAAACTTTGTGTTCTTGACCCTTTATCACAAATCCTTCTGGCTGGGACATATAAACTTTCTCCTTTAGATCTCCATTCAAGAAGGTTGTTTTTACATCCATCTGATGGACTTTCCATCCATTCTGAGCTGCTAAGGCAAAGAGAGTCCGGATGGTGGTCCATTTTGCTGTGGGAGCAAAATTTTCTTCATAATCGATTCCTTCCTTTTGTGCAAAACCTTTTGCCACAAGCCTGGCCTTGTGCTTGTCAAGTGAGCCGTCTGCTTTGTACTTGTTCTTGTAGACCCACTTACAGCCAATTGGTTTCGTTCCCAAAGGCGGATCAACCGGCTTCCAAGTGCCATTCTTTATCAAGGCATCATACTCCTTCTGCATCGCTTCTTTCCATTCATCATGAGAAGCGGCTTCTTTGAAGGAAGTTGGTTCATGATCTGTAGACAAACTCAATTCACAGTTATAAGCAACATCCATATCAACAGGAGAATCAGAATTATCTACATCACCTTCGATTTGTTGAGTGGAACTTCTTGTTCCTGTTTTCCAACCTCATCAGGATGAACATTCTCCAGTGTCTTTGTCAGCCATTTGGGAGGACCTTTCTGAGATGGCCCAGGCTGTTCAGTTGACTAAGTTGGGATTGATTCAAGATTCAATCTCCCAATTCTGTCAATCACATCATCCAATGTGTCATCCATGGTTGTTTCTTCATGTGGGGGAGAGAGTGCTTCAGGATATGATTCCACAGTTTGATTCAATATCGGAATCCCCCTTCAAGGTGTGGAATCACATTATCAAACTCTTGGAAAGACTTTGCATGTGTGAATCTGTCCAGGCGATCAAGTTGCCGCTCAACAACCTTGTCACTCTTGGAAGATTCAAGAAATATGACATCTCTTGCTATCACAAACTTCTTATTTGCTTCATCATAGAGACGGTATCCTTTGGAGGTATTGGAGTACCCCAAGAAGCTACATTTTCTACTTCTAGCACCAAGTTTGTTCCTTTGACCCTTGGGTATCAAGGCATAACAGGTGGACCCAAAGACCCTGAAATGCTTTACCGAAGGAATGTGGCCATGCCACATTTCAAAAGGAGTTTGTTTCTAATTGAACTTGAAGGACACCTATTCTTTATGTAAACAGCACATAGAACTACATCAGCCCAAAACATCAATTTTACATTCTTGAAAAATAACATGGAGCGGACCATATTTAAGATGCTTCTGTTCATTCTTTCAGCCACACCATTCTGTTGTGGATTATATGGCACTGTTGTTTGATGTTTTATTCCATGTTGACGAAGATAATTTTCAAATTCGTTTGAGGTGTATTCTTTTCCATTATCAGTACGTAGAGAGCCAATATGTGTTTGTGCATCATTTTCAATCCATGCATGAAAATTCTTGAAAGTTTGAAAAGCATCAAACTTATTCTTCAGTAAGTAAATCCAACACATTCTGGTGTAGTCATCAATAAATGTCATCATGTATTTGTTTCCATTTGCAGAAGAAATAGGCATAGGGCCACATAAATATGAATGAACAAGTTCAAGTTTCCTATGTGCTCTTGAGTGTGAATCATGAAATGGCTATTTGCTATGCTTTCCTAGAATACAAGCATCACATTCCTTAGGTTTTCTAGGAATTGTAGGCAGTCCATTAACACCATTTTTCTTCAACAAACGAAGGCTTTCATAGTTTAAGTGTCCAAATCTAGCATGCCATAAAGACTTGATGGGAATGTACCTTCATCATGATGTGAACTGAATGCAAAGTTTTGAGCATGAGCAGATGAACCTTTCAGCTTCAAGAGTCTCCCTTCTTCTATTCCCTCCATGACAGTGAGCTGATCATCTTTACGTCTGACCTGTGTACCATCAAACAAGTGGCCCAGGTGTCCTTTAGCTGCCAGAAGTTTCGATCGAGGACTGACAAGTTTCTCTTCAACTGGAGGTACTAGAACCTCATATACGGATGTCTGATGGAAGAACCCCGACCAGTTTGTTGGCTAATATAATACTGATGGCTTGAGTTTGGATTTATCTGCGAAATATACTGCTCCATCAACTTTGTCGGTGAAATCTTCAAAAAAATCTTTTCTAAATGTCATGTGACATGTTGCTCCTGAATCTAGCAACCAATCATCTCTCCATGAAGTAAATGAAACATCCAAGAGGTTTTCAGTTACTCCATTGTTACAATGTGCTAGAACATAGTGAGCGGATTCAGGTGCTTTACCTTTGTCTTTGTCATTGGTTTTACCTTTGTCTTGATTTCTGTGCTGCTCAATTTTGTTCCATGGTGTTCTGCATTTGGATGCATCATGTCCATCTCTATTGCACCATGTGCAATGAAGATGGGATTTGTCAGCTTGTCTGCCCCCCCTTTCTGTGAAGTTCCTTCTTACTCTTCCTCTTCTGCCACCTCTTCCTCTGGATGAATCTGGAGTATGACTCTTTTCTCTATGTGCCAAGTATGCAGCCTCTTCGGAAGATGAAGGGACTGTCATCTTCCCAAAAGCTTTCTCTCTTTCTGCAAACTTCTGCTCAAGTTTATCAAAGGTGATTTGTTCAAGGTTTCCACTTGCTTGCAAAGACTCAAGATAATGTGAGTAAGTCGGATATAATGCATTAACATATGCTATGAGAGGTATGTCCATTTTTACACCAGTGTTTTGAATGTCATGCATTATAGATCTTATTTCTGAAGCTAAAGCAAGGGGATCATCATTCTTCTTTTCAAGACTGAACAGCTTAACCATCAATTGAACATTTTCTAATTCTGAGTGTGAGTCATAGAGTTCTTTTAGTTTCTTCAAGGCTTCATAGGCATTTGAGAATGATGAAATATGGCGACTCACCTCTTCACTTACTGAGGCTGCAATCAAGGCATAAGCCTTGCAGTTCTTGTTTTCCCAAATGGCAAGCTCTTTGTCTGAAGTGGGCTTCTCTGGTGGATTTTCTTCTTGTCCTTCACAGATTCCTTTCCACAGCTCATTAAAAATGAGTGTGTGTTTAATCTTCCGCGACCATTCAAGATAGTTCTCTTTGCCGGAGAGAACTATCCCAACAATTGAGATGAGAGAATGCATTAGACTGCTAGAAAAAATCTTCTGAAGAGGAAACAAATTCTGCTATAAAAACTTCGAACTCTTGAAATATTTCAAATAAAGGGGCAAAAAATCTTGCTGGAAAAAATTTTCTGAGTTTAAAAACTCTTTCTGGAAACTAAATCTGCTCAAAAAACTTTTGCTGAAGACTGAATTTTAAAAAATTCTCTTTGCTATAAACTGATTCTGCAAAAAAAATATATTTTTTTTTGTTTGGGAAATAGAAAAGTCGATATGGAAGAGAGGGCGATATTGTGAAATGAAAAAGTGGTATGGGAGGGCTATATTCTGAAATGGGAGGGTGAAATGGAGGGGAGCAATGTGGGAGGGGGCTGAATTATGAAAGGGGAGAGGAGAAGTCGATAGGGAAAGCGCTTAGTGAACACATATATATAAACAAATATAATAGAATGGGAGGGGCGTTGTTATATAAGTGACTGCATATGTATTAACAAATGAGAAGGGCGCAATGCATTAACAAACGAGAAGGGCGCAATGTATTAACTGACCTTATATAAGTGACTGCATATGTATTAACAAATGAGAAGGGCGCAATGTATTAACAAACAGTGGACAGCGTTTAAATATAACACATTGTGTTTTATAATATAACGCATGTCAATACAACGTATACCATATGATTAATAAACAACAACGCTGTATATACTATCAAACCAGCGTTTTTTTAAAATTTGAAACGTAATGACACAGCGGTATTGACTGTGCGTGGAACGGGCAGCTTGTATTGTGAATGCAGCGTTGACAGTGTTTATATATCAGTGGAAAGGGCTGAATGTATATAACAACGTTTATATGGAAGCTTTGACAGCGATATATACAAAGGAGGGGCGCTGTTGTATGGAGATAAAGGAGCGTAGACAGTGTTGATGGAGGCGGTAATGTGTATACAATGGACAGGGTTATTGTAATATAACTGTGATAGCGCTGTATTATAACCAGGGGGTGGGATAGTGAGGGCGGATAGTGAGGGCGAAGTGCTGTAGTGAACGATGGGAGAGAGCAGAGATGAAAGTGCGAAGGGAGGAGATGGATAGGTCGAGCAGGGAGTGGGGAATGGGTGAGGGCGCAGGAATGCAAAGCGCTGTATGAAGAATGTAGCAGTGAGTGCGCAGAGTAATGAGGGAGATGGTGAGTCGATAGAGGAGGCCCAAAAGGGTGTTGCAAAAAAAAATTAAAATGGAATCTGCAGAATGACAGAGTTGCAGGACTGCAGAATGGCAGAATGGCAGAGCTGCAATTTGCAGATTGATAGAGCCTGCAGTCTTCAGGAGCTGCAGGAACTGGAGCTGCAAATGTCAGGGATATTAGGAAAAAAAAAATTGCAGAATATCAGTCTAGCAATTAAGAGCAGCAAAAACTATTAAAAAAATATTGACTGAGCAAAGGATAGGGAGTTACACCACAAGGCAGAAATGCCTAATGTGGGGTTGGCTCTGATACCATGTCAAACCAGGAGGTAACTCCTCAAAACTAGAATGTGTATTAGCTGAAGAATGTACATGCTTATATAGATGGGAGGTGAGGCTATTGGGATTCAGCTCCCAATGACTCTTGGCCTTCCTTATTTCCTAATAATAAATAATATACAAAAATACATATGCACACCGATCCATAGGATTAGGTGTCAACAATGTATATGATCAGAAATATTTGTGGAGTATGATTGGCGTAATGAAGTCAAAAGTTCAATACTAGTTTCATATCGAATTGGTACTTGAAAAAGGGTAAAAAATGTTATTTCCAAGGAGTTGAAATCAATAAAGGATGCTCACAGTCATTTAATGTACCAATTAGCTGCAGGACTGGTAAGAGTATGCTGGAAAAGATGTAGTTGAATAGAATCATCATTTAGGGAGTTAGATGAACACCATAGTTGATAACTCATAACATGATTTAGTGGGTCTTCTCCAGGTTTTGTATATCGCTTGGTAACTTCACAAGAATAATTGACCATAAAGTATGATGATAAATTAGATCATTGGTAAGTCGGGACAATTATTGTAGATGTAACATAGCAATAAATGGTAACTTCTTATTGAAATAAGGTTGAGGAAGTTGGTAGCCTTGTGGATAAATTCCAACTATCGGAGGAGGATACCTGGGATATCTTGGAATAGGTTGTGTCATAGGTATTTGTATTCCATGACTATATGTCAGAGGAGGAAATTAAGGGTAATGTGGAGCAGGTTGAGTTGTGAGTGGAGCTCCTTGGAAAGGTTGACCTATTTGCATTTGAGGATAACCTTGATATGGCATTTGGGGTATACCTTGAATAGGTTTCCCAATAGGTATTTGAGGTGTGCCCTGAATAGGTTGAACGACACGAATTTAAGGTACACCCTGAACAAGTTGACTAGAAGGAATCTGAGGTATACCTGTAATAGGTTGAGCAGAGGGAATCAACTGAGGTACATTTCCATAAGAAAGGTTCCAAGAAGTACCAGGCATTCCTAGGAACGACACACCAATAAAAGGTTGAGTTCCAGTTGGTTGCGTTAAACTTACCTGAGGTGTTTGACTAAGAGGTGGATAGGATTGAAAAAAAGGTTCCCCTAAGTGGAGGATATGTTCCTACAGGAGGTTTCCCCACTATGTGAAAATAAGGACCATAGGAAGATTTCCTCACGGTAGGATAAGATCCTACTAGGGTTTTTTGTGGAAATCCTACATCATCATATAATAAATTATGTTGTTTATCAAATCTTGGTTGTATCCTAGGTATGGAAGTTTGTGGAGCAACTAAAATTTGATAATTTTGACCAATACTTACTAATCAGAGTGAATTAAGTTTGACCTTCAAGTGTAGGCTCAATCATGGTTGGACTGGGTAAAAAGGATGAAGGAGTGCATAACAAGGGAATTATCTTAAGTGGGCTAACTAATATGGGTCTTGAAGATCTTAGAAGAGCTCGATACTAAGGGTTTTATCTAAGGGAGATGGAAGCTAAACAAGATAAGGTCTTATAACCTTGGTAATGGGAGGGTTGGTAGGATCAAGTTCTTCAGTGATATCTTCATACTCAACAGACTAGGTGGAAGATAATATACTTTGTCACGTGAAAACACATGTTTTGGAGACGTAATTGGTAAAGGGGTAGATACTAGACCTAATGAAGGAGATACATAAGTTGATGCAGTTATTGGATCAATTATTTCTGGTTCTTTGGGAAAAATTACCTCTGGTTCCAAAGTTTCAAGTTAAATCACTTCAGGTTTTGAAATCTCAGGTTCAATTACTTCAAGTTATAAAATTTCAACCATTTCAGTTTCTACCACTTTAGTTTGCAATGTTTCAGATTCTTTGATCTCAGGTTCTATATCAACAGGTGTTGATGTTTTAGGTTCTATAACTTATGATGTTCCAAGTTTTGTAGTCTTCTATTTTTTCATGTTTTGTAATCTTGAATTTTCTAGGTGTAAATTTTGGGGGTAAATGTGCCATGATGAATTTTTATTAAAAATTTGAAAATATTCAGTAATTCACACCTATGGTCTTACTAAATGTAAAACAAAGAAACACATACTAATAAATATAAGTAGTAAAACCATACAAACAACATTTTCACAATGACCACACTAGTTGTTGATGGAATTCAACATCGCAGAGATCAAAATGAAAATTGGCAAGTGATAGAGTGGGTGTAACTAGTTACATTGAAAACCTAATTAATGGTCACGACCTAGTGCAAGTAACTTCACATATAGAGAAACACCCTCCAATAAGGGTCGAGTGAGTCTAGTAAATGTTTGTCCTAGGTACAATAAGAACTTCCCCCTCGCTGTCACCTTATATAATAGCCCTTGGATTATGGTCACTAAATTTACCACCTACAACAACTAGGTCTGGGGGAACAATAGTAAGTCAGATATACATGTGAGGGCAGGGTAGTAGAGCTCGAAATCCCCTTGAAGGATCCCTCAAAGTGAGGTAGTCTTTTCAAGTGAACCACAAGTTCCTTTTGACACCATTTGTAATACACATAGATAAGTAACCTAGGGCAGATTACTTTGTTGGGTCTGATGTGACCCCATGCTTCACCCTTATGTAAGAGGAGCTTCCCATAAACAAAGATGCGGTAAATGGATTTCTCTACATATCACAAGATTTTATATTTTTTTGCAGCTTTGGAGTGTTTACTTTCAACACCTATTCAAAATCCCTACAACTAATCTAATGTAGGCGTGACTACGATAGAAATATAAACATGTCTGATTGATTTTATGAAGCATTGTTTGTATAGACCTTATTTACTGAATAGGTGAATGGAAATGAAACCAATGGTATTATGACCTGACTCAAATTTTAATGCAACAAATATGAATATGTAATATTTTTCACTTCAATGAACTCCTAATTATAGAAAGGAGAAGTTTTAATTCCCATCCCAATTTTATCAAATTTCTTTAAACCAAAATCAATTCCAAAAATACTTCTTTCAAAATACAACAATATACCCTCTAAGATGCAAGAATATATTTTTGTTTTTGAAAATAGAATGAAGCACACAACAATGCAATGAGTTGAGTCTAATAAACAAATTCATTCAAGCAAATTTTTCTTTTCTTTTCGTGAAAATGAATATTTTATGCAAAGCAATGAAAGTTCTATACCAAAATATAAGCAACAAAACTTCTGAAAATGATCATTGAAATAAAGAAAGAAAGATTCCAAAAACTTGAATATATAAATCAAAGAGTATTGTTCCTTGAATATTCTAATGAAACAATCGAATCAAAGTAATGTAAAATGAAATTTTTTCACAAGAAGATGGTTAAACAAAAACAAAACTAAATTTGTTGACTCACAACAGACTGAGAGAAAGCCAAAAACCACAGTAATCAACAAATCAAAGCTCACACAAAAAAACCCATGGAAAATTTTCAAATTTTCTATGACCAATGCAGGTATCCAATACATATCAATGCGATGAGGAGGGATCGTGGTAATTTTAAAACATACACATTGCGATGTCGATGCCTTGTCTCCCACAGAAGGGTGTGACAAGAAAAATTCAAGAAAAATTGAAAAACTTTCAAAATATCTAAAAGATTTGGGTTTTTAGAATCAAATAGGGTTAGCTAGAGACTTAGGAAATTTTTGAATTAAGAAAACAAGGAAGTAGATTGAATAACAACTCGTTCCCCAATGAAGTCTCGAGACAAATCGCTCTTGTGAACAAGAGCGATCTCCCTAGGTTTAGAAACCAAACACTAGAACAAAACAATCAAATACATATAAACATTCCCTAAATTCATTACCATTAAATCATAGATGTAGGATTGAATGAATGGTTCATATATTTTTTAAAATGCTTTTCCTTGTTGTTGTTTGTTATAAATTTCGATCCCATTCTAAATGCTTCGAGGAAAGGCGTGCAAAGAGACAAACATACAAATTATCAAAGCATGTGATACATAAATGATTTAACATTATCTATACAAGTGATCAAGGAATCTCATAAAAATCACCATAAAAATGAATATGGGGAATAAATATGTATTTGTATTAATAAGGAAAAGGAGAGAGTTACAACCAAAGCCTTGATTTTGATAGCTTCCTCCCAATAGTCCTCAATTCCAACCTTGCATTCAAAAGCCTTCTATGGATACTTTAGTAGAGTGAAAGTATATTTCAAGAATCTAAAAGACAACCCCTTTTCCTTTGAGTGTATTATATTTATAGGCCAAGGATGGAAGTTTGAGATACACTTAGGTAGGAGTTAGATCCATAATGGAGGGAATGGGATCGATTATGGTAGGGATGGGATCCACTGTGGCAGGAATTCAAGCCCATATTATTACTGATTGGAAAGATACCTTCACGAAGCTTCTATAATGGAAGCTTCATAACCTTTTTTTATATTTTACCCATGTTAAAAAACCGTCACACTTTTATGAAGGAGAGTGCGACGATGTTACAAGACATTAGCTATACACAACATTAAAGCACATTATTTGAAAGGGGTAGTTATCAAAATTGATTTATCAAAATTCTGCAACAAAGAAAACTGGAGTTATATTAGGCTCACCTTTACCCACCCAGGATTCAATATAAATTTCATCAATTGGGTTATGAGTTTCATACAATAGATATCTTTTACGATACTAATTAGTGGCTCAATTTCCATTTTCTTCCATGCTTAAAGATAGGTGTGACAAGGCTGCCCCCTATCCCTTATCCTTTTCTTACTGGTGGTTGAAGGTTTAGGTCATCTCTTGACTGAGGCTAAGAGGCATGGAGATTTTCATGGATCTGTCGTCACGAGGACTTTTTCTATTTCACATATACTTTTGTAAATGACATTATTATCTTCTACAATGGAGATGCCAGGGAGATATATGTGCTTGTAGAGATTCTTGTTCTTTTTGGGTGGGGCACTAGTATGTCCGTAAACTCTCATAAATATACTATATCTCACCATAATATTTCAAACATAGATATATGTCATAGTTCAATGTTTCTTCTATATGATTCCAATCCATTGGAGGAAGTCCTGAAATGTTTGGGTTTTCTTTGAAACTAAATTGCTACAACAAAGTGGATTGGACTTGGCTCATTGCGAAGGTGGAAAAAAATTTGAAATATTGGTGTCATATTTGGCTTTCGAGGGTGGGATGACTAGTTCTTATTAATGTGTGCTACAATCCATCCTGCTATATTGGATATCTAGTGGCTTGGATCCCGAAATGTGTTATGGAAAAAATCGGGAAATTATGTACAATTTTCTTTAGGTAGGGAAACAAGAACCAAGGGTTATGCCATGGGTAAAATGGGATACTATTGCCATGCCAAAATCCATAGTTGGTTGAGGCCTAAAGAATTTATTCCTCTTCTATAAAGAAGTTGTCCCCAAATGTGGATGGAGGTTGATCTCATCACATAATTTATGGACGTTGGTGGTCACCCACAATTACATAGCTCCTAGTTCTCTAGAAGATAGGATAAGGAGGCCAGGCAAGCCTAGATCAAATATCTCAATTATATGGAGGGTTGTTCTCAATTCCTTTGATATCATCAAAAGTGGCCTTGCTTGGCAGGTGGGTAGAGGAGACTGTGTAAGACTTGGCCTTGATCCACGACCTAGTAGTGACCTGAATTACATATTCCCCCCCCACAGTAATTATTATGCTTAGAGACAGGGGTTATAACAAACTTGCACATATTGAAAATCTTGAAACGTTTACTATATGGAAATAATATGGATTTATGCTGAAGATGTAGGCATAAAGGGGGATTATTGGGATTCGTGGTTGGATTATATCCAAGCTCTAAATGATGGATACATCAAAATAATTGACAAAATTGATGAACTTATTTGGAGAATCCCCCCCTTCAAAATTTATTCCCCAAAGTTTGGGTTCATATTCGTTCTTGTTGATAGGGTTGTTGTGGATTATAAATGGTGGTGGAAAGCGGTATAGAAAGCAAAATTCCCTGCAAAATCAAAATTGCTAATGTAGTGTCTTATGATGAAGAAGGTCCCCACATGGGATGTTCTCCAAAGAAGGCTCATGATTAGGTTGGGCTGGTGCTATTTATGTCAAAACAACGAGGAAATGAAGTTTCACTTGTTCATGATGTGTCCTTTCTTTAAACATGTGTGTTATGAATGTTGTTTAGCCCTACGCCACTATATTCCTTAGGAAGGGGTGGGCCTGGATATATCTTGGTAATCATGGTGTGCTAATCTCAGCAACCTCCCTTTCAAAGGTATACCCCTAATTGTTTGTATGGGGGTGTGGATGGTCATAAATAGCGCGATATTCTAGGATAATACTTTAGTTCTTGTTCATATTGTTCACGAAATACTGGTAATCTTAAGTCACTTTTGACAGGAAAAAAGACTTGCTACCCTCAAAGTGATTGGTACTAAACAGATTGATCATTCTAGGCCATGGGCCTATTTCATTGGTGCCTCTATTAACAATGGACAACAAAGTGGAGGAGATTTCATCTTATTTATTTCTTCATAGCACAATTATAAAGTCAAAATGGGATTAGGCCACTAGACAAATAACCAAGCAGAATTCCTTTTTTTCCTTAGGAAAAATCATAACTTTCATTGATAAATATGAAAATTACATGTTGTATATGTTGTTGAGCATATTATGATATGTCAGCTTGTAGCCACATTCAAAACAAATATCATAAAATTTCCTAAAATATAATAGAGTTGGGTATGTATGTAGATATAAGTGTTGTACATTTACAAAAAATATATAAATAAAATCTATCTCATATGATATCTAAAAATTGTGTATCATTAGCAACTAGAGTGCACCCGCCCTTTGTTATGGTATATCTTCATATGGTATGTGGAAGAAGTGATAATATTGATGATCATTATGTTCCACCAAGCATAACTCCTCACATGCAAACACGTACTTTTGTTTTCTCTTGAGAAAGGATGTACTCAAATTCCTATTTTTGGGGATTCCATGTTAACTATAAATTAGCTCAATAGTACTATTTTTTGCGGGAATATCTATCTAATGAATTTTCTAGAGGAAATCAAGCGGATCATTAACATTTTCATATATTTTTCTTGTTTCCATATATACAGGGAAAGGGACCAAATTACGAATTGCTTGTCAAAAAAAGGACTCATATTGAGAGGATATTTGAGTTATAACACAACATGTTAATGACCCGTCTTATGAGTTCCTCCATCATCCGTTCAGGGACATAAATTGCAGACCATCAACATATTAAGCTTCTTCATGGAATCTTTAGTTTCCTTCATTTCCCATTTTGTTTTTGGATATGTACATAATAACTATTTTTTCCTATATCTAGACAATTATTCTCATGGTCAAATTGGTTGTTGTATACTCTATGGTCTAATACAATCACATTTCATCGTTTTTTTGGTTGATTAGTATCGTTTTTCTTAATGTCAGATGTCTACGGTATGTATAGAAAATACTTGTCTCTATTTTTATCCTAGTGAGAATTATTAAAAATGTTGTCACATTTGGGGTGATTAATGAATACACACTAGTTGTTTATATGAAAACTATAACATCAATAATTTTATATGAATTAAATTTTACGGGTCCTTTTCTATGGAGAAAAACAAAGCATAAAATGGCATTTTCACGAATGAAGGAACCTTGGACATTAGTGATGGGGGTGCATGATACAAAAAATGATTCCATTAATATGAACATCCACACGTCACAGTAATGCAATCCAACTAGATGTAACTGGATGCAGTATGGAAGGACAAGAGAAATAAATCCACAAAATTATCGTAACTATTATGTCAACACTTGAAATCATACAAAAATTGATGATTGGTTATTTGTGTTTTTATGGATTATTTCTATGTCCACTAAAGGCAAGCCCATGGGTTCTAATATTTCATTTTAAGGTCGATTTTTATGGTAATATAGATCCGAGGTAGAAAGATACACTCAACGGGTCTTTGTCTAATCGTCAATTTAGTCTTGTTGAAACCTAATTTTTTGGATTAGGAACACCCATGTAAATATTGAAAATAACAAAACGAAGGAAATTGGAAGAAGAAGAGACATTAAGAGATGATTCCCAATAGCCTCCCTCCATGTATATATCCATGTTCTCTATTAATGCAAAAATACAATTGATTCGTGGAGTTACTCTCCTGGCCTGATGTGGTATTAGAGCACAGGCCCAAAATAAGTTCCTTTCTACCCTTGTAACTCCTTCCTACCCCTGTTCTACATTTTTTGTAGATTGTCATCTCTATAAAATCCTGTGGCTTTTTGTTGAATGCGTTGGTCGAGACCTATATCTACCTTGAGTGCGTTCTGTTATCGCTCCCTTGTCGCCTACACCTACCTACAAGTTAGTGGAAAAAGGCTTCAACCAGACAAGGTGTGGTTGGTGGTAAGGATCTCAGAGAAGGGGCTGTCACACTAATCTCGACTCTCTCCGTTTAAGCTATCTCCTAGGTTAGCTATGGGGGGTGGTCCCTAAAGAAAAAATAAGTTAAAGATGTGAGTTTTCTAGGTGAGTTGTTAGATTTAAATAGATTACTTCTTCAAATTTATAAGCAAAAACGTGATATGAGCAATAACCATAAATACATAATATAAGCAGGAAACATATGAGAAACCAATGCCTTCACAGTATTGATCTTAAAATGAAATTGTATTTACTTAAATGAAGTGAAGTGTTTTCAAATGGAAAGCAAAAGTAATCCTGAAAAGTGAAACAAGAAACTGTTCGCACAAGATATCATAAATGTTAGATACAAGAAGGCTTTGAAGATATATAAATTGATGAATCAAAACATGTGAATATATCTTTCCAAAATACAAACAATTAATAATCTATTTTGGAGAATGTAAATAAGATGATATAAAACTCAAATGTTAGACCAAGATAACAACATGCAATTAAATTTGCAACACCAAATAAGGGTACTTGCAAACAAAACAAGATATATCAATCATCCATAGGCACAATGACCATTAAAATGACAGCATGCAATGAATTTGCAAAATAAAGCAAAGTTCCAGGTACCATAGAATTAAAATTGTTGCAAAATTTAAGAAATTAAAATGCTTGCATCCAAAGTGCTTCTTGAGATAAGATTTGCATGTGAAACTTTAAACCATCAAGATAGAAAAAAAATTCAGAAATTTGCAAGTAAATGTGATGATATAGTTCTCTTGGTTTATTTTATTAGTTATCTCTAAAGAAATATTACAATTGAACTCTAATCCTCAGACCTCACCCTCACCCAAATATTTGGATCTCACAGTGAACAGTCCATAGAGGTAGAGGGTCCCTAAAACGTCTATTCAACCAACTTATGTTGGAGGTAAATTTTATTGATTGCTTGGGGCATGTAGGTAAATTAATCAAACAATGAAAATTAACTTTCGAACTTGAGATTTATTTGCATGTCATTAAGTAGAATGCTACTTTATGGAAAAAAATTGCCCAAATACTTATTGCATGTAAGATGTAATTAAAAGTGAAGCATAAGTGGTTTTGGAACAAAATTTATGACAAATTTAAAAGTGAATGCATGCAATAGTTTGAACTTGCTATGAAAGTAGAAATACTAGAAATCTGTAGCAAATTAGATTAAGGTGCATGAAAAATGAGTGTAATGCATGATTGTGTTAATTCTCCAATTAAATGATGTGCATGCAAGTGAAAAATATCAAATATTAAGCCACAAAGTCTCTTCAAAAAAGGTGGAGAGATAGGGATACCAATGGGTAAAACCCACACTCCCAAAACTAAGAATTTTATTAGTTATTACAATAAGGAGAAAACTATGAAGCCTTCTCTAAAATCCAAATAAAGTCTTGACAATGTTGGTTTGAGCCATGGATATTTCCTTGCTGATTTTTTTTGCAATTTAAGGCCCACAAAAGCTCAACAAAATGTATATTTTTCGAGGAAGAAGAAGCAAGGCAAAGCCTCTTTGAGTTACACGGCTAAGAGAGAGAAATAGAAACCCCAAGGTCCTGCATGCAAACTTGTAAGTAGTTTTCTGAAAATGAAGTCTGCAAGTAGCTGCAAGACAACAAGTTAGAGAAAAAATACAACAACACATGTTAGCTCAATAAATCACAAAGTAATATTACAAAAATAATTTACAAGAGGCTAGGCCAAAGAGTATGAGCAAGCTCTCCTCTTTGACTAACCATAGTTTGGCTCTTTGAAATAGCCAAATATTAAAGAAATGAAGAGCAATACTTGAAAAGTAAAATATTTTAAGTTTGATTTTTTTGATGCAAGAAATAAGAGCTTTGAGAAACTTAAAAGAGCGTCTGCAAGAAAAAATAAAATATAGATTAGACTTTGGAAATCAACATATGCGGGTTGTCCTTGAATATTTTCAAGAATGGGTTGGTTCCTCCGACAACTTCCCCTCACACTTGGAAAGCTTGACCAAAGACTGATCCTTCTACAAAATTTCACCACGACATATTAAATCCAAAGAAATTAAATCAAAGCAATGGAAAGAACTCCTATAGATATATTTGACATCAAATAGAATATTTCTTATCCTAAAGCAATCAAGTAACTCTTATGCTAATATGAGATAGCTGCATACTAACATAACTTGAAACAAGCATGAAGGAAATAATAGCATGAGGAATAAATAGAAGCATAACAACAAGTCAAGAATTTACCACATATGCAAGGAGAAGAACACCATCACAAGTTACCCCAAAGAATTTTGCATTATATTACAAGTATGTGTACAATCCAACAACGCGTTCTCAAGCCCAATAGCTCATATTACATGATACTATATGAGAGCCCATAGCTCCATTATATAGAAAGTTGGGAGAAAATCCCAATGAAGAACCAAATGCCAAGTGGTGAGAAGGAGGAGATCATAAGGCAAATTTGAATTTGATAAGTGGAGCTCTAATGCCAAGTGTAAAATTCGAATTCTCGCAAGTGGACATCATTTTCTTCTTCCCCTATGTGCCAAATTCGAATTTTATGATGGAATGACAAGTGCATATGAGTGGTAACCCATGTGAGGACAATTTTCTACAAAAATCTCCACCAAATATTCTCCCAAATCCTCCCAAATATGCATTAACTTCACAAATTCGAATTTCCAATAAAGCAACTTTCATTTAATGCCAGAAATTCAATTTTTTTTAGCACATGTCATTTCCTTGATTTTAGGAGTCCACATCACCTTGGAACTTCACTTCAATTCCTCTATAATTTTCCACCTCATTTCCACCTCATTTAGCATGTGTGCATATTTATTTTTCTCCATTTATTTAATTTATGGCTTAGTTAATTGCCAGATTTCCCACTAAACTTAGGAAAAGTGGGTTTTGAGGGTTAAAAGCACATTTTTAACCCCTCAAAGTGTGTCATAGTAGAAATTTGAGGGTGAGAGGTGTAATTTTGATTACTCATACCCCATACAACTTCTCTAGGCAACACTTATTACAATTTTCGACCTGCGGGAAATATAAAAAATTAAAAAATCACTACCTAGACCTAACCAAATTCCACGAATTTTTTTGTGTGATCTAGTATGGTAATATATATTGACTCTAGACACTAGGACTCACCGAAGGCGTCACCATCAAGCCGTACTCCAACTTTGGGGTAAAATTGGAGGAAAAAACTCAATTAATTATTAACTCCTCGTAGGGAGATGATAATTAACCAAGTGAAAAAAACCTCCTAGAGTAATACTCACTTGTTGGCAAGGTCACAGGTTACCTAGGCTTGTTACAGACTCAATACTGACTCAAACCTCATCATTACTAGCATCACTTATTACAATTCCCCGTAGGGCGTGGAATCTGGGTATAAGAGAAAGATGATGAGAAGTAGAAGTAGAGCTTAAACACTCTATTGAATTGATCATATCCGATGATATCTAATGGTACAAGTGTCCTCTGGTTCATCCTTGGGCATGGAGTCTTCACATAATCATCAGGTTCCACTCTAGTGGATAACACGTTCAACGTTGCGTTAACCTACAACTACTCTCCAGATTCTTGTTGTTGAAGGGTTCGTATTTCTGCTACGTTGAGGCATTGCAACCATTGCATTGAAAAAATTTGAATCTCTGCCTTGAAGACTGTCATGTGTATGACAGTTGAATGTTGTACATTGAAGCATCTGTTGGTGCATATGAACGCTAGTTCTACGTTTGCGTGGTTAAGAACAGTGTGGAGACAGTGAGTTCATGTATGTTTTTTTCAAGATTGTAGAAATGTCGTGCTTATGCATTCAATTTTGTGTTGGGTTTTTTTGAGGACCGTTAATTTATGCTGTTCATTTGTGTTAATAAGTGTCATATGCGCTAAATATTCCATGACATATGATGCATATGTATAATATGGAAAGTGGGTTGACATATATTGTATGAGTGGTTTACCATTGAATTATGAAAAGTGAATATATGGTATGAGAAGTATGGTATAATATTAAAGTACGTTGAATTACATATATGTTATTTATGAGTAGTATATAATGGATTAAAAAAAAAAGGGCCATGGCATATGAAATTTGTTGAAATCCTTTTTTAATGGACATATGGTATGAAATTATATAAGGTATATTGAGAGCTTACATTATGAGTTGAGGATTTTTTTTTGAATAAATAGTCAGTTACTTTTATTGCAAGGGCATCAAATTTTTTTGTAAATATTGTAATTATTTTTAGGCCAATTAAAAATTATATGGTGCATTCAGTCATCTCCATAGTGGGAGTAGTTCTCATTGGAAAAGAGAACTACCATGAGTGGTCTAGTAAGATAAAATACACCCTTATTTTCAATGAAATTTGGAAAGGAGTTTGTGAAGGAGAATGAGACAATGCACCCGAAAAGCTAACTTCAGACAATGAGCTTTCCATTTGGGAAAACAAGAACATACAATGATGCTTGCATTGATTGCAACATTAGTAAATGAAGCGACGAGTCTTCATATTTTTCCATTTTCAAATGCTTTTGAAGATTTAAAGAAGTTGAAGGAATTATATGACTCACACTTTGAGCTTGAAGTTGTTCAAATGATGATCAAGTTGTTCAATCTTGAGTTGAAAAACGATGACCCTCTTGCCTTAGCATCAAAAATAAGATCCATTATGCATGACACAAAAGCCATTGGTGTTGAAACAAATGTTCCTTTCACTATTTATGTCAAAGCACGATATCCCATTTATTCACAATATCTTGAATCATTGCAAGCAAGTGGCAAAGTTAAGGAAATTACCTTTGACTCCCTTGAGAAGAAGTTTGTTGAAAGAGAGAAGTATTTTGGGAAGAAGACAACTCCTAAGTCTTCTGAGGAAGTTATATGCCTTGCACATAAAGAGAAGAATCATGCACAAGATTCTTTTAGAGGAAGATGTAGCAGAAGAAGACGTGGAAAGAATAATTTTAGAGGCATGGGGGAAGACATTTCCAAGGAGAAAGGTATGAAATTCATTGTATATGATGCAATATAAATGGACATTATGCTTCCACATGTAAGTTTCCTTGGGATATAATTGAGTAGGAAATAAATGAAGAAAAAGGTAAAACACATGGTAAAGGGAAATGAAAAGCACCCGAGTCCGCTCATTATGTTGTGGCACATCGTAACATTTGTGTAATTGAAGACTTATTTAATGCTTCACTTGCTTCATGGAAAGATGTTTGGTTGTTTGATTCAGGAGAAAATTTCCACATGACTTTCAAAATATATTTCTTTGAAGAATTCATTGACAATGTTGATGGAGCAGTATACTTTAAAAACAAGTCAAAACTCAAGCCATTAGGGCTTGGCACCATTAGGCTCAAACTTCCTTCTCTTCCAGACTTTCTTCTACATGATGTTATATACCTCTTAGAGTCGAGGAGATTTTTTTTTCCTTGGTCCACATCCGCCAAGAAGGACACCCCATTCACATATTTGATGGCAAGGTTGATGTCAAAAAAACATCAGATCACTCACTTTTCATGATTGGGATAAAATAAGAAAGAATTATGAAGATGCAAGGAACCTCTATACGTGCACACAAATTTTCATATAGTTCTCACAATGATGAAGGTAAACTTCCATCAAGTCTTTTATGGCATGCTAGATTTGGACACTTGAATTATGACAGTCTTCGTTTGTTGAAGAAAAACAATGTTATCAGTTTGCGTACAATTCCTAGGAAACTTAAGCAATGTGATGTTTGTATCTTAGGAAAGCACATCAAACAATCATTTGATGATTCTCATTTTGAAGCACATAAAAAAATTGAAATCATTTATTCTGATTTATGTGGCCCAATGTATGTTCCTTCTTATTTATGTATGATGAAATTTATTGATGACTACATGAGAATGTGTTAGGTATCTTTATCGAAGAACAAATATGGAACTTTTGAAAAATTCAAGAACTTTCATGCATGGATTAAAAATGATGCACAACCTCATATTGGATCTATTCGTACTTATAATGGAAAATAATATACTTCAAATGAATTTTAAAATTATCTTTGCTAGCATAATATAAAAAATCAAAAAACCATGCCTTACAATCCCCAACAGAACATAGTAGCTGAAAGAAAGAACAAGACAATCTTAAATATGGTACGTTCAATGATGTTTTTCAAGAAAGTTAAGCTGATGTTTTGGGATGATGTAGTTCAATTTGTTGTGTATATAAAGAATAGGTGTCCATCTCATGCTCTGAAAAACAATACTCCTTATGAAATGTGGTATGGCCACATTCCTTTGGCGAGACATCTTTGGGTTTTTAGTTCCACCTATTATGCCTAGATACCTAAGGAATACAGAAAAAAACTCAATGCAAGGAGTTGAAAATGTATATTCTTGGGTCACTCAGATACCTCCAAAGCATACCATCTTTATCATGAAGTTAATAAAAAGTTTATAATATCTAGAGATGTGATCTTTCTTGAATCTACCAAGACTGAAAATGTTGTTGAGCGACAACTTGATCGATTGAATAGATTTAGACATGCAAAGTCTTTTCAAGATTTTTATAATGAGATTCGACATCTTGAAAGGGGGATCCCTATACTGGATCAATCTATGGAATATCCTTTTGAAGCACTCTCACCCCCTTAGGAATCTCTAACCATTAATCAAGATGACACTTTGAGTGATGTGATTTACAAAATCGGGAGGCTAAATATTGATTCAACCCCATCTCTGTCAACTGATTAGCCTAGGCCATCTCATAAATGTCCTCCATAATGGATGAAAAAGACACTTGAAAGCGTTCATCCTAATGATGTTGGAAATACAAGAACAAGAAGTTACATCAGACAAAATGGAGGTGACGTAGACGATCCTGATTCACCTGTTGATATGGATGTTTTTTGTGACTGTGAACTAAATTCGTCTACAGATTTCGAACCAACTTCCCTTAAAGAAGTTTCTTCTCATGATGAATGGAAAAAATTGATGCAGAGAGAATACGATGCTATGATAAAAAATGGAACCTAGAAGCGGGTTGATCCTCCATTGGGAACCAAACCAATTGGCTGCAAATGGATCTTCAAAAACAAGTATAAAGTAGATGGCTCACTTGACAAGCATAAAGCTAGGCTTGTGGAAAAAGTTTTTGCACAGAAGGAAGGGGATGATTATAAGGATATTTTTGCCCACATAGCAAATTAATATAAAATATCATATGGTTCAACATCATGTTGAGGCACTAGAAGGAAAATACCCTCTAATAGAGGTTATAAAGGAGGTTTTTAGTGTTACAAGATTGGCCAAAACTTTCAAAGAAAACATTTGCTACAACATCCGTTTTTGGTAATAGAGGTTTTGGCGGAGCTTCTAATGGAACTTCAACACAAATAAAAAAAAATAGGCGACCGAAGGTTTTTACGAATGTTTTTCTTATCGATGCGCGCATTACGTGTGAACGCACCAGTGCGTTTTACCATGTACGCACTAGTACTTTAAACATACCAAGCACTTGGATGGAAAACAAATTTTGGACGCCTTGGGGCGTTTAGCAACGTCCTGGTGCGTGTCACTCACACAGATGCACTGGGCCGATGGAAGGTGCATGCATCGATGCTGTTAAGGTGTAAAAACACATCAGGCCGTTTAGGTGTTACAACACACCGGTCTGTTAAGTTATAAAAAATGCACCGACGTGTTAAAGGCAAACCGTACTAGTGCATGCAACGCCTATCCAACTACCCGGGTGGTAGTCGCCCATAAAGCGCACCAGGCGTTCTAATTGGTATTGGTATTTGTGCGGTGCCCATAGGTCATAGAAACACACTAGTGTGCAATATCATACAAACACATCGGTGCGCAGTAACTAACACACACCAATGTTCATTTTCTATTTTTTAAAAACATTGACCCGTGACAGCACAATTATTGTGATATTTTAAAATTCATTATTCATCAAAATTTGACACATATCTTATAACAGTATTCATACCAATTAAATTTTTATTAGTGCTTTTGAATGTGATGTTTGGATTAATTTGTTATATCATATCATCAGATTTTGCATCTCTTCATTACAATATTTAATCATCCATATATTTAATCAGTGCTGTAACATTTCACAATGACAATGGAGAACACAATAGAATAAATATAAATAAATAAATAAATAAATAAATAAATAAATATATATATATATATATATATATATATATATATATATATATATATATATATATATAAGAAACTCTTTGTCATACAAAATGGGACAATTATTGATATCCCTTTGTCTTTCAATTGGGACACTATGTCCATTACATTAAGCAAAATGTTTGATTTCATAGACAAATATTTCAAAAAATACAACGCCTTGCTTTGATATCCAAACATATTGGTCATCATTCTTCGTTGGAACTGTTGTCACTGCTCGAGCTACTTCCATGACTTGGGTTATTTGGAGGAATGTTTTGTTCATTGTGTTGATTGTTTTCTTCTTCTTCAAGTTCCATCTACAAACATAAAAATAAAGTGTAATGTGTGTATATACATTGGTGAGAATAATGAAAATTGCAATATTAAACAATATACATCAATGTAAATAAAAAAGAAACGTACCATAGCAAGAATTGACTCATGAACTATACACATTCTTTCAAAACCAAATTTCATGCCATCTCTCAACAATTTATTTGTTGGCGCAGTTCCATACTTTGTTTCCTGCAAGTTTTATCCCCCATAACAAATCATAGATTTAATATAAAATATTTTTTTGCTCTATTAATTATAGCCGGAGCTAAGTAAGACAAGATAGATGCTTACAAATTCCACAATTAATTTCTAATATGCCAACATATATTGACAACCCATATTTAACCCAATGTCAATCAATTATTCTGATGGTTCTTCTTTGTATGTTAGCACCTGTTTGAAAACATCCAATGATGATTGTTGTAAAACAACTTAAAATATACAAAAATGAAATCTAGTTAAGTTGTTATAAAGAATTAACAATTACTCACAAACATAGATATCAACCGTTTTCGTCCTTTTTTGTGTGCTGAATGGGTTCCATTTACTTTTCTTTTCTGCAAGAAAATACTTGAAAATTAATATTTAATGCTAAATTGTTTATTTATTGTACTTAATCGAAAAATTAAATGATTACATATTACATATTACATTTGAAACACGTTGTTGTTGATATGGCTCCTCGTGCGATGCAATTATGCCCATTTCTTTGACCATCTCCTTGTACACCTTTTTGGACTCCTATTGGCATATTTCTGATATCGGCTCGTTTATTCTTTGAGATTTTCATAATCTTCCTGAAAATGTAATATGAAAATATAATATTTAATTTTTATATTGATATATCAAAAGTAAATATAACAAAAGTGATATTTATAAATGATTGCTTTGTAGTAATATATACATATAATTGTAGAAAAACATTTAAAGGAATATTACTTTTTCAATCCTTATTTTTTGTTGTTGTACGTTTTTGCTATTAAAACTCTGACATGTTTCATTGACCAATTCTCTGGAAACTCATCCTATAGTTTAAATAAAATTTGATTCTTGGAATCCTTGGATTGATTTTTGTATTGTAAGTGGAAATAACGTCTATACATTCGTTCCACTAGATCCCTCAAACTTTTGTGAAAGTTTTTCCCCCTTTCGTTAGCCTCCAGCACCACTCCAGATGAGCTAAGGAGCAATTCATTTTCATTTGCATGTTCTATTTTTTTTCTTTTCTTAGAACAACATTCCTTTTTTTCGTTGCTGGTCCCTGTAGAACTTTAAACATATCTGAATTAATAGATTGTTTGAAACATGTTATCTAATATCTTTAAGTATATTACTAATGAAAATTCAAAAAAGAAACTCATATTGGATTGATAGTATTTTTTCATTCACCTGATTCATCCTTTTGCAAATTTTCCATCAAGATTTTACGCTCTTCTGAACTTAGATAAAAAATAATCTTGTCGAGCTTCATCGTTTTTTGGGTCTGCATGATACACACTAAACAATGCATATTAGTTAAACTTACATATAGTTTAAAAATAATAATTTTTGTAAAGAATTTACAAAGAACTTGCCTTTTTTGCTTTTCTAGATATGTTATCAATATTTTTGTTATTTAAACTCTTGTCATCCATTTCTTTATCAATATGAAACATGTACCATTCATTAATATATTTGATAAATAAATCACATATTTTTCAGGTAATTTTTTTCTTCAAGAAAACGATGCTCATTTCCCAAAGTACGTACCAAACACTATGCGATAGGTTCTTATAAACGCACCCCCAATTAAGTAAAAACATCGTACGATGCTCTTTGCCAAGAAGGAGACCCGATGCATTATATGTTAACAAGTGCACCGATTTACACAAACATAAATTAATAAAAAAATGTTTTTATCAAATAGTGTTTTTGTTAGTACGCGTCCGGTGCGCGATACTATAATAGTGGACCGATGCGCTATTTTAAACAATGCGCACTGATTAAAAAAAATCTGTGTTTTAAAAAATCATGCAAGGGCCGACATGGATTGGGATCCGACTCTGCAAGTCGTCCTGCAGGTTAGATATCATATGCATATATATATATAGTAATACAAACCCTATAAATCTAAAATGAAAAGCCCTAATTATGAAGTCACATAAAGAAGCATAAGCAAGGGTTTAGCGTAAGGGTTTCGTTAGCCCTATATATTGAAAATGTAGAGTACAATTTAAATTTTTTACTATACATGTATTAAATCTAACAGAAACTGTAAAAAAAGCAATTATTACAGTAAAATTTAAGAATTTTACTATACTATAGGGTTTCTGTGTGAATCGCTAGATGTTTCAAATTTTGATTCTCTGAATAATGTTGTTGTTTGAAAGTATTTTGCTTCTTCACAGTGCTCTCGTGCTCTCTTGCTCCAGGTATGTCTCTCGTGCAAATCCCTCCTTTATTTTTTTTTGTAAAAATAATGACATAATGAATAGATTTTACTATTCTAAGAACATTTTTAAGAAGATTATGCCTAAAAGTAATAGTTAAGAGAGTTATTTGAGAAAATATCCAAATAGATACTGATCAGGCGGGAGTTAGGTTCTGCAACAGGCTAGGTCATCTCCTGTAATCTGGAGGAGGGAAGAGCCCTATTTGCAGATCTTCATGAGCGGGGTTTGGCCCTGGCCCAGCAAATGCACCGTGCAGGGGTCCAGGGGGCCCCATCTTTCAAAGAGATTACAATGGAAAAAGGGAAAGGACCTATGGAAGGTGTGCAGATCTCCAGGTCTGCCAGTCTGGAGAAAGAAGAATCAAAAGGCAAGAAGAAGGTTGTAGGGAACACCAAAGAAACCCAACAGCAGAAACAGACAAATGGAATCAAGATCATAGAAGGAAAAGACAAAAGGGACACCACTCCCGAACAAAAAACCCAAGAAACAGAAGGAAAAGACAAGGTTTCTGAGGGTAACGCAGAACAAGCCAACCAGGATGCCACGTTGGGGGGTTCTAACGATAACGGCCAGAAAATGGAAAATCAGGGTCACTACAAGCCCAAAGCCAAAGACAGTCTCAAAGTCATCATCTCTAACCCAGAGCTACAGGACTATCGTGACCACATGAGCATCCATGCTGTCATTTGCAAATTTATGGGATTTTGGCCTACGGAGAAAGTGTTATGCCTCTGGATCCATTAGCAGTGGAAGCCAAAAGGAGATGTTAAGCTACATCTGGGAGCGAAAGGGTTTTTCACAGTGGTGTTTGCTAACTTGGAAGACAGGGACCGCATCTTTGACGACAACCCTTATTTTTATGCCTCAGCTGGTCTCTACATGAGACCATGGAAGCCGAACTTTGCTCCGGAGCTAGAAACCTTCACACATGTCCCAGTGTGGATATGACTCTTCTCTCTTCCTATTGATTATTGGCAGCCTGCGGCCTTGGAACAGATTGGAAACACTTTGGGAACCTTCATCCAAGCATCCAAAGCCACTTTGCAAAAAAGGTATACCTCTTGTGCTCGCATATGTGTTGAAATGGATGTATTTGGTGCGTTACATGAGGGGTTATGGTTAGAATTTAGGGATGAGCAGTTTTTTCAAGCTATTGACTATGAAAAAATACCCTTCCGCTGTCAGAAGTGTCACGAACATGGCCATCTGTTTAGGGAATGCCCTCTAAACAAAATAGCTGAGAAACCCAAAGAAGCTCCTTTGAAGAATCAGGATGGCTTCACTCGTCCCACTGGCAAACATAGAACCAACAGGAAAGGCCTACAGAAAGGAGGCCCTTCTTTCAGGGCCACGAGCAATGCCTTTGAAATACTGACAGAGGAGATCGCTGTTTCGGAGTCCCTACCTACTTCTGACCAACAACAACACATTTTGACCAAGCCGGCATAGACTTTCACAGCTCCGCAAACAGAATGTCATAAAGCAAGTGGACCAGGCACCATTCTCACCACGAAGATAGAAGGAGACGCATAAATGGTTTCTAGTGAAATGGGAATAGAGGATATGGAGCTAAGTGACATACTTGAGAAGGAGGATATGGATTTGAATACCATGGTGGAACAATGGAAGCAGAAAGGTATGGAACATGTCCCTGAAGAAGAAATAAATAGGATAAATTAACTATTTCTCTCAAGGAAGGATGGGGAACTACATGGATTAAAAAGAGGTCATGAAGCTTCCAAAAGCCTGGGAGTCAATGCTCAAAGTTTGCACCTCTCTAGCAACAATAGAAAACATAGGAAAAAAAGGGGACGCAGAACGAACAAGGATGCCCTCTTTGAGCTTGGTCAGCTTCTCCTCAATTCGGGTAAGATGAAAACCCTTGAGGCTTTCACGTTCACCTCCTAATTCTGTTAATTATGAAGATTCTCTCATGGAATACAAGAGGGCTCAATAGCCAACGGAAAGAAAGACTGCTGAAAAAGAAGATTAGAAAGGAAAACCCAGATATGATATTCTTATAGGAAACCAAATGTTCCAGTACAAAGATCGAGGGAGTTTGCAAAAGCATTGGCAAAAGAATGCAATACATGGAAGTTGATGGTCTGGGGGAAATGGGAGGTATAGCCTCCTTCTGGAATCCTCAATACATTAATATTATCAATGCTGAAGCCAACAGCTCGTACATTTCCTTGGAAGTACATATAATAGGGGAAGCCAGCACGTTTCTGTGCACCAATGTCTACAGTCCCCAAAAATTGGAAGACAAACTGAAGCTGCTAGACGCCCTATCAAGGCTGCATCAAAGGTATCCTTCTGCCAAAGCAATATATGGCGGGGATTTCAACATGATTACTACTCTGGCTGAAAAGAAGGGAGGCATTAGGGCTCTGCACAGGGATGTTGAAGCCTTCAATTTTTTCATTCATGAGTATCGCTTAGTGGATATCCTCCCCAAGTCTGGGTTGTTCACCTGGAACAACAAGCAAGGAGGTGACAGACAAATAGCCTCCAGACTTGATCATTTCCTCATCGCTGACTCAATCCTTTTGGAGGGGGTGACTGCTGAATCCGACATCATCCCTTGTGGGGGCTCTGATCACTGGCCTGTTACTCTGGACGCTGATGTCCTTGGAACTCCCAAGAACAGACCTTCTAGATTCGAAATATTTTGGCTAACTCATCCTGACTTCTTGAAGAATATCAAATCGTGGTGGCAGGAGCCGATTGACATTCGGGGCACTAAAATGTACAAACTGCAAGCCAAACTCAGGCACATAAAAGCTCGTCTTAAATCCTGGAACCAAGAAGTTTTTGGCAACATCTTCAAAGATAAGAAGGACCTAGAGGATAAATTAACCTTAATCCACTCTGATTGGCTTAATGGTATCACACACCAAGAAACCATCAACCAGGGAACAAACCCTCATGCAAAAATGGAATCAACGATGGCAACAGGAGGAAATATTATGGAAGCATAAATCACGCAACTAATGGCTAAAGGAAGGGGAAAAGAACACTCAATTTTTTCATCGCTCTGCAGTGGACTATAGATGTGCGAACAAGATCACCAACTTAAGGGATGAGCATGGCAACACTTTCGTCTCTCATCAGGACATATCTTCTCTCCTACTCGGGCTTTTTAGCCAAATTTCCACTGAACCTGTGATTGATTGATCGATGGCCAGAAGAGAGGTCCTGAACTCTATCCCACATCTCATCACTGAGGATCAAAATATCTCCCTAAACCGCCCGGTTACCTTGGCTGAAGTGGAAGAGGCAGTGAAAGATATGCCCAATGGAAAGGCTCCTGGCCCGGACGGCTTCACCATAGATTTTTTTCAAGGCTTGTTGGGACATTGTTCAACATGAAGTTTGGGAAGTGGTGGAGGATTCACGTCAATATAAGGCCATCCTAAGGTCCCTTAATGCTACTTTTATTGCTCTGATTCCAAAGGAAGAAGCAGCGAATACACCTTCTAAATTCAGACCTATAGCTCTGTGCAATGTGCTATACAAGATAATTTCAAAAGTAATGGCTAATAGATTGAAACCCATTCTTCCTTGCATTATCTATGAGGAACAATCTGGTCATGTCGAGGGAAGGAAAATCCTGGACAATGTGTTACTGGCTCAGGAAATGATTTACACACTTCAAGCTCAGAAAAAAGTTGGCATGATCATTCAGCTGGATCTTTCCAAGGCCTATGACAAAGTGAGTTGGAATTTTATTGAGGATATTCTGACTGCTTTTGGTTTTGACCAGTGTTAGATCCAATGGATTTTAGCCTTAGTCAAAACTCCTAACTTCTCCATCCTTGTCAATGGGGCACCCTCCTCCCCCTTCAACCCCTCTCGTGGTATCCGCCAAGGTGATCCCATTTCCCCCTTTCTGTTTGTCATCATCATGGAAAGCTTAAGCAGGATTATCAAATCGGCCCAAGCTAGAAATGCTATTAAAGGTCTCCAACCCTTATCCAATTACCCTCCCACTACCCATCAACAGTTTTTTGATGACACCATGCTCCATGGTTCCCCCACGGTCAAGGAAGCTTGAGGGTTTAAAGCCATTCTGGATCTGTTCTGTTTAGCCTCGGTTATGGACCTTAACCTTGATAAGTCTTCCATTTTCTTTTTCAACATCCCTCTGGCCATCCAAAGACATCTCACTACTATATTGGGGTTTAGTAGGAAATGCCTTCCCTCCAAATATCTAGGTATCCCTCTGACTGATAAACCTTGGCAAAAGATTCACTGGGAAACGTTGCTTTCTAAGCTCCAGGCTCGTTGTAATAGTTGGACCAGCAGAGTCCTGAACTTTGCTGGTCGTCTAATGATGACCAAGGCGGTTCTGCAAGCCATTCTGCAATTCATGCTATCCATTTTACCGGCTCCCAAAGGAGTTCTTCAAAAAATAAGAAATATTCACAGAACTTTCCTTTGGTCCGGCAGAGCAGTTAAACAGAAATGGGCTCTTGTGGCTTGGGAGAAAATTTGTAAGCCCAAAATCCTGGGAGGCCTCGGTCTGTGTGACCCGGAAACGGTGAATAAAGCCAGTGGAGCTAAGCTATGGTGGAGATGGATAAAATTTCCTACTTTTCCATGGGCTAAGCTTTGGAAAGCCAAATATGCTTAGGAGGAGAATCAGCAGGAACTCATAAGATTAACAAATATCCAAGCAAGATCCCCCATTTGGAACCTGGAAAGAGCTAACAGACATGTTATCGCTGATCATTGTTTCTGGGAAATTAGGAATGGCAACACCGCCCTCTTCTGGGAGGACGCTTGGCAACAATTGCCCAAGTTGAAATGTCCTGAATTCCTCTCCCTGCAAAGAAAGTACTAGGAACAAGGTTTATTCAAGGTTTGTCATTACTGGGCGGAGACTGAGGTGAACCCTCATTGGAGAATTTGGAACCTCAACATTCCCTCTGATACGAACGAGATGGCCAACCTTTCTGTCTCCCTTTTTTCAGCGATGGAGTCTCGCAAAATTTGACTCTCCTTGGAGGAGGACCAGTTGCGATGGGGCAATTTGGAGGGAGGTAACTATAACCTAAAGGAAGCTAAACTCTACTTAGATCAGAGGCATCTTGAAGAAAAGATGCAAGGGCATCAAAACGTTTGGAATGCTATTCTCTGGCCTATAGTAAAAACTTTCTTATGGAATTTGCTGCATAGGAGGACCCTTACTTGGGAAAACCTATGAAAAAAGGGCTTCCAGGGTCCCTCCCATTGTCCTCTTTGCCTTAATGCGGAGGAGAATATGAACCATCTCCTTAATTACTGTTGCTAGACGGATTCTCTTTGGATGGGGATGCAGAAATTTTTTAAACAAACTGATCGGGACAGGGCTTCCATTCAGAATACTATAATCAAATGGAGGAATAATTTCTCTAAGTGTGACACTATCAACAACCTCTGGAAATCATGTCCAGGGTTTATTTTTTGGTCGACTTGGAAGGAACGCAATAGAAGAATTTTCCAAAAATAAACCAGGAATGAAGCGGAAATAAGATTATCTATCATGCAGAATATGAAAGAGACAGTGCTAATCCGCTACAATTCTACTGAAATGGAGAAAATTTTGGAAGAAGACAAGCGCATCTTACTTAGTTTTGGTTTGGGGTTGGCCATGAGCCTCAAATCCCTTTCTCTGCGACCTCTTCCGCCTCATTATCGACAACCTTGGATGTGTCCCTGACCTGGTATTCTTAAGCTGAATTTCGACGGTGCCTCCAGGTGCATCCCGGGTCCATAAGGTTATGGGGGAGTTATCCGTAATGACAAAGGTGACATTGTGCACATCTTCAGTATGTCCCTGGGAGAAGCAACGAACAAAGAAGCTGAATTTGCCGCGTTGGAACAAGGTCTGCGCATCCTTATTCGCATGGGAAATGGCACTGCAGTGGTGGAAGGGGACTCTCTACTGGCTATCTCAGCTGCTAAGAAAATTCAGAATGGCACGAAAGCAGAAAAGGTCTCCAAACATTGGCTTCTGGCTATGGTTACTGGTCTCATTGCCCAGCATCTCAATTCTCTCACATGTGTTGTTTTACATGTAATTCGGAGGAAGGCCAACACCTTAGCAGACGCCTTGACCAACCATGCAGTCGACAATCCGATTGACGCCATTGACACTTGTTGGAATGAGGTAACTTGTCCTGACCTCATGGATGAATGTTTGCGCATTTCGAGAAGTGACATTTCCGGTGTGCCTACGGTGGAGAATAATCTTCAAGGTACTGAAATTCTATAATTCTGATGGATTCTACAACCGACGCTTCAAGGCTCTTTATTATTCGGAGGTGGCGAGTCAGAAGTTTGTACCAAGCCGAATATTGGAAAATATGTTATAATCAAGGCAATACCATAAACCAGACTAAGGGGAAAGGTGGTAAGGACACGTGGACAAGTCTCTTGAGGCTTGTGCTGATTTTCCGGTGCTGCATCAGATTTCATTATTAGCCGATTGATGCTTTGTTATGGAGAATTAGAGATGGCAGCCGACCGAACACGATAACGTCCCTTGGTCATTATTTCGCAAGATGGACCTCTCCGCCTTATATAATGGTGCTGTCTATTTTTTTTCCTCACATAGTTTTTATTTTCGTGGCTAAAGATAGACTCTGGTGTTCTAGTGCCACAATGAGGTGCATTGTCTCTTCATCTCGCTGTGTGGTTTCAGCCATGACTGAGCGTGTTCTCCAAAGCTCTAAGGCGGCCAAAAATCCGAAGACGGCTAAGGATACTTTTCGAGATTCGGTCCTTGGCAAGGGAAAGATGATTATCCATGATCTCAAGCAGGAAACCAGTAAAGCTAGATCCAACTTAAACTGCAAAGACATCGAGGAGGAGATGGATTAGGTCCCTGACCCTGGCACCCCAAGTACGAGGGCCACGCAATTTCTGCGCATGCAAGAAATGGCTTGGTTCATGAAAACTCTTTTAGCTAAAGCCCTTAGTAGCCAGGGTGCGGCGGTCAAGGAGGCCTTCCAGGCCAACTCGATGGCCTCGGCGAAAAACACAGCCCGCTTGGATAAGCTGGAAGTTTCTCTCATCTCATTAACCGAGGAAATGAAGATGTTAACCAAACGTCTTCAGGGCTTCATCAGGCTCTTCGAGATGTACCTCCGTCATGTTTTAAATGTATCCATTGAGCTCCCAATGGATAGTTCCATAACAACTATCATCCGTCGGCACCGTCCGCGCACTGTGCCTCTGAGCGATGCTTGAGGGAGTCCGAGTTCTAGGGGTCCGAGTGCTGATGGTCCGGTTGCGGAGCGCCTTAGTGCTGAGGATCCAAGTTCGGCCGGATCGAGTGGGTCTGAGGGGCGAACTAACATGTAATGATCTGTTTTTCGCTTTCTGGCTGGCTTGTTTCGGCTTGTAGCTATCTGTCTATGTTAAATTTCTATCTCATGTTCAGCTTAGTGTTCCTTACTATGGGCATCCCTGCGTGGATAACAAATTTTGACCTTTTGATCCTTGGTTATGGTTGTAATGATGGGCATGGCGGTCAGCCTCTGTTTTATCTGTTTGCTTATGTCCGAGTCACTGTGTCTATGTCTGTTCTCACAGACGCTTTAGGGCTGTCCAGCCATTTTACCTTCGGGTACTGGAAGACGTTTTGTAATTTTTTGTACTATATTTTAATCTAATACAACTGCTTGCTTTAAATAATAATAATAATAAAAATAAAAAATTAAGAAATTAGATTTCAAAATAATTTGCCGCCCATTTTTCAATTTTTATTTATTTATTTATTTATTTATTTATTTATTTTTTTTTTTTTTTCACTTCAAAAAAATAAAGTTGTGCCTTTTTTATTTACAAATATTTGATGCATTTGTTAGCTAACCACATTGGTGCATTTGTTAATGAAACTGCACTGGTACGCAATAACTAAAATGCACTGGTGCGGTTAACAGTACATTAGCATCGGTAATAATAAGTCCATTTTTAAGGCACCAAAATTACTTTTAGGTATGTACACCAAAATTTATTGTTGATTTCTCTCAAATGCATGGAGAAAATATCATAAGTATATCAAATGGACAATTCTTCAAAATCCAGCTCGTTCCATAATATTTTTCAAATTCCATCGAAGAGTTCTCCCTATCCATCTCTAGACGTAATTACTTCATATTTTACTTATATATTCATTATCTTATTGAATTTATTTATTTTATCCATGTCAATCAGCTGAATAAAATTAATGTATATAAATTTGTAGGTTCATGTAGGTTCAGAATCACATTCAGATGCACAAAATATTCAAAGAAATCCAAAACGCCGGAAGCTCTTATCAAGAGCAACATACAACAAGGCGCAGTTGGTAGATGAAAATTGATAGCTACTTTACCCTGCCAATTGTAACATGCCATCTTCTAGCCACAATTGTGGGACAATGATGGTAATAATAATTGTTTGGTATATTAATGTAACTATTTCCACGTCAAACCAATTAATCATGCATTTTCGATGTGCTTACTAATTGATATCATCGATTTTTTACTAATCATGTTCAAATATTTTTTTTGAAATTATTAGGATTCTAGTGATGATGAGTGACCTAAATACCATCTTTCGTTGTACCCACGACAATGTCAAATCGAGAGAAGGCTGAATTAAGAGAAAAACTCGGAGAGGAACGATACCAAGAATGGTTGAATCAACCACCTATTCAATTCCCACTATGTCAAAATTCACCAATTAGGAATGACTACAACAATAGTAGTTCTTCACAAGCTGGAAATGGAGGCAATCAAATAGAGGTTGGTATGGATTATTACTTAGGGGATATGACTTCCATGGAGACAATGTTGTTAGATGCATTCCAGAACGATGATTAGCTAGGGGATGATGCTCATATCGCTGAGACCTTTTTCGAAAGCCTTAAATTTGCTTCCAGCACCCCTCTCTTTGGACCTGGCGGTCAGTGAAAGTCTACCCAGTTGGGGATAACAATGTTACTATACAACTTTAAAGAAAAGTTTGGCTTGTCGAATGCATGTTTCTCAGAAATTTTTAGGTAATTGACCATCAAGTCCCTTATATTTTTGGAAATATAATCACACAATGAACATTACAAATGGTCAATTTTATGAACGATAATAATTATCAGCATTAATGTACATTTAATATTGTCCATGACCAACTACAGGTTATTCAAAGATAAGGTTCTTCCAAGTGATAATGTCTTTCCCGGTAGCCGCGAAGAGGCAAAGAAATTGTTGAAAATGTTGGGTGTTGAGTACATATCATATGATGCATGTCCAAATGATTGTATTCTATATAGAGGAGAATATGCAGACAATGAGATATGTCTGAAATGTGGGCATGATCGATATGATAAATCAAAAAATAAGGGTAAATCACGTGGTCCTCATTTTAATATGTCGAGGTACATGCCTATAATCCCAAGGATTCAAAGGCTTTTTCGTTGCAAAGAATTAGCTATGTTGTAGGGATGGCATGCCTCACATAGAAGTGAGTTGGGAGTTATGAAAATCCCAACAGATTCAATAGCCATGAAGCATATAGAGGATACATGGCCTGAAAAATTCAAGGATGAAGTACAAATTCTACTACTCAGCATAGCCATGGATGGTGTCAACCCATATTTCCTCCAGAACACCAACTATTCTATTTGGCCTGTAGTAGTGATCAATAAAAATATCCCCCCATGGTTGTCCGTGAAGAATGAACATCTTATGTTGGCTCTCATAGTCCCTGGTAGAAGAAAAGTGAAGTATATGGATGTCTAGTTACAACCCCTGGTAGATGAATTGAAGGAACTATGGGATGGGATGAATGTATATGATGTATCAAGACCCATTGCAACATAGAGGAGTTTTATGTTGTATGGCATATGTGCTTACATGACACATGATTATCTAGGCTTAGGAGTTTGCGTTGCTAAATTACATGTTTATTGATTTGTTTATATACATAACAATATTCTTTCACATATTAGTTATTTAATTCGTTGTAATTATTCTGATCTTCATGATATTATTTAACATGCCATTCATATTGTATACATTAATTTCGCATGTCTTATAACAAAAGGGTATTATGGATGTAAATGTTGTGGACCTTTTATGAAAGCTAGATGGTCCAACGACCTATGAAAGCCAGTGTATGAGTGCTCCAAGGTATTCCTCCCAGAACAACACCCTTACAGAAGAGAAACATCTGCTTTCAATGGTAAATGAGAGAGAACCCAAAGGCCTCCAATAACGACATCAGCTGAATGGCTTAGTTCATATGAGAGAGAGAAGGAGAAGGAGTTCATAGAAATGTTTGATTCAAACGGGGAGCCTATGTTCGATGAACCAGAATTCTTCGACACCTATGTTGAGAAATTTCCCATTGGGATTAAAAGGAAATCTATCTTTTATAACCTCCCATATTAGAGCATATTAATATTACCCACTTATTAGATCCCATGCATATATTTAAAAATGTTTCATCTTCTTTATGGAGGCACATATCATCGAAGAAAAGTGACACATTGGCTGTTAGGAAGGATCTTATTACTTCAAAAACTAAAAAGAAACATTGGCCAAGATGATTAGAAAGTACAGGATCATAGAAAACTAGTCCCTCTAATTGGTATTTAAAGAAGGTGATCTCCCATGGATTAAAAAAAAATGATCTTTCTTTGGAAAAGGAAGTTATAACGGGTGTCAAGGTGCCATCTTCATATGGGTCTTCACTATGGCGATGCTTCACTGTGGATTACCATTTTTCTTGGTTGAAATCATATGACCATTTGAATCTTCTAAGAGTACGTATAATGTCAAAAGCATGATTTTATTATTTGTTATATTAATAAATTTTATCCCATGCAGGGATCGTAAAACATAACTAATTTTGTATATTATTGCATGTGTTTATAAATTTGCAGTGTCATTATCCTTTTTTCATGCACGGGTGTGTGAAACATGACTTCCCCCAAGACCTAGGACATGCCATATCTAAATTATCTGCATTTATACGTTGGATTACGTCAAAGGAGATTCATGTGGCTAGCATTCCATGGTGGCGTCAAGAGAAAGTTGAGATTGTTTGTATGTTTGAGAAGGCACTGTTGACGAGTTTGATGGACTTGTAGGTTCATCATATAATCGACCTAGTATATGAGGTTGAATTAGTTGGGGTGGTTTCTTATCGTTGGATGTTCTTCTTAGAGAGGTACATGAAGAAATTGAAAGGTTTTGTTTGACAAAGGGAAAAACCCGAGGGGTCTATAGGGGTACATATCGTATGAGTCTTTTTATTATGCCAGTGAGTACATCAAGTAGATCAAAAACAAACTAGGTGCAGGCGGTGATTTGGGAAGATGAACAGGATGAAGACAAAAGAGAAGGGGAGCTTCTCCAAACGAGTGGAAAAAGGTGCTTGATAAAGAGCAAGCGACTTATAATTTTTAAAATTTACACAAAGTAAATATTCATGTTGAACTTCAATATAATGTATATTTTGATCTCATATGTACTATATGTCGGTTTGATTTCATCAACGAATGCATAAATTGAAGCATTCAGTAAATTCGTTCATTACAATTTCGAAGTGACACAACTGTGAGTCACATTGTACGAACAAAAGAGGATGAAATAGGATAGTGACAGGAAAGAATTTAGACGGTTGAATGGTAGAAGCGTGCCTTATTTCGATCATTTAAAAGAAAATATTCCAATTATATGCCTCAACTGTTGGGTTTCTAACCAAGTCAGAGAGAAATACGGTGCAACCGGTCGTTACCTGCGTGCTGAAGAGGATGCGCTGAAGACACATGACACTATGATTTTTTAACTTTTTTATCGGTGAATTTGTTCCCATCTATGTGGGTATATGGACACCATTTTCACACAGAAAATGCTGATGATGGACACATGACACAATACTATGGAGTGGAAGTAAAGTTTGATAAATCTAGTCGAGATAGCCACCATGATCAAAACCTAGTACGAGGGACGTTATGTTACGTTGGAAAGATATAAGAAATAATTGAAGTGGAAATCTCTTCATTCCAATGTGTTATTTTTAGGTGCAAGTGGTGGGACATCTTTGATCAGAATAATGTAAGGAAGACCGCGATAGTAGGCTGATATGTATCAACTCTAGATATATGTGGGATGAAGTTAAGGAGCCTTATGTTTTACCCAAACACTACAACCAAGTGTTTTTTTACCCAGATGTGTTGGATAGGGATTGGTGGTTCGTATTGAGACATGACCCTAGATCATCACTTTCGGGAAGTCTTGGTTACCGGGTGCAAGCCCTAGAAGTGATGATTGATGTTATGTGATTCATTTCACTAGTTTCAATCCCACTTCTTCACCCTTGTGAGCATCACTCGATGCAATGAGTGCTAAGTGGACTATTCAAAAATTATGAGAAATTAGTAAGTTACGACTACCTCTCATGGAAATGTTCATACATGAATGACTTAATTAACACAGTTGAATCCAAAAAATTATATCTAATAGTATGTGGTTATTTAAATTGTAAGGGGTTGAAAGTGAACCCACAACATGTAACATTTTCTTGTCGTGTTAATCATTGAGTACCACAAGTTGACAATATGATACCTCCCACCATTGTTAAGGATTCACTATGTTATATATAACAAATGCATATGAACGCTTCTGCATTCTCCTTTTTAAAAAGTTGCAAGCTAATGTGTTTCGCGTGAAATTGACCAACCAATATCCTTTTGTCAAGTCACTTGAGAGTTAAGGTGAGCCAATGTGCCATGCTAATAATATTAATATAATCCAAAACATTTCAATTAGGAGGTCCAAGAAGTTCTGTGACTTGAGAGCAGCAATGTCGAGGTACACAACAAGGTCATTTCAATTGTTGAAGGGTAGTGACGACTTCTCTCTTTCTATCCAAATGAAAAATAAATACCAAACTTGTTACAATCATATGGTACTTGGTCATCTTCCATGTATGTGCCTAATGTTGGGACCAATTTCTCCTTTTTTGGCATTAATTACATGATTGATGAGTCTAAAATGAATGTTGCAAATCTCGGGTTGTTTATCCTTTCTCATATCTCCATTTGTCCCAAATAGTTGGTAACACTTATGCAATTTCAAGGTCCTATTTATGGTTTTCTTAATAGATTTAATATTGTTAAATACAGGCATAAAATTTCCATGTATATTATGCGCATGAATGGTTATGCTCCTAGAAACTTTGACATGAAGAACTTGTTGCATATAGATGGCCATCCACACACCCATGCCAACATTGTGTGGTTCATAAATAACTATGGGTGCCCATTGTTAAGTGTGTATTCTTCATTTAAGGAACACTCTAATAACATATAAATCTTTATCAAAACAAAGGCATCAATATTTGTTGGCATGCATGTAATACATAACATGTCTCCTAGCAATGAGTTGCTAATAAGTTATAATGTATTCTTACCATCAATCATTTGTGAAAGGTAGTTTGCATTGGAACAACCTAGAGATGTCCATTTGGGGCATAATAAAAAGATCATTGACTAATTCTACTTTTATTTTTTTTCAATTGAATCAATGTAAATTTCTTGCTTAATTCAATATTTATTTTCTAAAGTGGCTGATTGCATGTGTGTTAGAATTTTCTGTTTTATTTTATTTTTTTCCATCGTTGTAATGAATAGTTGATCCATAATGTAAACATACTAAATTGACTACATTTAATAGTATCATTGTTCTAATGTTCAATGTTTTGACAATCAAAATTTAGATGATCAACAACGTGCTTGTTATCTGTCTTTGCACCCAACTATGATGATAACTTGAGAGAAGGCTACTAAATCAACCCAACCTTGAGAGGAAACATACCAAGCATGGTTATATCAACCACCCATTTAATTATCACTATGTATTGATTCGATATTTTAGAATGTCCACAATAACATTAGTTCCTCAAATGTTGGGGATGCAAACAATGACACACAAATTAGTATAAATATTTTTTTATATGATATACACACTTTGAAGATAAGTTGTTAGGTACATATCACCAAGATGGGATGAAATAATATTGGCTTGATTTTAATCTTGTGTTTGGATTAGTGTCCAACAAAACGAATCCATTGTAGTCTAGGTGCTAACATTTGAAATCCCCTTAACAGGCAAGGTCATGATTGAAGCATTGTTCTAAGGTGTGAAAGGTCATGTACAGTTGTAATAAATATGATTAATGAAACAAATCCTTCAACCAAACATTCATATCAAACTTGGAACACCATTACATTGATATTAACACTACCCTACAACATCTAGTGGAATTATTAGCTATGGACAAGTATCATTCAAATAAAATACAATCTAAGATTGGAACTTCAACAACTCATTCAATCGAAGAACCATCATTATATGGAACAAACTAACAATAAAAGTTCACTTGATTCTAGCCACTTATCCCACCACTAACTGACCCATTGAAAAGTTGAGGCCTTTTCATTTATACTCATCCATCCATACGAGGGAGGATTCATTTGAAATCTCTTATTCACTGGCTTACTTCCAAATTAATTAGTCTATGCTCCAATTTTCACTACGGATTTTTAGTGTTACACCACTTTGTGCTTTAACCTTTGAAATTGTGCTTATTTTCTACTTAACCTCCTAATTTCGATCTCCCATTGATGAGGTGTTAAATCATCTTCAAATTCCTTAGTAAATAAATAAAATTTTGTGCATTTAATTATCAATGTTGTGTTCATTTGGAACTTGTGAAATTTTGTGCACCATATATGTTAATAAATTTTGTTGAGTGCCATTGAAGTCGCAACATTAATTCATTAATTACAGAGTTCACCTATTAATGATCTTTATCAAGCCACCATGTAAAATAAATCCCACACACAATCATTGGTAGGAATTGAAAGATTCATAAAATTGTTGGAATTGAAATGCTAACTACTATTGCAAAATTAAAACACACTTGTAGGAATATGTGGGTGGATTGTGTTGGTTCCCTACTGGCAACCACTCATGGGGATCGTAATAGAAGCAAATTATATAAAATGAGACAAACACAAGGATATAATTTGTGGTGGATTATGTCAGTTCCCTGTTCTCAACCACTTGCAGGGATTGTAATGAAAGCATACTACAGAAAAGGAGAGGATATATAATACAAATTTCAAGAAAACAAATCACAACAAGAAAGTGAAAAATAGAAAATTAAACACAATTGTAGGAAGGTAAGAAACTAGTGAATTGATCAAAATGTTTGTTCAATAATTAATTTTGAAATGGAAACACACATGCTGCAAATAATTGATTAAACGATGAAACCCTATAAATTGTGAGATTTGAAATTTAATAAGAAGGATTCAAACCAATGAATTATTGAATTGTAGAAATAAAACTAGTAAGAAAAAAAGATGAAACATAATGATTTATTAATCTACCTCAAGCAAACTGTGTTAGAAAATGACCTATGTTAAAATACGTGTAGTACTTGATTAGTGGGGGGGGCTCTCTTCTTAAACGAGACATTGGTTGAATGTCTAGTAGAAATCTTAGGCTATCAACACATAAAACATACAAAATGAATAAGAATCGATGATATTATATCAACATAAATTTAATATAACGAGTTCTCCAATTATTTCCCCCCTCAAATCCCCCCTCACTTGAGTGGACCATGGGTATTAATTAAAGTATTAATTTTAACATTGAAGGTTGAGGACATGCACAAGAATATTTGATTCTCAGGTTGTCTTTCCTTTTTACAACAATATAGGAAAAAGATAGGTCATACAATAGTTTCTAGGTGAATAGTCACACCCATAAGCAGGAGACGAGTTAAAACGATTATTTCGCTAAATGGTTCCAACCACTCCATTTTTACTTCCCCTATTGGGCGGTGGTAAGATTTTATTTTTCTCTCTTGTCAACTAATGGTGACAACAATATAGTGGTGGTTGACTGATGTTGTTGGTCTCATATTGTGGCAATTTTTGGTAGAAAATGGTGCTCAAAGGTGTTGCTGCCACACAAGAGAAGTGTTGTGACCATTTTTTTCATAGGCGTTATAACCACGATGTTGTAGCAGCTACCATCAAAGGTGTTGCAACCATACGAAGGAGGTGTTGCAGCCACAATGTTACAACAACTACCATCAGAGGTGTAGCAGCCATATAAAGGAGGTATTGCAACAACTAAATTATTTAGGTAGCATTTTCTAACACCTCTAGAGATACATGCACAAGATTTTTGTATCATTCCTCATGATTTATTATTATTTATACATGCACAAGCTTTTTGTAGCATTCCTTATGATTTCTTGCTAGTTAGAATACAAAGGTCGATTTCTTCCTTGACATGCTAGTATGAGCATTAAAAATGACATAATCGAAGGAAAATTGTACCTTGGAAAAAATGCATCATTATACGCAAAATGGGTTGTAGGATGATATCAAGATAGGAAAAAGGGTAAACAAAAGGTGGCGAATAGGTGCAAAAAAAGTCATTTTGGGTGTTCCTCATCTCTCCCTGGCAAAAATTATTACATGTACCCTTGTAACCAGATAATTTGTTTGATTTGGAGTAGGAGTGACTCGAATGGAGATTGTTGATGTTTTAGTTGGTTTCCCTTAAGTCATAAGCAAAGAAATAATCCTTCCTTCTCTCCATTTCTCTCCAACACGAAACCTTCCTTTCCTTGGTCATACTGTAACCACTTTGATATTTTGAGGCCAACAACTAAATCATTGGGTAATGTAATTTCAAGCCTATCCATTCATTTCCCTAGCTCTATGTGCACTTCATGCATTTTTGTACCCTTTCCAAGGCCATTTCAAGATTTTTTGAATTGAAAGGGTCTCTCCTCTACATGTCTTGTGTGGTATATTCCCATATATTAGTGCACCCATCTCTAGATGTTTTATTCAACACTTGTATGTGTACCTTACAATGTTCAATAACATCTCATCTACTATGAGCCAAAAATTCTATGTGTGGTCAACCTAGTTGTAATGTGTGATGATAAAAAGTGTGGGTTTATATAATTCTCTTTTGAGCCACAATTTACAACTAAAATGATTTCTAGCTACTTAGTGAGAAAGTATGCAATTAATACGATTATTTAAGTATGATGCAAAATACCTTAATTTAACATCCTCCACAGAGTGAATGGGGTTCCATTGTATGATCCCGATGAAGTAAGAAGTTGTGTCTATATAATTCACACATATGGCTTATTTCTTAATTGGTGCTTTCATAGTAAGCCTATAAGAAAGTAGTTGGGGAGGTTATTTCATGGGCCTTGGTTTTTTTAATTTTTTTTCCTCTAAAACCTAAAATATTTCTCAGGAAAATACATGTCATACATAGGGAATAGTGCCTTGCAACTATGTATATTTCATTGGTATACCAAGCTATATCTTCCCTGTCTCCAATATCTCCACTTGTTTATGTAACTGAGAGGATTTTTTAGCCTCTCTTTTTATTTCCTTTTTCCAATGGTACCACCTATACCTATGGACCTCTACGTGCTCTACCCACCTTTCTTCAAGGTTCTTAACAATTTGGGAATTCCCCCCTATTGGTATCATACCTTATTTAGATGTTGCCATCATTATTTTACATTTGTCTTCTAAAGCCTTCCCCCACATGTCATGAATATCTGTCTAGATATCCTTTTCTTCTCTTGGGTTTATATTTGTATGAGTGGCTACATCTTGCAGTTTATGCATGTTCTCATATGTTTGAATGGGTTTTTCCTGGATAGGTGCACCTCTCTCAAAGTTGTTTTTTTTTGTTTTTTTCACGACTCTATTGCTTGAGTAAAGCAATCAACCCTTTGTTGGATTGGTCAACCCTCATTTTTCCCTTTAATATTACTTTTATTTATCTCCTCAAATAATTTCTTCATTCTAATAATGAATAAGTACAATGGCTTGAGGAAAAATGCAGCTGAAATTTTTTCCTTCTTCTTGTCTTTTTTTTTTTTTTGGACAATAGGACTATTTCTTCCCCATTTTCCTATTTATTCCTTTGGTGTTGCAAATTTGGTACCCTCTATCTACTTTTTTTAGAAATTATTTTCCCTTGCTAGTTCTTATGTTGTGGCAGGGTCCTCCTCCATGTTCTTCCTTACTAGTTCTTGTGTTGCAATAGGGTCCATCTCCGCATTCACGGTGGGGTCCTTTTCGACGTCCATTATTTTTGGTTCTTGTGTTGCAGAAAGGTTCATCTCCACAAACATTGTGGGGTCCTTATCCATGTATAATCTTGATGGTTCTTGTGTTTTGGAATGGTTTTCTTCCATGTACACCCCTGTTGGTACTTATGTTGCTACATGGTCCTCCTCCACGTCCACCCCTGCTAGTTATTGGGTTATATCAAGGTCCTTCTATACATATACCCCTATTTATTCTTGGGTTGCAACACGATCATTATTTATGTCCACCCTTGTTGGTTATTGTCTTGCAATAGTGTCCCTCTTTGAGTATCTTTTTTTCTTCTTATGAGGTATGGTTTTCTAGGAGGGTGATTTAGTTCCTCATTTTGTCACACCCCTTAGTATTTTGGTCGTGGAATGACTCTGAATGATTTGAAGATCACTTTCATGATCTCTTTGTTGTGGTAGGCTTGCATCTTCCTCGGATTATTATTACCATATCTCAAATTCTATCTATGGCTTCCTCACAACTTCTTGTTCTATTGTACCCTATGCCATTGGTGCTTCTAATTTTGTTGTAGCCTCTATCATGGGTACTTATAGTTTTGGTATCCCTACTAGGTTGTCTCAAGTGCAACCTAATAGCTAGAGGGCATGCACCATGAGGAAATTAATGAGGCAGTGGTGAAAGAGAAAATAATTATGTTGGTTGGCCGTTTGGACATTAGCGGGAATTTGCTGCAAGGTTTTCCACAAAAAGAAAGGCATATTAACTAACCACTGGAGCTGGAGGTGGTTAAAAAACTTCAAATGATACTAGAAGATAATGTTATGGAGTCCTTCAAAGGTGAAGTATTTATGGATGAAAATCGCCACATTAAACCATTATTTAAGTAAGGATTTCTTGTCAAGTCCATTCCTTTTTTTTCACTAATGCTTCATTTGCTTCCAAGAATTCTCCCCTAACTCTTGGTTGTGGCGTTTTGTATGAATACCACTGCTGTCTCACCTATGGAAGTTGAAACACAACAACTATTGTTTCTTCATTGATTGTAATTAGAATACATCATATTGTTTTTTTGTCACCTTCCAAATTCAGGGCAAATTCGAGAGAAATATCTTCATCAAACCCTTGCAATATTTCAATTGACTGTCCACCCCGTTGCTTGGAAGATGGCCCAAATATGGTAATAAGCTTGCAATAGAAGGTCATAATGCTCTCGGTATATTAGCGAACCACCCATCGTGTTAGTAAGAAATCATATAACTTACCACTTTCAATAAGGATGAAACAATTCGTTGGGAGATCACAATATGTCAGTTTCTAATTGTGGCATTATGGTGGTATAATTACTGATTATGATGAATATCGTCATAAAGCTACAATGGGATGTGTTGGAAATAGTAAGAGGGGGGTGAATAGATATATATATCTATATAATCTAAAACACAAGAGATATAACAAATATATTTTTATTGATAAAAATTAGTGAGGACTCCATTCCTATTTTACAACAAATCAAGCTCCAAATTGTACAACAAATTATTTTACTTCTCAAGGCTCCAATCTCAAGCGAGGACTCCAATCCTCTATGCAAATTCAAGCTCCAACTTGGTCAATTTGAGGATTCCAATGCTCTCAACAATCCAAGCTCCAACTTAGTAAACTTTAGGACTCCAATCCTCTCAAAATCTATGCTCCAAAATCTTGCTAGAAATCAATAAGTTCAAGACTTACTTCAATATGTTCCAACACTTATCTAACAAGGTATTCAACTATGCTTTATTAGGGTGTCTTCAACAATCTTCAATTCTCCAAAAATTCCATCAATAATGCTTCCAAATCCCCCTTCAATAATGCTCTAAGTTGCTTCAAGATTGACTCCAATAATGCTTTCAAGGTTGCCTCCAAAAGAGATCTAAGTTTAGAAAAATATTATTACTCTATATCATCTCAACAAGTCTTCAAATAAGTTTCTTAGATATCCACAAAAAATCTACTCCAACACAGTCTTTAAGTCAACACAAAAGTTATTCAATGAGGTTGCTCTAATGATGGCTTTAAGGTATTCAAATATCTACTCCAAAGAATAAAAGATTTACTTCAAAATATGCTCCAAATATGTCACTGTTCTACTCCACAAGACTAATCCAATAAGTTTTATAACATTTATCTTTCCCAAGTCAAGGTCTGCTTTAATAAATCCAAGGGTCTACCAAGGTTTGCTCCACAAATCCAAGTTTTGTTCAAGGAGTTTATTTATGGACTAAGCCACAAAAAGGGTTGAAGTCTAAGGTTTTTCCTAGCCCCAGGGTTGAGCCATAGAGGGATTAAATATGAGGTTTCTCTTAGCCTCAGGGCTGAAATATTAACACAGGTTGAACCACATAAGAAGCTGAAAATCACATAAAAATATGACCACTGCTTCCAATGAACTACACAAAATTATTGTTCCAAAATGAACCACATAAAAGTACTACTCCAAAATTAACCACATAAAAGTATAATCATAAACCAAAAGATAAGCTCCTCGATGCCTCATTTGGTCTCCTTGATCAACTATTTAGTTCATGAGTTGTGAACTTCTTCTCTTATTTCCTCAAATATGATTTTATTTTCTTATCTGTGCTTGATCGAATTGGATGCCCAAATTAGGGCGAATTAGGTTCTATTGATACTTGTTCAATCATGATGAAGGGAAATATTTTTTCGATAGGAGTCGACCTAAGTTCATGTAGGCCTACATGAAGGGAGACAAAACATATGGTTATTTTAACTTAGAAATTCAATATCTCTTCAACGAATAGGAGTTAGAGGATGAGTAAATCCTCACTATAAAGGGATTGAAGTCATCTACAAGCCTATGCCACAATTTTCTCGAGATGGTGTCATGTTTGACATCAATAATAATAATTCTTGCAAGAATGTGGAAATGGCGAAATTATGCAAAAATGTAAGTGAGAATTTTTGTTTTTAATGCATGGAAATGATTATAAGGCAAAAGTAGTTATGTTAATTTAATACCATATGTTGTATAAGAAAAATTGATACCTTTAATGCTTACCATTGTGTGAGTTAGAAAGTTGCACTAGGTTGGTGAGGATAGGATCATATAGATATGCCACTTCTTATGGGATCCTCTCGCTTCCTTTTCTAGATGGTGTGGCATCAGTGGGAACCAATAAAAGGTTGTTGTCATGGTACAACAAAGATGTTGCAACAGTGGTATTTGGCATGGTATCAACTAGTGGGAGGTGTTACAAAAAATCCTGGTGGAGGATGTGGATGTTGCAATAATGCTTGGTGGAGGATGTTGTAACAATATAAATATAATCATTGTATTGACCTAGTGGATGGTGCGGAAAAAATAACACCTAGTGTTGTATAATATTAGTGTTGTAGTAGCGGCGCCTGGTGGGAGGTATCGAGAAACAACACTTGGTGGATGGTGTTGCAACAAAAATTCCTAGTGGAAGGTGTTGAAACAACAACCGTTGGTCAAATGTAAGGTGTTGCAACAACAACTGTTGGTAAAGTGGAAGGTGTTGCAACAAAAAGGAATGAACAATAGGATCATACCCTCCCCACATCATGAGCAAGTCTGGAGCATGCAAATTCTTCTTGTGTGTTGCAGTAATTGAAAGGTCCCATGAAGTTTATAAGCATGAATGAATTTATGGATTCATGAGCAGCAAGGTTTTGACATAACCATCACAAAATTGTGAAGTGTTATATATATATATATATATATATATATATATATATTTTTTTTTTTTAACACATCAAGTGCCAACAGAGCTAGTCTTCATGTGACACACACCCAATTGTGCTATAGGGGCTTTCACAATTGAACTTTTATTTTATTATTATACTATGTAATGAAAATCAAAATGAATTATCTGAAGGGGATTTCTTCCTTACATAAAATATTCAAATTATTGACAAATTGACTTTCATTGATTTTCCATAATAAGACTTCTTTAGACTGTGGCTTGTGTTGTAGTTGGAGCTTATTCCCATTTTCCATAAGTGGATTTCTAGCTTCACCAATCTTATGGGGTTTGATGGACCTATTATCATGTATGGTGTCAATCTCATATGGTATGATCCATTAGGTACAAAAATTTCCCTTGAAGTCCTTGAACCTTGAGTCAAATAGCAAGGCCGAGTCCTAGACTTTGAATCTCTTCTTATTTATGAACTATTCATTCCATCAATCTATTTCCAAATGACATTCGTCTAGTGAAGAGCAGCTTGATGGACTTCATATAACTCGATAATGTAAAGAAGTTACTATTGTTATGCCTCAAATAATTCCATGCCTAGATGAATTGTAATTTCAAGGTTTGCACTTTTGTATATATTGCTAATAGGTCTCCCTTTTTATACACCAATTCATATGGACTACAACCAATGGCATTTGTTCGATTTAGTTCGATAGGCCCATAATGCATCGAGGAGTTTATATGCCCAATATTTAAGGTATAATTGACTGGTTTTTGTCAAGATGGCCTCGATGATCTTATTTGTCCCAACCACTTGTCCATTTACCTCTGCATGATATGACCTTTTCACTATGTGTTTGATCGTATAGGTTTCCATGATGTCCTGGATGAGCCTTCAAGTATGTTGACGAGTTGGAATGTACCGCCAATAGCTAGGGTATCTCCTTCATGAAAAATCCCATATAGAATCTACACTGTTTGGTCTAGGACTACCATTTGGTATATATTCCCCACTACAATATCGTTGGTTGAGGTTTGCCTCAGAAAAATGAGAGAGTATTGGTTAAATGAGAAAATGGAACTTCAACAAATGCCGCAGTCAATAACTTATGAATATCCAATAAAACAGATACCGTGAATAAAAAAAACGTAATTATAATGCACAAACCTCAAGAAAAGTATTGTTAGACAGTATTTAAATTATATTCACACACATATAAAGGATAAATTACCAATAATCATGAATAAGTTCGCGATTATTAACCATATAAACCATAAGTAAAAGCATAGTCTACAATAATATAACACCAACATCAATAAAGTAGTTTAACGACATATGCATAGTGAACACATAACATATACCATCCATTTGTTACAAGATAAATCCTACAGTGTAGGAAGACACATGAAGAGACAATATGCCAAAGCTCATAGAAACTTCCAATTCATCAAGATGATAATGTCCATGGCACCGTCATTCAAGACCTCCATCAAATCCAAAAATGGAAATAAACAATTACTCGTTGCATTCACTAGAAGGTCGTAAGTTCTCCAAACATATACACAAAATGAATCCAAAGCTAAAAGTCCATTACAATGTGTCATGAGGGTATATTTATAGAAATATGGTGACTCTTGGTCTGCCCGTGACTCTTGAACTCATATTCCTACTAGAATCTACTCTATTCTATATTTCTATGCATAACAAAATTGGTCATGTTCTAAAAATTTGGTTATAGAAATTTAAGAAACATCCATATGCAATTGCTCCACGAGATATGTGCCCTAGAACTTGTATTCAGCAGCATCTGCGACCACCGTTTCCTACTCTTCATCATGTCTGTTAGTGACCTATAAATATAGGATTCGTAATTTTGACTTGATTGATGGTAATCTTGTAAATCTGTACATACTTTGCCTTCTACAAGTTGTATTCACATATTTTGTAAAAAATAATATATATATATATATATATATATATATATATATATATATATATATATATATATATATATATATATATATATATATATATATATATATATAATGCGAAAGAGGGTAAAAAGTCCTAAAAGAACAATCAAAGGACTTAGAAAAAAATAATATACCCCAAAAGAAAAAGATGAATAAAACATGAAAGTGTGCTAGTATAAATGCCACTACTTTTACCCTTTTGCAGTTGATTATGGCAGAGTGTCAATAAATGCCATAATCTGTGATGAGTTGAACAATTTAATCTTGACTCGTCATTTTTCAATTTTCAAATGTTTTAGATAGAGAATAAAGAATTGTCATACAGTTTAATCATGACAGTTCAGTAGTTAGGTAGAGAATAATTGAATCCAACAATTTAATATGGATTCCTGGATGAAATAAGTGTAGAATTAGATAGTTTTATTGCTTTCAGAAAGAATAAATGTTGTAAAGGTTGCTAGTTCAAATGCACCTAATCAAAATGGAAGAAAAAATGTTAGCAGTTAAAATTGGGTAGGTAGAAGAATGTGAGAAGCATAAATGTAAATATTATTCACCAAAGCTGCAAATAACTAACTTCCCCTCCCCATAGCCATTCATCATTCTAAACTATCACTCAGAAATTTACTTCTGTTGGGACCGGACCCAAGGCTCCATGGCTAATTAGTTGAAAGTGTAAAATGTCTATATTAATCCCTCAAAATCACATCATTATTCCATTCATGCATTCATTTTCTTGAATAATCCTTAAGTAAAAACCTCATTTTTACTTAAAGATAGTCTAATTCCCATTTGATTAATTTCCCACATCACATGAAAGCATAAAACCCTCAAAATCACATTTTATCCTAAGTTTAAGTGATGAAATTATTTTAATGAAAATTTGCCTTTAAAACTTCACTTTTCTTAGTTATGTTGATGTGTTTTGAGTATACATTGTCCCCTTGTCATATTAACTTTAACTTATTTAATAACTCCCTATAGAATAACCTTTTCTTATATTATATAGTTCCCTTTTATAAAATAACCCTAAAAACCCATTAATATAACTTTAGCCAAAGTTAATTATCCCCATATGTGTAAATAAAACCCACATTATACCCTCTTTGGCTAAATATATCATTATATAAATATCCCGCCCTCTATGGTTGTTAAATCAACTTGATTTAATTAACTGTATAATAAAAATATTCAAAAAAATATTTAAACATACTTTATATGTGTTTAAAACTAAAAATACTGAAGTTTCGTTTAAACTAAACTTCATACTAAAACTCATCCCTTTGTTTATATTTCCCTTTCCCGACTCCCTTTAACCCAAGGTTAAAAATATAACTCTATACATATTCCCCGACACATATCCCTTTACTACCATTATTAACCTTGGTTTAAAGTCCCTTATACTCCCTTCCCAACCAGTTTATTCTATGTATAAATCTGTTTATACATAAATTTTAACAAATCCCTTCACCTTATCAGATTAAATATCGACCATCCGATCCCCAATATCCCATTAATCCAACGGTAACCATCAAGCACGATGAATAATCCCCAGCCCCTTATCATTCCCTATTGCATAGAACTGCATTCGTCCGATCATCCATTGCAAATCCAACGATCCATATTTAACGCGATCGCCGATCTCATGCCCCCACCTTTCCCACATCGCGTTAAATATTAGCCGTTAGATCTTCAAACCTCTCTCAAATCTAATGATCCACAGTTAAACCGATAACTCCAGTCCCCGTCCCCACCACAGCCCATCGCGTTAAGCGACCACCGTAGATCTTTCACTCATCAGATCTACGGCCATCATTCAAAGCCTTGGTCCCACTGCACTTTCCCCACAACTTTCATTTTAATCCTGACCGTTCGCTTATCAAATTCTAATCCAATGGCGCCGATCCCATATCGCGCAATGAAAATAATCGGCCAATGTTTCCAAAAAATTACGCGATATAAGTTGTTTTCCCATACCGCCCCTTGCGAACGTGTCAGTTTTCTATTCGATCGTGTGCAAAAAGTGAAATTAAACTTATCACCTCAGAGCTGCGCGAAAACCGCCTGATCCCAAAACAAAACCGCTCCTGCCATTCCTGCAATAAATGTAATTGAAATGTGATTTGAATTAAGGTTTAATGCCATAAAACTTCACTATTTTTATAACATTTCACATATTGGTGCATACAAGCCACTGAGAACCCTTTGCAGAGCGTCCTTTAACCATTTTCGAAACTGCTTGTGAACCAATTTGCCATTAGAACTGCCATTTACTCTGAAAATCAATCCAGAGAACCTCCATGACCTCTGCTGGCTCATTTCAACGGAATTGAAGACTGTGACGAAACTGCTACCTTCATCGGCCACAATTATACCTTTTACAGGTATTTTTCGCCATTCCAACCTATAAAATATTTAGTTTCAAAGGAAATTAAGCTAATTAAACTGCCATTTACCAAAGAAAGCCAAATTTCCCTTCTGAGGAATACCAAAAACCTCCAAAATACAGGGAAAACCCTGTCAAAATTTCCTCAGAATCCAAATTTTCCATTTTAACAAGTTTTAAGCCATTCTAAGATCATTTTTACTACTAAGCTTGATCTAAAATATCCTCTGTGTATAAGAAACCTTTTCTATCATTCACAGCCCTACTCAGAGTCTAAATTTTCCAGTGAAACCTTTCAATTATCCCTTGTTTCCCAAAAAGAACCTAGCAAACTATTTAATCTTGCTTTGTTCATTCAAAATGACTAAGAAACAAGTAACTCCTAAGTCTGGGGGACCAAAATCCCAGAAAAATGTCTCAAGTAAGTTACCACAGGCTGAACCTTCAAAAATTGATAAATCTACTCCTGCAATCACAGCTGAAACCACTAAAGTTGTGAGACCTGTACAACCTCCCATTACTTCTCAAGAAAGTAGCTCCTTGCTTGATCTTGATTATATAATTTTTAATCCTTCAGTTGAATTCAACCTCTTAGAAGTCCACAATTGGTGTTTTGGAAAGTCTGTAGAAAAATCCAAAAGTGATGTACCCATTTGGGAGTCCAATCTGCCAAAATATGTTGTTCCTCTCACTCATCAAGCCCCTGATTTTGTCAGACTGTGTCAACTGTATTATCTTCCTGATCAAAGGTGTATTATCAATAAAGATAGGGAATTAATGTTCTATATCAATGCTAAGTCCATAAATTCCATGCTGCAAATGAAACATGACCCTAATTCAGTTTCATTATTCATAGAAGATCTGACCCAACTGTACTTGGACTTAGATTTTACTGCTAGGTTCAACATATTTCAGAATTTTTGGCCTACACATGTTAATGCCCCTAAAGTAAATCCTCCCTTTGATAAATTTGACTTTCCAGAGGAAACAAGGCAGTTTGTCTCCATGCTGTCATTTATACTAGGATATAACAATGATGAATTCACTGGTGCTTCCATCTTGGTTTTTTTGTCAACCTTGACTCCTGGCTAACCTCCATCCATTATCTTCAATTTTGCCAAGTTTATTGCTAAGAGCATGCAATACCAATTGACCAAATTGCTAGAGGAGGGAGTTTTCAGATATACATCATATCTACTACATATTTTCTTATATTATCAAACAGCAAAATTTTGCATTGAGTTGCAGAAATTGGATGTAGAAGGGAACCTCCTGTCAGTTGTGTTTTGGACATCTATTTTGAGAAAAGAGAACAAGGAATATACATATGCAGATTTCAATGACGTATTCAGAATTCCAACTATGAATTTGTTGACTAAGGAAGAAACTCCCAGAATTAATGAAGAGACTAAGAGAATCTTACAGTTGTATGAGAACTGTAAGACTGGGGATTGGTACTTATACATGAATCACAAAAAGATTAGAGTGCATGGTGCACTCTTGGCTCCATACAAACTTCCAAGGTTTGTAACTACAATAATTTTTTCTTTAGAATATTTAAGGCAAATATTGAATGCAGATGAAGTAAATTTTATGGCCTCCAGGAAAAAGACCCAATTTAAACTCAAAAATCATATTGGGCCATTCATTGTCAACAATAGAGAAGCTGTAAATGAGATTAATGTCAAGTTGAAAGAATACAAGTTCCCATACAGTTTTATGTGGAATTATGACCCTCAGGGTGTCTTGAGCACAATCAGATTAAAATGCAGTTTGTCTTCTTTCTTGCATGATTCCAAGCCACCAATTGAAAAATTTGCCAATCAAATTGAGTGGGAGGCAAATACTTTGCTTGAGGAAGATACACAGGGTATGCAATCAGGTAATGTACAGGAAAAACAGGTTGATCAAGCACAGGTTCTTACAGTTGATAAAGAGGCTGAAGTTTCTCATAAAAGAAGCAGAGAGGAAGGCAATTATACAACAGAAACTATCATAGACAAAAAATTCAAAACCTCTTATAACAAAAGAACTAAATTGACTGTTGAGGAAAAGGATAAAGCAATGGAAATTGATGATAATAATGGTCATGAAACTGATGATGAGGCAACAAAGATAGTAACTGAAACACTCGGAGAACTTCAAAAGAATCAATTTGAAACACAAGATAAAGATATAGTGATGGTTGAGAAACAAACTGATGTAGAAATTCCTTCTTCCTCAAATGCAACTGATAACAGAGAGTCAGACATCCAGATCAAATTTAGACAAATCAGATAGAAGAATGAAGAAATAAAGAATGAAGTATATTCCAAGTTTCTCAAAGAGAAACATGTAAATAAAGATAGACTTCTCTCTGCTTTTGATTATTCTTCTAACAAATTGGTAATGTCATTTTTGAAACCTACAGTGGCTGATCCAAAGTCAGTAGTAGACTATTCAAAGATTGATTTGGATGTAGATGCAGATGTTGTCCATGAATTAGATCAAATAGAATTCCACAGGAGCAATACAAAGATGTTGTATTCAAAGATAGTCAACAAAACAATGAGCTCTGTTAAACTTCAGAAGACAGTGACAAATCTGCAAAATCAATTGAAATTGGATAAAGCTTCATTGCATGCTAATGGATTGAGAATAAAAGCATTGGAAGACTTGGTGATTGAAGCAGGAGTTGATCCAGCTAGCATTGAAGTTGCAAAGGCTTTAATCAAACAGAAAAATGAAGACATAGCTACTCTAAGGAGGAAACTAAAATTGCCTCAAAGTGAACATCCCCAGGCAAAGGAGATCCTTCAACAGAAAACTGAAAATGATGAATTGAGTTAATTGGTTTTAAAAATGACTGCACAACTCAAAGAAATGGAAAAACAAACTGAAGCCTTGATGAAGGAAAATGAAGCATTGAAAAAGGATAAAGAAGTCATTCCTACAGTTATTCCATTAGTAAGCACTGTTGTACCTTCTACTCTAGTTGAACATCTTGCACCTCAAGGAAAATTGGCAACTACAATGTCAATTTCATCAAAGGATGATTCTGCTGTTGCAACTTCAAATACACAAGTACAAACAAGGACAGAAACAGGAGCTACAGACTTGGTAAAAGCTATGGAAGAGATGACTTTAAAGAATGATGAGATCAAAAGATTGAAAAAAGCTAATGCAAACTTAGAATCTGCTTACAAAGATGTTGTAATTACTTCCAAGGGCCATGAAAAAGGGTAAAGACATTAGAAGAAAGGATCCTGATCCTCCAAAAGGAAGTAAATCTTACAGATCAGGTTGCCTACATCAAAAATTATTTTTGGACAAAAATCACTGAAGGCAGTCACTCACAGTGGCCTTCTATTCAGATAATATATGAGCAAAAAGATCTGCTACAAGCTGCCTTAACAGAGATTGAAAAAAAGAAGAAGGAACTTGGAAACAAACCACCACAAGCAATCCAACTCATATCATTTTTGAATAGTAAAAACAGGGAGGAATTAGAAGAGTTGAAAATTCCTGACAGGACAGAGGCTATCCTTCAAATTAGAAAAGTCTTGACAAAAAGAAATATTATGAATAACCTGGAAGAGAAGTGTGATACAATGAACTTATCAATTAATAAATTCAAGACAAAATATGACTTGCTGCTAGAAGCAGGACTTCTAGATATTCATGGATTTCATAAGAAATTAATGGCACATAAGGACTATGACCGGAAGATTAGAGCCCATGCTAAAGAGCGGGCTAACAAGACTTTGCCACAAGGGTCTCCAAGTGGAAAAGTAGTACTTCAATATTTTGAGAATTTGTTCTTGCTGGAGAATGAAATTAAGCACATGTTCATAGTAAAGCCAAATTTTTCTAAGTACACAGAAGCTGATGAAAGCTATAGAAAATTGAAGAATATGAAGATTCCCACTGCTGAACAGTGGCAAGAATTCACAGATGTGATGTGAATTTGACAGGTAAAGAGAAGAAAAATCACATGAAGAAATCATATTTTACTGTTACCTTAGGGTGAAGAATCAGGTCAAAGTGTATCAGATGTCAAAGAGTATCAGTAAAAAATAATGTTGCTGTTGGTTAATTTTCAATTACAGCAGTAAAACAGTGAAAAGCAAAGTTAAAGAGTATCAGAACAGAAAGTGAAAAGGAGGAGTATTCAACAAGTCATCTTCCATAAGATATTGTCTCAATTGCCAGCAACGCTTCCAGCTAATCAAAAAATCAGTTTGATTAGGATAAACAGTTCTATTTTTCCTTGTAAAAGAGGACAACTTGCAAACTGTTTTGCTGCTGTCCCTCTTCTTATGTAACAATTCCTATTTTTTCTTGATATATTATCTCAAATTTTGAGATATTTTGTAAGTACTTCAATTGTATAAATACTTCATATTTCGAAGTATTCAGTGTGGAATAAAATAATCAAGACTACTATAGACTTTTTTGTTGAAACATTGGGATTTTATGTGAGTTAAGTTGAAGCAGCAGGCTGGAAACTGAAGCAAATAGACATCATAACTAATGATCCTCGTGCTGATCAGATGAGTATTGTATCTTATAGTTTTCATTGTTTATTTCTTTAAGTTTCATTCATACATCTTGTGTTATTTTCCATCTTAAATGAATAACTAGGAAGGGTATTACAAAATCAGTGTAAAAAGCTCTATGTTCTTACTAGTTTTCTTTTTTATGTTTTCTGCTGATTTCCAGACTTTAGAATTCTTAATTTCTCTTTAGTCTCATTTGACCTCAATTTCCCTCTTCCTTTTCTGTGATCTAAGGATTCTTAACTGCCCTTAGTCCAGATCATACCACTTCATCAAAATAGCCTTTTTAAACCCTCTGAAGATCATCTATCTTGCCCTTAGTATATTTGTTCTTTTGACCTTATTTTTCTAGTCTTGTTTGCTATAAATTTGACTCCATTGCCCAATGGTTAGGTAGATCTTTCTATGGTTTCCCTTGTAGTCCTTTATTCCTACCAACTTTCAAAAAATCAAACCAAATTGTCCACTGATAGCTAGCCTAAAATCCATTACAAAACAATTCTAAATCTTAAGGAGAGATCCCTCTCCAGAACTCAGGAAGGCTAGATCTTGAATTCTAAAAGAGGTTCTTGGTTACCCCTAGTTTTATTTAACTATAAACCAAAATCCCATGACCTAAGAATTACTAGGGTGATAACAATGTCTGTGAAGGCACTTAAGGGTATTCAGTATTAGAGTTCTCTTCTTGACCTTGATTTGATTTAAAAGAGTTACTAGCTTGGTATATATCCTTACTAGTTTTATAACATACTAAGTAATGGTCTCATTCGTCACATGTAGGTCCTCCATAGTGGAAGCTCGTATAAAAGAATCAAGGAATTCTTGAATTTCATGTAGGACCTCTTCCTGGTTCCTCATTTATTCGATAACTGCGATGGAAGGAACTGCATATACTTCAATTATAGATTCCAACCCACCCAGTAAATTCCTGTATGAGGCTAGAACCCAGTCCACGTCCCTTGCAATATTATCCTGTGATTGGATCTTGATGATAATCTGAACCTTGTCATTTTGAGCGGTTATCCAATATTTTGTGGTGAGAGTTATCGACGCCCCCGAATATATGTTAGTCCACTCATGTATGTTCTTAATAGTTGTGGTGGCTTGTTTTAGAATGGTTGTCTTCTCTTTAGTATCGAATTATATGGTCGGGAAAGGAGACATAGTCTTATGCAATTTTAGCATATCCTCATAGACCACAACCATGGCCTCCTCTAGAGTTTCTACCTCTTATTTGATGGAAGTTTGTAACTCCTTCGTGCTTGAGTGGGCTAGGCGTAGAGATTTATTCTCCTCCTCTAGCCTCCTCATGTCTTCTTATGCTTTGGTAGCTCTTTGCTAAGAAGCATAGAGATTGCCTGGAGCTCTGCAATCTACTTACTCATGCTTCCCATATTTAACTCGGTCGCAGTCATAAAAGAAGTTCCGGCTGAATTGATCATCTTGGGATTCACCATGGTATCCAGGACGATCTCCTTTTCTGTGGTCACAGATAATGGCTCTGCAGGGTTCTTGGCGTAGTATTTCCTCCTTTGTTGCATAATCTTACAATTGACCTGGCCATAGTAAGGTCCAACACCTATTCCTCTACCCCATCTATAATGCCCACTTATTTGAGTGGCAGGTGTCCTCTGGTGATGGGGGTGGATGGAGGAATATATAATGGAGGAAGCTCAACATGCAGATTGAACTCTTGTTGTTGTTGGAGATCGAGCTCAAATTTCTTGTTTATCTCTTCTTGTTGTCTCTTCTTCTCCTCTTCCTCCTACTTTCTCTTATCTTCATAAGTTTTTCTCCTTTGTTCTTCTTTGATAGTTTCCTTCTCTCTCTCTCTTATTTTCCCGTTTTATTTTGATTTATTACTCCCACTTTTGTTTCCTCTCATGCTCTTCCTTTACCTGCCTCTTCTTGAAGTCTTCCTCCTATTTCCTCTTCTTCTTTTCATTTGATGTTGCCGAATATCCTCAGGATATCGATCTCCTGATTTCTACGAATGCTTTAGCTCTTCCTCCATTTCCCCCCTGAAGTCTTGCTTTTGCTTGGCCAATGTCACATTTTTTTCTTCTAGGGTTTCATTGTATTCATCTTCCTCTTGCTCATCTGAAGGGTCATATTGTTCAATGCCTTTGTGCTTTTTCTGTTTTCCTCCTATCTTTTGTTGCTCCTTCTCTCATTTTAGCGAGGTTTACCTAGCTTGCAGGCTTATGTTTTCTTTTGATTTCTTATCCTGCTCTTCCTCATTTTCTTGTTGCTCGCTTGGCCCTAGTTCCCTGGAAGCATTATACCAATTCTTGACTTTGTCTTCGTGACAATGTTTGTTGTGCAAGTTTGACCAGTTGAAGCCTACTTTCTTGGAGTGTGCTACCACGATCCCCTTGGGATCATACATACAGTGACTCAGATTCACAAAATAGAATGCCTTCATCTCCTTAGATTCCGCATCTACTTCCTTAAATCTCTCAAAGGTATAGGCCCTAATAGTGAAAGGGAAGGTGGGACAAAGATTTTTCTTGCCTTTCTTCATTGTTTTAGAGAAATCTGTGGTCATATCGTAACATGCCTCTTGCAGCAATAACTTGTCTGTCAAAAACCTGGGGAGCGCATAAGGAGGTTTTTATGAGTCAAAGACTCTGATGAAAGTGCCCTCCTGGATAGGAAACCAGTTTGCCACTATGGTGATTGTCTCTCTGGCCCTCTTGGACATACAAGGGGCGTCTTCTCCAAATATTAATTGATACAAAGGAGCGATGAATGATTTAGAGGTGGAATCATGCATACATTTATATCCCGTGTCGCAAAAGATATTGTAATTTAGCTCCACGGGGTCTGACACATCTGATTTCCAGTTGTGGCTCTGACAGTCGAAATGACATCTTGCACACACTACGACTAACAGGTATGATGCCATATAGAATTTTGATTGCTGGTATTTCTCTGGATTCTTTGCTGTTTGTATGTTGTTTTTCAATGATGAAGCAAGGATACCCACCCAATTAAAAATAGTGCCCTAGTAGCAATAGTGTACATAATAGGTACCTAAGTTCCTATAAATGTATCAATATCTGTCCTTCCATACAACTGGTTCATCATCGCATCCATAAGTTGGTAGACCTTCCTCAGTCCCTCTGTCCTGTAGAATTGTTTGACCTTAACCCAAAACTTATAGGGTCTTGCCACCATGATCTTAGGATGTCCTTATTCGGTATCGAAAAATTTGACGTCTACTTAATATTAAATCTCACCTCCCTCTCCAACAACTTGTAATAAGGAACAACATCTGTGGAAGAAATAGCAGTAGAGGTTTTGCCTGGGTGGATCCTTATCACCCATTAATCTGTATTAGTATTATGCAATATCCAGTAAATGGTATCTACACACGGGAAAACAAGCATATGCATGACTGCATTATGAAGCCAATACCTCTTGATGTTAGTCTTCCTGATCTTGAGGAATTTTCTTCTTGGAGAACTCAGAATACATATCAAACCACGATATTTTGGTGGAATTATTGATGTTTCATTCTTTGTCCTCGTATACGGGTGGTAGTGAGACTTTAGAGAATTCCTGGACACTGATCTTGGCGTTCTTATGGGAGGACTTAACTAGTGGAGGCGCCATCTCTCCAGAGAAAGATGAGATTGATATATATTCTAGATCGACGTCACCTGGAATTTCAAACAAATAGTCCCGAGAGTGACGACATGAATAAAAAAATTAAAATAAAGATTGTAAACCACACTTTGAAACATGGGGAAAGAGATGAATAGTCTTGGGCCTGGGTTTAGTCTAGAGGGAGGTTGCTGGGTCGCACAACATAGGATGTCGTAAAATATGAGGCTATCAAATAAGAAACTTGGCGACTAAAAGTTACTAGGTCGCAGATCTGGGAAGGTCACAAGGTCGCGAAGGTATGGAGGTCATCAGGTCGCAGGAGTGTGGAGGTCACACAGTCTCGAGATTTGATTGGTCACAGGTATGGGTCTATCATGTTTTTTAATGGCGCGACCTGGTTCTCTTGGCGGAAAATATGTGGCTCGAAACGGGAAATTTGGCCTTAATGGACCTTGGAAAACCTAATTGACTGAAAGAAGGGGGAATGGGCCTCAGGTTAGGATTATTTCTTGGGAAATGGAGATATAAACGGAAAGAATATAATATTGGAGGGTTTTTGGGGTGAAATGGGTTCGAGAATGGCTGAAGGGAAAATAAAACTCTACCAAAAGTGAAGACGCAGAGTTGGTGGTTAGAGCAAGAAAAATGGAAAAAATAAATGATTATTAGGGAAGAGGAAGAGACACCTACCTAAAGAGGAGTCACATATGTTGCCCATTCGCCCAATATCATTATCTTTTGAGTGCTCTAATCAATTCAAAAAATGAGCGATAGGGCGTGTGGTTTAAATAGAAAATGGTCGCAATTGTGGGGCCTGAAGAGGTCGATAGGTCGCAAAGTCGGAGTCCAAGTGACCTACGACCTAGTGAACTTAAAGATATAGGTCGTAGAGTCGTGAGGTATGGGGGGTCACAAAGCTAGAGGTTAGGCCTGTGCCTATGGGTTGACCTGGAGACCTCAAAGCTAGAGGTCTCAAAGTCACAAGTTAGTCTTGGTCACAAATTTGGAGGTCGAGTAGGTAACTAAGGTGTGACCTAGTGACCTAGGCTAGTCATAATGTATTATTTTTTGAAAAGGTGGTCACAGGTCGCCATTTGTTAACTTAGTCAAGATTTATTTATGTGACCAACGACTTTTGGGGAAATATAATATTTAAATCTTGTAAACTTAGATTTTTTCTGAAGGGTTGAAGGGAACTTGTTCTGCCTAGAATATGCCGAAGATGGAGGATTAAAGTTTATTCAAGGGGCTTCAAAATTTTGGAAGGGGTAGAAATTTTGGGGGTTGTTGCAACAACTACAATAATTGATGATTCACTAGTATAACGTTGGTGTCTCTGCTTGCCCTTGATTTAGGATGCAGTCGATCCTTATTAGTGCATTTTCCTTAACTCATAGGTACAATCGACATTTCTAAGCTACCCTTAATATTGATTAGAAGTTTATCACTAGTTTGACTTGTCCCATCAATCACATAGACTAAGGATGTTCCCAATGACTTAGAATAGGGGTCCAGATAATGATGTATGAGCTGTAAATATTTTTGGTATTGTAGTTATAGGTCTCTAGTGTTGCTCTGCTTCCAACGAGCCTGGATAGTACCCCGGTGGAGTCACTACCTAGAAATCATAAACTTTGCTCCGCTATCAGCTAGCCTGGACAGTACCTCGACGAAGTCGTTGCAATACCTCTCAGTGCAAGAATCCTTTATTAAAGAAATCTCCAGATTATCCACAATGTTGTAAAACAATGGTCGGTGTTTCAAATTCCAACGAGGATCCATCTTCAGGAGAAGATGCTGAATGAAGATTGAAAGAAGGACAAAAAGGTAAAGGTATTAATAGTGACACAGAGAGAAGAAGAGCCGACAGGAGCTAATAACTAAATATTTCTAAGTTTAATATTAATAAATTTTAATAAATTAAAGAGTATATATATATATTTTTTTCGAACAGATTCAATTATATTATATTCTCTAAAAAGGGTGAGGAGAATAAGTTCCTCATTACAAAATTTCCCAATTTTTGATACAAAGTGATATCTATTTGGGGATCATTACAACATATATGCTACTAGAACTGCTATTTTTTTCCCTTCTCTTTGAGATAGAAACTATTAAATTTGTGCTATACTGCCGGAAAAACTAATCTAGGAGCAAAATACATTAAAATTTCATTGTAAAACTAGATTTTCTAATGCATTTTTAAACATAAATCATGGAGAATCAGGAGTTCTGGAGGGTCATTTATTCACAGTGTTCTCGCTGCCTCTGTATCTACTTCCTTGGTCCTGAGAAGTAAAGCCTTGTTCTGATTTCTTGCTGAGAGTTTCCTTTATGAATTTGAGGGATTCTTCCAAGTGGTTGCAACGATTATTGACTGAAATTATATCATTGTTGCAAGTATTCCATTGAGAGCGTATGAGAGCCATCTCTGTTTTTGATCGGTCCTTATCTTGTTGGATTCGATTTCTCAAACTTTCAATCACAACACTGTGGGATTTGCAGAAAGCACATGGGTGCTGCCTTTCTTCCAAAGGGTCCATTTGCTGTAGAAATTTGCATCCACTTGTGTTTATTTCCTCTTTGATTGCTGTTTCTATTGTTCTAGCTGCTACTTCCCACTTTTCTAAATTCTGAGAGGATGGATCTTTGATCTTTTGATGCTAGGTTTCTGCCTTATTGGTGAGGAAAATCCAAATGGATGAAATAAGGAAGGAGCAGATTAAAAAAGTCAAAAAGTAGTGAGGGGAGGGAGTACGAAAGGTGAGGGAGGAATGGGAGATGGGATGGGAGAGCATGGTATGAAGGAGGGCGGTGCGAAGTTGCAAAGAAGGCCAGCGCTTCGAACAAAAGAGACAAGGAGCAGAATGAAGATAGAATGCAACAAAGGGATAACGCTGCATGAACTGATTCGAAAGCTTTGCAAAGGCTATGAAAGCCCATACCATGCTAATATTTTTATAGTCCAACAGAGGTGTTTCTCTTTGCAGGGAAGTCACGGGAGGTAGCACGATATGGTAGAGAAGAGTACTGGGTGCACATATATGAAGAATCTTGCAGAGATCATGTTTGATACTTTTTTTGGACATTTGCTGAATTAGAATATTGGATATGATCTTGAGGGATCTCTTGATATTCTATTTAGTAATAAGATGGATATAATTTGACATTAGTGAGAAGAAAGAGGGATTCATGGGATGGGAATTTGGGATATGTTGTCACCAATTTTAGCTTGTCCTATATTTCTTTGTACTCCTTCATTTGCTTGCAAATCTGCTTGCTTGTTGTTCTTTCTCAGGATGTGAAAATATTCAATCTTACCTATGTGCTTTACTAATTTTTGTGTTATGTTTAGGATTTGATTGAGGGCTACGTTTTTAAGAAGAGACTTTCTCACCATTGCTTGCATGATGAGAGAGGAATCTCCAAAGACAATAACATCATTTATTTATTTTTCCCTTAGGATTTTGAGGCCTAAAAATAATCCATAGGCCTCTGCTTTGTTGTTTGACATTTGTCCCAACCCCCAGTTGTAGGCTATCTGATTAGTTTTGTCTTGAAGAATTATGAGTCCTCAAAATCCTGCCTTGCTTGGATTTTTCTATGACGCCCCATCAAAGAAAAGGCAGGCTCTGTTGAGAGAATGAACCCAGAACAAGAACTTTGCTTCTGTCTTTCTGATTTTCTAGATTTTTTGCACCATTATATTTTTTTTTTGGGGACCATAGCTGATTTTGTTGACAAGGAAGCTAATCCAGCTTCTTTCGTCCTCTTGTAGGTGAGACATGTTTATTCCTTGGAGCCCTTTAGTCGAGAGAAATTCTACCATTATCCCCCATGCTTTTTATGTTATAGTATTTACTGTTGGAGTTTTGTTTTTAAAAATTTCCCTATTTCTGGCTAGCCATATTTGCCAATAGAGGAAAGATGGGAGGCTGTTCCAGAATCGCTGCACTGTTGATTTGTTTTTTAAATAATGGGGGAAAATAATTTTCCATTTGCTGACAAACTGGTTTATAGGCATACTGTAATTCAAATTTACTTCCAGAGGCGCCACCATCGCCTCCCAACAACATCTAGAAAAAGAACATTCCAAGAAAAGATGTTGAATTGTTTCCTTTGCCTTCTTACATAGAGGACATTGTGAAGGTCCACATATTCCTCTCTTCTTCAAGTTCTCTGTTGTTAATGATTTGCTATGCAGTAAATTCCATAAAAATATTTTTATTTTGAGAATGGTTTCAACCTTCCAAGCTAGTCTCCAATATTAACATTCTTGCTGCGTATGTTCCTCTTGAATTTTTTGATATCCAGTCCTTACAGAGTACTCTCCTCCCATTGGTATCCAGTAGAGGGCATATTTAGAATTTTTGTCGATAAGAGCTATACCTACAAGAAGAGAAGTCATAAGGTTCCATTGAGTTGCAAGATCATTGGGCAGATTGGGCTTGGCCCATTGTTTCCATTCGCCATCCAACTCCCAATTTGAAATATTTTCTAATTTTTGATATCCTTCCCTTGTCGTCCATCGCTTTAAGTATTTAATGTCCGGGTTACTATCTAAGGGAGGATGTCCCATAATGCTATCCTTCCATTAATTTATTTGTTCCCCATTTCTTGGTCTCATCAAGATGTGATCCTTGATTAGTTGGGTTGCTCTAGAGATTTCTTTCCAAATTTGGGTGAATGGTCTAATCGGAGGACTTTTTTCCAGAATTGAAGTTCTTGCTGCATTGAGATATTTTGCCTCAAGTGCTGCTTTCCACCATATTTTTTCCCCTGTTAGGAATATTTATGCTATCTTACTTCCCGAGGCCATATTCATTATACCTGGGAGTTTTATGGAGAGTCCTCCTTTTTTGTATGGAGCTGTCACTTGTTTCCAATTTACTAGACTGCATTTTTTTCTTTCTCTTTTCCCACCTTGCCATAGGAAGCTTCTAATTTTTATTTCTATTTGTTTGTGTATACTTGCAGGGGCAAAAATGAGAGAGAATTGATATAAAGACAGAGCTGCAAGGATGGATTTGATGAGAATGATTCGCCCAACTTGATTTAACCAAAGCATGCCCCATGCTTGGATTTTCACTTTCATTTTCTCGGCATATTTACTCTAGATTTCTGTCTTCATGTTTTTCTTTATAGTGGTCAACCCAAGATATTGGAAATGGTCCCAATTATTTTGAAAGGGAATGTTCAGAATTTGAGAAATCCACTAGAGTGTTCTAATGGGAGTGTTCAAGCTATATATGCAACTTTTGCCATTATTAACCAGTCCACCAGAGACATCCAAGAAATTATCAAGAATAATTTTGAATCTTCTAGCAACGATGCATGAGGCTCCACCTAGAAGGAGGGTATCATCATCGAACAAGGAGTGAATTATTATTTTGGTTCCACTGCTGATGGAAAGGCCAGTTAAGGTGGAGTTTCTTCTACTGTGCTCTAGTTTTTGACTTAGAGAGTCTGCCATGAGAATATAGAGAAAATGGGACAAGGGGCAGCCCTATCGTAGTCCCCTTGAGCTTTGAAAAAAGTTACAAGGTCTGCCATTTACAAGGGGGGCTATCCAGGGGCCTGTTGTGCAAGCCTGAATTATTTCAACAAAATCATTAGAGAATCCAAATCGTTTTAGGACTGCTGTAAGGAAAGAGAGGTTTACTCTGTCAAAAGCGTTTGCCATATCCATTTTAAGGATGAATCCTTTTTCATTTCTAGAGAGGCTAGTGTGGAGAGCTTTTTGCACAAGGATGATGTTGTCTACGATCTGCCAGTTGGGTAAAAAACTACCTTGATTGTCAGAGATAAGGGAGGGGAGAAAAGGTTTAAGCCTGCCTGCAATAATTTTGGAAATGATCTTGTATGAGGCATTTCAAAGAGAGATTGGATGAAATCGGTTAAGGGAATATGGGCGAGAGTCTTTGAGGATAAGAGCCAGGAAAGTGGAGTGGGTGAATCCCCAATTTTTCTTTTCCTCATTACATATCTTATCATCTTCAGCAAATATTTTTTGATGAGGTTCCAGAAGATACGGTAGAAAGAAATGGGGAAACCATCTGGGCCCAGAGGCTTGTCCGGTTGCAAATCCCAGACAGCTGCCTTGACGTCATCTTCTGTGACGTATTTAGTGAGGGAGTTGTTTGTTTCTATGTTGATAACCTTTGGAATGTGCTTTAGGAATTCTTCTGGGTTTGCTTGACTATCCACAGTAGATAAGAGGTTTTTGAAATGTATGAAGACCTCAGTTTTAATTTCTTCTTGACCCTTTATTTCTTGTCCATCTTCTCCTATTATTTTTTCCATATTGTTCTTTATCATCCTTGTTTTAGCTGAGTTATGGAAGAAGGAGGTGTTCTCATCTCCAGCTTGCATCCAGAGCTGTCTAGATTTCAACCTCCATGTTTTTTCTTCTTGCCTGTTGTTCCTATAGATTTTCCACTGTGCTTCTTTTTCCTTTGCATGCTTCTCAATTGTACTATCATTGTTTTCAAGGTCCTCTTGGATTTTTAATAATTCATTTTTTAGAGTCTCTTTCTCTTTGTGTGGCTCCTTTTAACTATTTTTAGCCCAATCCTTCAATTTGGCTTTAGTTGCTTTTAGCTTTGTTTCCCATATGAAGGTTGTAGATTTGCTGATGTTTTTCCTCCATACATTTTCCACCTCTTGTTTGGCTTCTTCATGGCTGCCCTGTAGTTGGTTATATCTGAAAGGTAGGGGGCAATAGTTTTCGGCCATTCCAAATTCAATTAGAACCAGTTTATGGTCTGATGCTGCTAAAGAAATAATTCTAGAGGATGCTCTACTATAATTTTCCACCATTTTGTCTTGGATGAGAATCCGGTCCAGTCTTTCTTTGATATTTTTTTTTCCTATTCTTCTATTGTCCCATGTGTATTTGCCATTTTTTGGGGGGATATCAAGGAGGTTGCATTGTTCCATTATTTCTTCTAAGATTTCTCTATTTGGATCAGGCAGAAAATTACCTCCTCTTTTTTCTTTTGCTTTGAGAATGAGATTTAGATCTCCTCCTACAATGAGGTTGTCTTCATGATCCTCCATTGTGATTTCTCTTAAAGTTTGCCATAAAGTCTCTTTGTCCCTGTAGTGATTGGGAGAATATATGTTATAAATGCTGCTTTTTTCCCCATTTTCTGAATTTTCCAAAATTGTATTTATCCAGTGCTCTTTTTTTGTGAGATGGTGCATGTGCCATTTTTCTTTTTTCCATATAGTACATATTCCTCCCGATGCTCCATTTGCTGATATTGCTTGCCCTTCATAGGTTCTTGATTTTTCAATTATTGTATCCACTTCTTGGCTACTGATTTTTGTCTCTTGGATTAAGAGGATGTCTGGTTTTTCAGTTTTAATGAGGTCTTTTAAAAAATTTACTTTGGAGGGGTGACCCAACCCTCTACAATTCCAAGAGACAACTATCATTATTTACTATTTTTGGTGACTGAGGGACCCTTCCCTTTATGTGCCTGCTGTACTTTCTCCTTGTTCTTTGGTCGTTTTTCAAGGAATATTTCAAGACCCTGTTGCGTTCCCAGAGATATATCTTTTACTGTTGCCTCATCCCTGATTTCTTTGTTTGATTTCCTTCCAACTTTCTTTGTATTTTCAATGTTTAGAGGAGTTTCTTTGGATTGGTTTCGAGTGAGGACTCGATCCAAGATTTGGGGAAGAGGGTTGGAAGGGGAGAGAAGATCCACCTGCTGAGAGGTGAAGCCTTGACGGGGGGGGGGGGGGAGAGGAGCTAGGGGGAGGAGGGGAGGGTGAGGTTAGGGGTTTGGGGGTTAGGGAGATGGTGGAGATCGAGGGCTCAGATGGAATGAGGGCTTTGGATAGGATATCAAAGTGATTGGTCCCCAGGAAGGAGTCAGGGAAAGAGGTGGAGGGTTGAGAGGAAGGGTTAGAGGATGGGGAAGAGGGATCGGGTGGAGGAGGCGGCTGAGAGGCTGATTGGGATTTTGAGGCCGTTTTTTTTTTTTACTTGCTCCCATTTTGGATCTGGGTTTTCTTCTACAATTTTTTCATATTCTTCTTTCTTACTACATCTATTTTCAAAATGGCCGTACTCGTGACATACCTTGCATTTGAAGGGGATTTTTTCATAGTGCAGCTGTTGTATATGTGTCCAGTTGTCGACCTTGAGCTTGACAGCTTCCGGAAGACCCTTTCCAAGATCCACCTCGACGCAGATCCTCGCACAAGCCTGCATGTTGTCTTTGGGTTCACTCCTGTCTATGTATTTTTCAACTGCGTTTCCTATTGCACGCACCGAGTCATCTCCCTAGCAGTGTAACGAGAGATGAGGCAATCTGACCCAAACTAGAACAACATTAGGAAAGTCGAGTTCCGGATCAAAGTCAGGAGTCCAGCGATTTAAATACAATCTTCCAGTGTCCATGAAGTAAGGACCACTCCGAAAAATGAGATCCTGGTCGCTCTTGGATCCAAAGTGGAAGGTATAATAGCCCTTTCCACAGAAGCGAATGGATATTTTCCCTTGGGTGAACTGAGCCCGGTTCCTTTCCACCCATTTCTGCACTGTTTTGGGGGAAGGCCACAAGCCTATAACTTGACCAACCTGACTTTTTTCAGCAAGTGAGTTCGCAACTTTCCTGGGCAATGAAGGAGGTAAAGAGATCTCAGGAATGGAATCAAATTTTTTAACAAACTTGGTGATAACTGATCTTGTCCGTTGAGGTCCCAAAGAGTTTATCAAGGACGTGAATGCAGCTGTTGCTACATCAGGCTGAGCGCTGTTCGTGGTGGTGGCACTGGCGTTGGTAGAGGGTGGCCCCAGATCAGGCTCTAGGGAGGCCATGAGGGAAAAGGCCTTGCTCCAAGGACGCTGATGGCTGCGACGGCTGCTAGGTTACGTAGCACAGCATAATTGTAACAAGAGTTTATATATTACTTATAAAGTACTTCCAACGTAGACATTGCAGAAGGCGCTTGTGCCAAATCCTCAACAATGCTGTAATGTTGAGCACCACGGGTGTTCGGATTATAGGAATACTTTCGAAGAACACCTTTGGAGGGTGGACGTACAACGGGTTCAACAATGGGCCTTTCAATCTCAAGAGGACCAGAGGCAGGTGGGGGAGGAGGGCCATCAACGACTTCCTTCCCAGCTGCCTGGCATGATCCGACATAATCCTTCGACCGAGTAGCAATAGAAACAGGTGCAACACCATTCATCATGAAAACCTGAGACCCAAACGGTGCAGATGGTGAAGGCTGCTCGACCATCTGGGTCTGTTGAGATAAAAAAGGTCCCTTAAGAACTGCCGGAGTCCCCTTAGAGCCCTTAAGAAGTTGACTAACCTCGGATCGTCTGAGACAATATTTGGTGTAGTGGTCTTCATCACAGATCAGGCAAGGGTACTTCAGTTTTCGTTGCGAACCATCATCAGCACGTGGTTTGGACGATTCTGGTTTTGGGGCATCAGATTTGGCTTTGCCTTTTCCCTTATTCTTCCCTTTGGAAGTCTTGTCCGCAGGATTGGCCTGGACGACATTGATCTCTGCGGTCTTACCAGAATCTGGAGTAGTCTAAGGAGCAGAATTGTTGGAAGAATTCGATTTCTGCTTCCCATTGGAAGACTTGCGAGATGTCTGAGAGACGGAACCAATAACACTGTCAACCGATGGGGTAGCTAGTGCTTTAGAGGTCCCTGGTCGCAGGGCATCAATCAAGATATCGTATAACGTGCCGGACAGGGAGTACACTGAATCGAGGTACTGGGCATGAGCAATGGCTTGTTCCTCGGTTACACATGCCCCCATAGACAAAGGAGGTAGTGAACCAGTGAGTTAGAAGTTGATCAGGAATGTCAAACTTGATCAGACGACAATGACGTCTCCATTCATGAATATGATCTGAAATATGAGTGGCTTTGTCCTGTTTCAGAGATGTTAGGAGATGCGTCCCGACTTTGTAACGAATCGGTAACTGGAAATGTGTCAGGAATGCCATAGCTAAAGTATTAAAATATTGAAAAATACCACGGGGCAGTTCTATGTACCATTTAGCAACAGTGCCGGTGAGAGTGCGTTGGAAAAGACGTAGACGAATCGAGTTATCTATCCAAGAGTTTGAAGAACACCACAAATGGTATGTCATGACATGTGCTTGGGGGTCTTCTCCAGATTTACCCTCAAACTTAGAACAATCACCAGGCACCTTTTTCGGAACCGGAGGCCAATATGGATGATGAAGAATCAGATCATTGGTCAATTTGGACACGTCCGACAATTCCAACGTGGTGAGAAAAAGAAATTGAGGGTTAAAAGGCATGCCAGGTCCTCGATAAGGATCTGTACCTATACTCCATCCTGGTTGAGCATAACTCTACCCCCATTAGTTCTGTCCCAGAGGATTATGAACATAGGGGGTATAAGCCGTATAATTAGGTTGATGTGGCGGCTGAAAACCAGGATACGGGGGTTGATAACCAGGGTACTGATTCTGATTATACGTGGGCCCCATTTGAGCAGTGTATGGATTCAACTGCGGAGTATAAGTATAGCCTGGCTGTTGAAGGTAATAACCAGAACCTTGGGGCGGGTTGTAAACCGGTAGAGACTGACCTTGAAGGTAATAACCGCCTTGGGGTCGAACGAGCTGCTGGTAAGTGGGACCCTGCTAAGTATGATAAGTCGGGCGCACAGGTGGATTTGGTTGTGGTATAGAATAAATCGGCTGCTAAGCAGGGTTAATAGGCTGTGCAGGTTGTCTTGGTTGAACAGGCTGACCTAGTCATGCAGATTGTCCTGGTTGAACAGGTTGACCTGGCTGATGAAGGACACCAGGTTGCCCTGGTTGAGCAGGTTGGCCTGATGGCAGGAGAGGGCCAGGTTGTGCCTGATAACCAGGTTGACCTGTGACAGGACCATAAGATGGCCCTGGTTGTGCAACATTTTGACCAATTGGAAAATGAGGTTGCTGAGGTTGCACCAACAGTTGAGAAGGATGGGTTTGCCCCCTAGGACCGTATGGAGGTCCATGTTGATACCCCGGTTGCCCTGCAAGTCCTTGAGGTTGTCCTGGCTGGACCACAGGGTGAGGCTGCAGAGGTTGACCTTGAGGATTGTAAGACTGTCCTTGCGGGCCGTACAACAATCCCTGCAGGACCGAAGGTTGTCCCTGTAAGGGTTGTCCTTGTGAGTCGTACGCATAACCTAGCTGGGCCGAAGGTTGTCCCTGGAAGGGTTTTCCTTGTGGGCCAGGAGCATATCCTTGCTGAAACAAAGGTTGTCTCTGAAAGGGTTTCCCTTGTTGATTAGAAGGTTGCCCAGGTTGGGTAGACAGAAAACCATTAATATACTGAAAAGCCTCATGATCAGGAAAACATAGGGGGTTGCCTTGCTCATAATATTGATATGGAAATACGTAGATCGGGGCACCATCCGCTCCATAATGGGAAAATTAAGGATGGTTAAGATCCTGAGAGGATTGACCAACCTCGGAGATTGACGGCTGTAAAGACAGCCGATACTCCTTGGGAGAAATGTTCTCCGGAATAGCAGAAGCTATATAAACGTCTTCGGGAACCGACGAGGTCCTAGTTGACTGATTAGTGACAACAGGCACATACACAGCCACGTAGATAGTAGGTCTAACAGGTGCCGATGTAACAAAAGGAGATGCCGTGAGAGGTGTCGACGGTGACATCTCTAATGAGGGAATGACTGGCCTTGTGGATAGAGTCGATACTCCTATAGAGGCAATGGCAGCCATGACCTGACTTAAAGACCTATATCCAGCTGGGAGCGAAAGACCAGGTGAAGACATAACAGAAGGTTCAGGGATGTCTTCGGGAAAAATATGGTATTCTTCACCAGAGGTAGGAATTCCCTCCCTAGGAGAAGGACTGGATGAGTCCATATCTGACCTTGCTATAAGATCTTCTAAAAGACGACGGGGACTAGGAAGTATGACAACAGCCAAAAAGGGTGATACCGATGTAAGAGGATGGAAGTGTTCCCCTACTCCAAATCCAAACCAAGCATTGTACAAGGGCCAATTGAAGTCAACTGGTCCTCCAAAGGGAAGTTTAGATATAACCGGTCCCCCGTCGGGAAACTCGGATACAATGGGCTGCTGATACTCAGCAGAGGACTGAGAGACCTCTGATGAATCGTCTGTATAAGGACTACCAGTAGACGAAACTAATGGTTATGCCATTGTGACTATAGCAAAAAAGAGGAAGAGATAAAAAACAAGAACACACGGGCAAAAACCAAGGCAAACAAAAACAGGCCGAAAAAAATCAATTTCTAAATGGGCGTGTGATCATAGGTGATTAATTTTACCACATTGAAACTGGAAACTTTACTGTTTCATGTTTTAAGAGTCTAGAAACGAGTAAAAGATGACTCTATCACTTTTAGTTTGGAAACAAGCATGAAAGGACAAGCGCTTGATGATATTTTCAAGTTTAAGGAGTCAGTAAAGATCAAAATGACTGCTCTGGTAATCTAGGTAAATGGGTGTACCAGATATCCGTGAACTACCATATACACCTTGGTAAAAATAAAAGAGAATTCAACCAAGGACTTAATGTACGTGCAGGTAATCTCCCCAAATGCTGTGTCCGATATATCACGGGTAAAAGGCGGCAGACTCGGCTTCCTACAGATAAAGGATTGCAACCTAATGGGGTCTCCCTTTATATACTCGATGGTACGGGGAGCACAAGTCCGTACTAGCGCTGTCTGTAGCTAGATGGCGAGCGACAGCTGCTAGGCTTAAAGACGCCGTAACACGTCTCTACCTTAGACTACTAGATGTTCCGTTAACGTTTCAATGTTGCCTTAGGTTAATTTAGTAAAATTTAAAGTTGATCTTCAATTTACATTTCAATTTCAAGGCCCTATCGAATGTCGGATCTCATAAAACCTCTAGATGCAAACTACATGCCACAAAATGTCATTTTGTTCAGTTAAGAGCTATCTACGGGAGAGTTGAGAGCTTTCAAATGACAACAAAACGAACACACAAAAACATCCACTATTGTTTCCAATGCAAGCTAATGAAACTATAAAACTTCTCTCTAGAGTTATATAACACTAGTGATGCAAAAGAGCTTTCAATTTTCACTATGCCAATCAAAATGCAAAAGATTTTGTTTTTGTATTTTTCAATATATTAGAGCAAATGCACTAAATGAATGAAAAACTAATGAAAACACCAATTCGAGAAATGATAAAGGGAGAGCTGAAACAAACAAGTTCACTCAATTCAAACTCAGATAATCAAGACTCAAACCGATGACGAAATCCCTCAAAGCGAAGAAGAATCTCGAAAGAGACTCAAACAAACCGTGTAATCTAGGCTTGGAGTAACACAAAGCGAAATCGAACAAAGGAAAGGAAAATCACTCAATTAACGCAATGATTCAATGGAATCCAGCAAGATGAATGTAAAGAAGCAAAAACGAGGTTAATCGGGAAAGCAAAGACCCAAAACTCCCATGGGAGGCTCAGCACACTGAAGCACCTAGAAGCCCTAGGGCTAGAATGAAAAACTGATAGAAAAAAGCGAACAACTGGAGGACAGGGGCTAAAAACAGTAAAAAATGACTTCAAAGCACTCAAGCAGTCATAAAAAATGAACCAGGACCAAAATTCAAGCTCAGAGATTTCTCCCTAATTTCCTAATTTCTCAGAGAGGTTTTTCCCTTGAGCTTGACTTTTGGTCTCCAAGATTTCTCCCTAATTTCCTGATATTTTTCACTCTTGATCTTCCAGTGGCAAGGAGCAAGTCCAAAAATTATCTCCTTCCCAAAATCTGCATAATCTGCCAAATATTCTCACGATATTCTACAAAAATAACCAATATTAGGCACAAATATGCAATTACATTTAAACCTTCGTAAGAAAATATTAAAGCGTAAGAAAACATTATTAAGTGCAGAAGGAGAGATTTAGTCTATCTTTTCATGTGCATAAGGAAGGTAGATGGGCTTAAGAAAGGTTAGATGGGTCTTATTTTATGTCCAATTTAGAGGCCCATCACCCTCTTATTTCAATATTAAAATTTGCTAGTGATTATAGTGAGTAACTTCTTTAACTCTACATTTTAGGATTCTGACAAATTTTATGTGTATAGTTGTCTCTCTCTTTTTTAAACTTATATATGAAAATCAACCTTCATAAGATCAAATCTCTTAGTACATACAACTTTATCTCTTATTTGGTGGTAGCATCCGTGGCTAAGATTCCCATAAACCCATAAAGGAAACATCAAGTGCACTTATATCTATAACGTAGGAATTCTATCAAACAACCTTGCAGAGAATTGTGTCTTCCTCCAAGGGGTTTGGGTTGTTGCCTCCCTCCATATCCTTAAACTACTAATTGTGGGGGAATTGATATATCTAATAACACATATGGTGTTGGACACCAAACATGTTGATTAGAAAGAAATAGTGATATTTTCTATAATCAGACAAGTGTTGTCCATTAGGTTTATCTCAAGTGGTTGGGAGGAATGATTATTATCCTTCATACCCAAATTTTATTCTCGTAATTGACATGTTGAGCTCATATTGATCAAATTGTTGCAATAGTTTTGAGCCTTCTTGTTGTATGGCCTTGAGCCTTGAAGAATATCTTACACTTACCTATAGGTTGGAGAGTGAGGTGCTTAGTTACATAGGAAAAACAAAAACAAAAACATTATTTTATAGAATTATACAGGTGTTGCAGAGCATCTTAGCGGCAAAATTTTCCACATCTTAAATAAAACACCAAAAATTAGATTACTTTAATAATCTCGTACTTAAGGAAAAATACGGTTTTATTTAGCCTAATCATGAGCATTGTCAGTAGCCAATACCCTAGTGACATGTTGCCCATCATTCCTTGGAAAATCACAATTTATCGAGCGCTTGCCTCCCATTCAAGGATATGAATGCAAGTTATTCACTCTAAGGTGATGCAATGATTTCACAACCACATATTCTTGTCAAGGCCAAGTTATTATAGTTATGAACCAAATGTTTATATTTTACATAATTGAGCTCATATGAATAAGTCAGGTGTGGATGGAAAAGGCAATTCTCAACTGAAAGTTACGAGGTTTGCTTAACTCATATTCACCTAGGAATTTGTTGATTCAAGAGATGGGTATTGAATGTGGGGAAGATTAGAGCCCTAATCTCCTAATTTCTCTGTTAGGGGTCACAGGTATTCCACCCCCTTGAAAATTTTGTCGTTTCTATATTATTTTCCTACCTTCTCTATGTGTGTAGAGCTACTCATATCTACCTCAGTCATATTTTTTCAAATTAAGGTTGTTTGGTTCACAATGCTTTTGGGATCTCTAATCCTAAATGTGATTTAACCTCGGGTTTGGTCATGGGGGCATACATTTTAACCTGCCCCCTCAAAATTCTACACAATTGGTGCTCCATTTTGGTTTTCCCTCATCTGCAGTGTGACTACCTCGACGTATGGAACATCTAAAAGATTTATCATGGTTACTGGAGGAATTCGCAGACCCTTGTATATCATTTGGACATCAAAATTAAGGAGAGTATAGCCTCTCTCCTTTCCCTCACGTGCTAGTTACGTGCATAATAATGCTATACCACAAATCACATAGACATTGTAATGGACATCGTGATAAATTTAAAGAGGGAAGTCAACAAATTGAAAGCTCAATGTGTAACTCTTTGTTCCATCATTAGTAGGTTGACTATGAACAACTCAGTTGATCCCTTTATTTTTCAAGAATTTATAGTTGCAAGGCAAGATGAAGAAGAAGAATAGTTTGGCTTCCCATACTAAAATGAACCAGTTTTTAACACCCCCACAATGTAGCCTACTGGGTCAGTTGAAGACAATGGTGTTTCTCTCCCTTGTCCACTTAATGTTTTTTAGAGTTACGTGAATATTTTAGTCTTCTCGTGGGATGTATACTATAAGGTTTTTTGTTATTGTTTTGTCCATATATTGGCTAACAGTTTCTAGTATCAATTAGAATACCTACTATGTAAAACCTTTAGGCTTTAGGTTATATGGACCTATGTAATTTCTCTTACTAATGCTGTTGACGATATTCTCAGCCTTTTTTGCAAAATACAAATCATCGATCGATTCTTGTTTAAAAACTGTTCTCTCTTATTTAGTTTATAAAATTTCATTATGTGTGATTTTCTCACACTAATTAGGAATATTATCAAAGAGCCAATACCACTAATCTATTGAAGGAATCCATTTATCAACCCGAGTGAAGTAAACTTGGTAAAAATTGAATTTACTTATTCTTTTGTATGTCTACGCTAGTAGGGTAGGAGTATTTACACAAAACCTCTTCTTCATGCTTCTAAATAAAAATGTTGAGCACTTGTTGTAGTTATTGGTTAGTTAGTGTGAGGAAAAGGAAATGCATGCATGTTCTCAAATAGATCTACATTTAATAAATTCTATGGCTATCCCTCGACACTCTTTTCCTTTGGTCCTCACACAAACACCCTCTTTGAAACCATTTTAAAATATTGAAATCCAACTTTGTAATACCTTATTATAATTTAAACCATTCTTATTTGTCATTGTCAGCACACATGCCACTCTAATACCATGTTTAAGCAAACAAGAAACATCTAAAACCTGATATAAATAAACTAAACTAATGTAAACCCATATAATTAGTATATTGGAGCCAATTTCTACGATCCAAGCAACTCATTAATAATAATTTATCAATCATGCCTAAATTCCACATTACATTTATCATATTACAATAAAGGATTCTTGGAGTTGTGATTTGAAAGTGAAGTTTCATCATCATCAATGAATAAAATGTGTTGAAGGTTTGGGATCGGGTGGTGGAACCCTAGCCGCCTTAGTCTTATGGTTTCGAGTATCCATATATTTAGCAATGGTCAGGATTTTTTCTTCTTATGTTGGTGCAACCGCCTTTGCCTTAGTGGATTTCTCTCTGTGGCGTTTTGGGTGATTTGTCGTCGCTTTCTGTGCTTGCATCGGGTTGGGGCCTTCTATGTTGCTATCGAGGGTATTTGTTGTCGCTGCTTCCAGTCTAGATCAAAACTAATACGAGTTTTCTTGGAGATGTCATTGCCCTGTTTCTACCTACAAACACCGCTTGTGCCCCTTTTTCAGGTTTTTTCCTCAAGTGCGGAGCCTTGTGATGTTTGAGTGCCTAGAATTCGGGGTTTTGTGATTCATTTTGGTGACATGGCTCTTCATTAGCCTGATCTCGTTGACTTTTCTATGTCGTTGCCTTGTGTCCTTATGTGGAAGATATTGAAAACATCCATACTTTGGCATGCCACAGGGGTGTTCGATCCTGGAATGAATTCCAACTCAATTATCCCCGAGACATGTTGTTGCATCTAAAGCAAAAACTTAAGAAGAGTGGGGGTGGTTGGAACCCTATCCGTCCCTACGCTTAGTTCGTGACTCCCCTCACGTGGCTGCAATGATGCCTCACTATTGTTATTGACAAAGAGGGTGTTGATTCAAGGGCTTCATCTCTGCGGTGCGTCGATTAGGGTGGGTTATATTTCGAGGGCATATCTATTTAGGGTATGTGGTTGCCCCTTTTTTTCCTCTTGTCGGCGTTTGATGGCCCTCCTGTTAGAGTGTTTGGATCCACTAGCGTGTAGGTTTTCATGGAAATTTATGCACATATGTGTGTAATGAGGCCTATTAGAGCATCTCCAGGCGCTTTCTTGTTGGTCAAAGTATCTTCCGACGTTATTTTCTTATAGGTCAGAGTATCTTCTAGAGTTGTACATGTGCTTGTGATGAGGCCTGTCAGAGCATCTCTAGGAACTATCTCGTCAGTTAAAGTATCCTTTGGGGTTAATTTTTTCTCATCAGTCCGAGTATCTTCCGGAGCTATCAGGTGCCTTTCTTGGCCCGAGAATGTATGCGACCCATTAGGGTCTTATGTGGTGCCTTTTTTTTAGATTTTTGTTGGGGTTTGTTGACATGCATTGTAATGATTGGATGCCCATTGTTTTGGGCTATACATGGTGCTCCCTATGGGGTTATTTGGCGGGTGTATGTGCCCTGTTATCTGGATTTTTTTTCACATTTTATGTAAACACTTTTTATTTTAATGAAAAATGTTGGTTTTTTCTTTGTGTAAAAAAAAAAAAAAAAAAAAAAGGATTCTTTGCCATTGAGTTGTATTTAACTTTTGTATTCCAACAAGGTAAAATTTCACTTTGTTTTGCTCATTTTTTCAAATTTTAGATTGAAATGAGCCAAATTATAAAAACCAACAAAGTTTCCATCAACTAATTAAAAAAAATAACTTTAAAGAATTTCCTACTAAAATTGGTAGATAATTTTAATTGAAAATAAATCAAATTTTCATTTATTGATTTATTCTAATTTAAAATCTTAAAAAAACTATTTGAAAATATGAAAAGTAACAATATTGATACAAAACAAAAAAATATGCAGACTTATAACTCAAATCAAATCACCATAAATAAATATCTTTAGTTTGAAATGAATATGCGATAGAAGGCATACATATATGAGTATCGATTACTTGGATATGGTGATTTGAAAGTTGGTAATATAAGTAATATGGCAATAGGATAAATATCCTTTATGTTTGCTCATAGTAACTTTTGAGGCGTGTAGAGTATGTTAGGTTGATGGTATGTCAGTATACAAATTATCTAGATATATATTTTATTGGACATAAAGCTCTTTAGGATATATATATAAAAACTTTTGAGGAGTGTAGAGTATGTGAGGTTGATGGTATGCCACTATACAAATGATCTAGATTTATGGTGTTGGTTGAAATTCTCTACCAACTTTCTACCTCTTATATAATAGCTACCATCATGAGGATAAAATGAAGAAGATATACCTTGATCCTCTCTGTGCATTTTGTTATAGGCCTGACATAGCTGTTGTCCCTAGTTGCTTCAAACTTTAGCCATTTTTTATAGTGTGATAATTTTTATGGGAAACTAAGCTAATATTTGGTAACCTCCAAAATTTTGTTTTGTTAGGTAGTAAATGCCTTATCATTGAACTCCATATGGTCAATATCCACCTTTTCTCTCGATGGCATAAATTTTGTTGAGATCAAGCCCATCTCTAGCTACATGACCCGATGGCCTTTTGGTGCATCCCAACTAAACATATCAACTACTAGTAGAAAGTTACTATAGTTTAAGGCCAAAATCCTTGTATGAGCCTCGATTATGGCCTTAAAAAAGTTATTGAGGAAAATCTAACACTTATTGAATTTCCCATACTTGAAATAAGTTTCTATCATAAAAAAGACATTCAAGTCACGCTCTCCCTTTTCTACTTCCTTGTGCATTGGTATGGTAAAATTTGAGCTACATCCTTCTATGAATGGATTTGATTGAGGCAATATATACCTTCTGGAGTCTTTGTGTATCCTGTGCCACATATACATATTTTCTTCTTTGGCTTTATTTCCTCTATAAAACAACTACAAGGTTGTACCAAAGTCCAATACATCCATATAAAGCCTTGCAAGGTCTAGAACATGCTCCAAAGAGAAAGCATAGTGTTTTTTGGGCTAGATATTACCCTAGTACACTTTTCTCATCAAAATTTTATACATCATTGCATATGTTATGATGACCAAAGGTAGAAACACAATAAGTTTGAGAGAGAGGAAGTCTAAGTGCTTGAACTTCCTCCAAAAACTCTGTATGATTCCCCTCATTATTGCGTTGAATCATATATGTAGCACATGTATTGGAGCTTTAAGAATAACTTGATGTTTGTGAAATCATGTTCTACCATTGGTGTGTTTTCTAGTTTTCTTTTAAATATCCCCACTAAAGGACTATATGGTCCATTGGACCATCCTACAACACCCCTTCCTCTCTAAATACAGTGAGAATATTTACCTTACCCATGATTCTTTTTCTTATTTATCTTTTTATATAAATGACTAACGATTCTTCAATTATTTGTTGAATTCTTTATTGTTGGTCTTTGCTTTGGTACATGGGCGATGAATTGTCTACATTAGTTCTCGAGCACTAGTCTCTTTTTTTAATCTTCAATCTACATAGTGACTTAATAGGTTGGTAAATTTTAGCTTTTATAAATAGTCACATTTAATAATAGATACCTAAATTCCATAAATGTTTAGTGTAATAACCTTTTAAATAAGAATTGCGATGTGAAAACCTAGGAAAAGCTACAACTTCAATAATAATTTATTAATGAGAAACTCGGGAGAAAATTACATATATTTTTATGGTAGCACCTAGTGAATACCCTTAATTTTGTTATAACTGTATTCACCCAAGTGCAACTACCTGATCCAAGTATTCTACTAGCTTGCCACATATTTCCTTAAATATCGTTCCACTTGTTGACTATTTATGTCTAGCCATCTGTTTACGGGTGATAACTGGTACTCGGGATTAGCTTTGTATTGTCTAATGCAAACGACTCCTTGAAGCAACAAAAATGTAGCTTGTTGACTTTAAATATAAAATACACAAATGTATTTATAAACTAGAAGTTGCCCCTAAAGGTGCAAGAATACACCGAAGGTATAGAAGCACTGAAAAGATCTTTTCGCCAATATATGTCTATGAATTTAGATAAAAATGGGCAAGTAATTGTGGAATTTAAGCCACGTAATGAGATATTTTGTTTGGTGAATGCATTGTCTCGATAACTCTATAAGATACTCATCCCCTTGCCCAAATATACGTCCAATAATTAAAATACAAATTGCAATAAGTTGTCACTTGCCATATCTATGCAACGGCATCACTGCATTGTATCCATTATTTCATCATGTAAAGTAATTTATCAAGAAAAAAAATAAATCTCATCGAGAACCATTCAAAGCATATTCCATCATGGAAAGTAACTTTTTGAGGAAAAAAAAAATCTCATGGAGAACCATTCAGAGCATGTTCCTTTTTATACAAATAAATAAATAGTTCTTTGGAATTTTTGGAATTTTGTTATCTATGTGACTGCGATGGTTCATCCTAATGGAAACGAAAAAGTTACATTACATTATAGTGTATTTTGACGATGCTTTTGTAACAATAAAAATAATAAGCCTTCAAAATTCCGGAAATAACGATTAGTTTTTATTTAATTTTCTTTTTGCAAATTAACTTTGATTTTAATTTTTTTGGAACAACTCCAAAATACAAAATTACAAATTTCAAGAATTACATTACCTTCTAGTAGAAGTAAGTTGTGTCAATTTGTAACCACAAATAAACAACTTGGATTTGATATTAAACCTTTGCACTTTATATTTTCTTGAGCTTTCCAACTAAACTCCATAGAAAGTGATATATTATTAATAATTAAATCTTTCATACTTTTGAATTTGATTATTTGAAATCCCTTCTTTATTAATAATCAAAATAATTACAAAATTATAAATTATTTGAAAATTTGTTACTTTACTTTTAGTTAATTCTTTTCCAAACATATTTTCCATTCAACCTTGAAATTTTAACATATTTTCCGTTTAGCCTTGAAAACTTAAATCCTTTAACATAAATAGATATTTAATTCTTAAAACTAATAATTCTATATATAAATCTTTGAAGGTGGGAAGGTACTAATAACAAGAAGGTATCAATAGTGAATTATCTTATAAGAAGCATTCTCATATAGCTCTTCATGTTGTTGACATGGCATCAGCATCCGTAGATGAGATAATTTTGTCCATCTCAACGTTAACTTTTTTTTTTTCAGAGAGAAAAAAAAAACAGCTGTATTATATAGGGATATAAATACAATACATATTTCTTACATTTCTATAACATTATGGTTTTTGCACCTATCTATATCTGATACTATATGTTAGCTTATAGCAAACTATATGAAAACCATGATCGATAATCGCTTCAGTATCTGGCTAAGAGAGATACAAATGCATGGTGAATACAACAGATTTTCTCAACATGATCGCATCCTTCTACAATTAGAAAACGCTGTCTAAGAGACAGAGGAAATATCAACCATGTTCAAAAGTATTGTTAATCAATAAAAAACCGCATGAATCCAAGAACCTCCAGCGCGACACACAACAATCATAGTGAGTAGTTGAGAAAGTTGCTGGGATGTGCACGTCACTTTCAATTGAACATGTAATTGAAACAAAAACAGCAAAATAATATTTTTCTTTTGAAAATATGCAGGCTTGCTTGCTAAATAGTGGCCGGCTCGCTTGATAATAATTGCAGGCTCGCTTGATTCAATTTTCAGGCTCGCTTGATAATATATTTAGTGAAAATTATGATCCGAAGATAAAAACTGTAAGTAAAAAATCCCATGGAGAAAATATCAAAAAATCAGGGGATCAGAATGTTTCCTGTCCAAATATTTTTGTGGTGCCTATACTGAGATACTTGCAGAATATCGAAAATCATATTCACACCTATTTTTGATAACTTGTCAGCTCTTGTATTGTGCTCCCTATATATGTGGATAATGGGCGGGCATTTTAGAAGTTCCCATAGGTGTCTAGCCCTATATTGATACCCCCTCCAGTCCCAAGTTGACTGTAGCCAGAAGGCCACACCATATGTCCATAAGCTCGGCAAGATTGTTAGATCCTTTACCATCGTTCCAAGCTATCTCGATTCTTTCCACCTCTGATAACTTCAGCCAGGCACCACATCCCATAACCCCACCACTACATGCTCCGTAAAAAAATATAGCCAGCAGGGAGATGGAGTGAGGCCTAATGCGCCTCGATGCGTCCTGTATGTTAGGAGTGTGAGACACTCTTCCCCGAATCCAAAACATGATTGCTCCATATACCCGGCGAAGATTGATCGGTACATTGTAAAAAATGAATCTATTTCTACACCGCCAAATTTCCCAGATAAAGAAAAAGGGAAGGGATTGGAAATGTCCCTTGTACCTGTCCCAATGGAGTGCAGCTTCCAGAAAATTATTAGGAGCCCAATCCATCTCCAGAATAGGCTTGCAGAATAGTGACCATAACTTGACAACCGATGGGCAAGTGAAAACGATGTGGTTTATAGATTCCTCTGCACTATAACAGAAAATGCATCTACTGGGGCCGTGATATCCTCTGTGAATTAGATTGTCCCATGTTAAAATCTTCCTCCTCCATACAAGCCATCCGAAAAGTAGAATTTTAGTTGGCAGATTCCTTTTCCAAAATACCTCAAATCCCATCTCCATATGAATGAAATTGTGATAAAGGGTAATATTATAATATAGTTGTTTAACCACCAAAGAGTCCTCCTTTAAGGACCCCGCCCACATCAGATAATCACCCTTCATATTAAAGGGTAATTCCAGCTGAGCCATAGTCTTAAATACCAGGGCATAATGCTCCCAGTGATCAATCAGTTGCCGGAGATAAAATAAGCCTCTCGTATAAAATATGTGCTTCAGTCCATCACTCATAAACAAAATTTCATTCAAGCCCAGTAACTTATCCCCACATATTTTTATATTATGAACACTGCTAAAAACCCATATAAGACCTTCAACCAACGTAATATGTACTTTAATCAAACTGTTCCAAATAGCCGACCCACCTTTTGGATAATGCACCTGTCTACTGTACAGGAATCTTAAGGCGTCTCTTTGAAATTATTTTGCAGCGATTATGTCTGTCCAAATTCCTTTTCTGGTGAGAGCCCTCCATAGAGATTTAGTAAGCAGAGCTTCGTTGAAAGCTCTAGGATTAAGAATGCCCCATCCGCTGAGCTTCTTTGGACAGAATAGCACCTCCAATTTACATAGGTGAATTTTTTTATTAGAGTCTGTCTCTCCCCACAGAAAATGAGATATATAAGATCTAATTCGGTCAATGATACCCTGTTGTAAAAAATACAGGTGTCCCCAATAGACAATTAACTGAGATAGAACTGCTTGGACCAGGATGTAACGCCCCCCCAAAGATAAATATCTATGAGTCCAATTTGATATTTTCTTCTTAAATTTCTCAACGAACCACATCCAGTCCTTGTTCTTATATGCATTGGGTTTCATTCTGAAACCAAGATAAATGAAGCCTTCCGACACATGAATTTTCCCAACCCCTAGAAAACTAGCAATGAATGAAATCTCATCATCATCTCCCTGATCAAAGAGAATAAAAGATTTTCCCTTGTTCATACAAATACTCGTCGCCGTCGCGAATCGATTCAGGAGATAATGAACATAAAACCAATACTTTCTCATTAAAGCCCCAAAAATCAATAGATCATCAACAAAGAGCGAATGGGTTATACTTACAACATTTGAAAAGCTGAAACCAGCGAAGTATCCAGCTCTGGTCGCCATGTGCATAAGTCAACTGAATCCATTCATCAACAGAATAAATATCATCAGAGAAAGCGTACATCCTTGTCTTAGCCCCCTCTCAGCACTGAAAAAATGGGTAGGATTCCCATTGATTAGTACAACATATCTCACAGAAGATATGCAGCCCATAATCCATCTTAAAGCTCCCAGAGGAACCCCCATCTTTAGAAGTAATATTCTGATATACGACCAGTCAGCTCTATCATAAGCCTTTAACAAATCAATCTTCATTATAATGCCTTCTTTATTACCTCCATGCATAGAATGTAAAACCTCTTGAGCAATAGCCACTGCGTCATGAATGGATCTGCCTTTTAGAAAACCATATTGTTCCTTCTCAATATGTTTTGCTAAAAATTATTTCAGCCAATTAGCAATGATCTTGGATGAGATCTTGTAGATCAGATTACATAAAGAAATGGGTCGATAATCGCCGAAGGTCTCTGGTTCAGATTTCTTGGCAATAAGAGCAATGAATGTAGCATTCATGTTAATGGGGATATGTCCCAGTAACCGGCCTTGTTCCACCACAGTGGTAATCTCCTCCCCCATGATATCAAAAAAATGACAGTAGAATTCTATAGGCCAACCATCCGGGCCAGGGCATTTATCATGTGCAAATGCTTTCAGGGTGGAAAAAACTTCCTCCTTTGTAACCACAACGTTTATTTTCTGACAGGCCTCCTCATCAAAACATCTTGAGTAATTTTGTAATATCCATTCCTGACTGTCTGAACATATTTCTTGATCTTTTTTATAAAAACTCAAAAAATGATTGAATGCTTCGTTTCTAATCTCCTCCTCTGAACGTACAATGCCCCCGTTTTCCTTCTTCATCTACCATATAGTGTTTGCATTCCTTCGAGCATTTGTTGTCTTATGGAAGAACTTTGTATTCATGTCACCCTTCCTCAGCCAAGTGATTCTAATTTTGAGCTTCCAGGTTAGCTCCTCCGTCTTTAAAATCTCCATTCTTCTACGTTGTAGATTCTCCATGTAGTAAAAAGTATCTTCCCCAGGAACGCTATGTGCAAAAGATGATTGAATTTCCATCAGTTTATGCCTGATTTCCGCCATCTCAACCTTCATTTTCCTTTTTTTATTGATTTCCCATTCCTTTGTGATATTTTTGATTTCCTGCATCTTGTGTGAGAAAGATGCCCATCCACCCGAATCCATAAATGCAGAATCCATAACCCACTTCTCTCTAATCAACTGATCATATTCCGGATCCATGAGCCAAGCCCGATTAAATTTGAAAGGCACAACTTTGCTCCTTTGAGCTCCCTTCCAAGTCAAGTAAATGGGTCTGTGATCATAGAGGTCCGAGATTAGAAACCCAGACTGAAAATGGCCCATTATAGTGAATAAATCTACATGCACCATAGCCCGATCTAATTGTTTTGCAATGAATTCATTTCCAGATCTGTGATTATTCCAAGTAGGATCTATAGGATTTGGCCTTATGTCCTTCAAAGAAGCCGCGTCCAAGATCAACTCAATGATACCAGCCAGAGGATCCATTCTCGCCTTAGCACCCCAAGATTCACCAGAGTTTAATGTTGCATTGTAATCACCCATAAAAATCAGATTTGGTAAATTAAGAATGCCCAATTTCTTAATTTTTTCCCAGAACCCAGCTTTGTTCTGACATGGCGCATACAGATTTATGATATTAATGTCATAATTAACCTCCTTAATTTTTCTCGACATCAAGATACCTCCAATAAAACGATAAGCTCTAAATATTGCCAGTTTAGGATTCCAACAGGAAACCAAGCCCCCTGCATGACCATTTGCATCGATCCCAGCGGCCATCCATCCTTTGCATATAGATATAACACACATTTAATAGCCTTACTCTGGTCACAAAGTTTCTTGTAATAAAATCATCCCTGGTCTAGATTCCAACACCAGATTCTTTAGGCGCAAATATTTAGAGGGGTCGCCCATACCCCTAATATTTAGAGAAATAATGAGAGTCATTGAGAGCCCATCCCGGGGCATATAGCTCTAAGGGCCCCAAAATCATTAGCAGAAGATACAGGAACGCTAGTTAAATCAAGAATCTCATTGTGTAAAAGCGAGCGAGTCTTAGCCCTCCCCTTCCCTCGAGATGGTCTAACCCCAAGGGCCGACTTTTTCCTATCAGCATTATTGGAAGCTTGAACAGATAATAGAGGACTGGATTTAGAAGAGGAAGGCAATCTGTCGAAAACAGTAAGAGTTGCCAGGTCAATCTCAGGGTTAGCAAAAAGGTAATCAATGTCGCCTCCAACAGAATTTCTAGGAGTCTCATCATTATAAACCACATTCTCTGGGGGGTCAGTAGGGGAGGATGGGGGAGATACCGGCTCCAGAGGCGGCATGGAAGGGGATGGGGTGTCATGAGAATCCTGTTGCAGAGATACATCGAGTGTCCCAGGGCGGGAAGACTTTATATCAGAGGAAGGTCTGCAACCAGTCGACAAATTTTTTGGAAGGATGTCAAAATCAGAGAAAGGGACATCCTTGGAAAGAGAAGTCCCCACAGGTTCAGAAGATATAGACAGGTAATTGCATTTACCAGAGTCACTTATTCCAGATATAGGTATATCTTCCAAGGGCAACGGAACCCTGTGGGAAGCCTGACGTGTAGAGTCCAAATGGTTCCCAGATTTAACCACAGATATACCCGGTCGGGTGGGCACCACAACAAATTCTGATGGACCCATAACACTTTTAGCCGGAATATCATCACCAGCATACCTCTAACATCTGGTAGCCAGATCCTGATTGAGATTATCCAAATGATTCGAGAGCGACGATAGCCTAGATGATGGAGCAGATAAAACTTCGTTAATATGAGATGCATCAATAGAAAATTCAGGGTCCGGATTACCTGATAGTCAGTCGCCACCGATAGACAAGTCCCGAGGTTCCATCCTGTCTGGGTGAGCGTCAGATCTTCGAGAGCTTCGTAACCTTGATGGATAGTTTCTTTTGAGATGCCCAGTTTGATGACAAATCAAGCACCGAAAGGGTATCCCCCAATAATCAGCCCTCTGCCGATATTTTCTCTGTCCCCAAACCAAATCAACCTTCGCGGCCAGACCCCCCCGTAAAATAGACCTCAACCAGAATCCATGCGACGCGTTTGTCGCATGTACCCAGTATTGCAGGGTCAATGTATCGTGTGCTCCCAATTGAATCCCCAATTGCACATAGAGCCTTGAGCGTCCAGAACTCAAGGGGAAGTCTGGGAAATTTCACCCACAGGGTCTGATTCATAGGCGCCTCCAATAAGGGATTAAATCCCAAATACCATGGTAGCAGTTGTAAAAAAGCTTTACCTTTAACCCATGGCTTATTGTAGATGAGAGAAACATCCTTCTCGTCCAGGAAATGTATGCTAATCCAATTGTTTAGGAGAAGACTAACTTTCGGCGTGTAGCCAACGATGGGATTCCAAGCAGACTTCGCCCATTCCACCATGTTTATTTCTTGTCCCTCAGCAAAGAACCATATCCCGATAAGTGCTCTCTTCTACAAGCTGATAACGCGGCCCCATAAGTCGTCATGCTCCATGACAACTTCCTTAATCACCATTGATGGTTTGTATACAACTACCTTCTTATTCCTCATTCTTCGTCTAGAAGCCCTCGCTGAATTGGGAAAAGATTTGCAATCTGAATGTCGCAGAATATAATCAGAAGGAAAACTGATAAAACTTTTTATGATTTCAACATCTTTTTCAAAATCCTTTTGGCCATCCTTGGCGATACCAACATGTCCATCCTTGTCATTAGCTCTAATGCCAGCAATGAAGGTAATGAAGGCCTCTTGACACGACGTGTCCGATCCCAAGACATCCATCGATATCGATGGAGTGATATTATGACAATAGTGAATGTTCTGACAGATCCCAACTACTTCGATCCGATATCAGTTGAATGTCAGGATATGGATCGGCTAGTAGCATTAACCAACCGCATAGGGAATGAATCATACATAAGACATTGTCAGAAAAAATATGATCAATCGTATCTTTAATGATCCCAATTCACCGATATTCCACAAATCCGTCTACTGTATGTCTATTTATGGAAGCCGGCATTCCAAGCCAAAACCCATCGAAATAGCCAACATACACCATCAGAGCATACTCCGTCACCCCACGTCTCTTAATTGCTCGTGGAGAAAAGGGTCAGTACCAACCACATTGTATCACCGCCATCCTTCGTCGTAAATGCGTCTGAAAAGTGGCCACCCTGCGAAATAGGAAATTTGAATTTTCCGGTAGGATAGCAGAGAATCCGATCGTAGTCTCAGCTTACATCACCCTACACTCACCGGTCAGACTGTAGGAACTACTGTTGACAGCAGCAACAACATACACATCCCGCACAATACCACCATTTATCAAAAAACCTGATACCAAATTCTCTGCATGGCTTAGAGATAATAATATATTCACTCCATCTGCACCACAGGGAATACCATAAAGATGAATTCCAACCGGACTGATATCCCAAATCCATAGTCGATTCTTGATAAGGAGGCTCACCTCCGCATTCTGGCATTGTCGCTAATGAAGATCTTAATGGATTCCTTTATTAACCACACAGCCAGAATCATAAGGAAGGATATGATGCATATCTCCGTCTGTTCCGAAAAAGTCAGCATGTGATGTGCAAATTTCATCCACCTTTCTTGTGATATCTTTCAGATAAAACCAGGGGTTCCAAAAACCCCCCCAACGCCACCAATCTAACTCTTTCCCAATCAAAAAACCGCCACCCAATCAGCTACCTTGCTTAGCTCAATCTCCACCTATCTGGAATATGGGTTTCGCAGAGTCATTGGGCTCAACCTTGGGTTTCTTGAAGATAGCCCATGCAGGGATGCTGTGAAATGGAGAGAATTCGACAATGCGTTCTTTTTCGCGTCCATCTCAACGGTAACTTATCTTATAAGAAGCATTCCCATATAGCTCTTCATGTTGTTGACATGGCAGCATCCGTAGGCGAGCTGCTCAAAATAAACAGGCACTTTATGAAACAAATTGTTGCTCAAAATAAACACCGCAGTAAGAAATTGCTGCTCAAAATAAAGGACGCGGTAGTAATTTGAGAGTGCATTGTGTTTTATTATTGTCCTCCTCCTGTAAATTTTTTTTGCAATTTTTTTTGTTTTTTTGAATACGTAGCATTTTCCCGACGCCATTGGAAACCATAGTCTTTATTTTGAAATGCACATATGAAATGGCGGTTAATGGAAGCAACACCAACATAACTAGTGTTGTTTTAGTTGTACGTTTAAGCAGAAAACATAGGCTCTGTATCTGCAGGTTTTGAACAGATGAGGTCATATGTTCGATATTTTCGATTAAATAGGCGGCCGTGTGCATTTTGAATATTATGTATGGAAGGCAGAGAATCTTCAATGGGATGCGTTCGCCGTCTGGATAGTCTGGGGGGAAATAATAGCAACAACAACAATAACAATACCAATGTGATGGTTGTCTCAATGGGCTAACATACCTCATCCGCAACACTAGCAGTATGAAGGTCTGCAAGCAACAACAACAACGTGTTGAACATGAACAATAACAGTAGCATTAACCTTCACGTTGTAAACTCTTCAGTGGCCCAGACTCCTACCAGTATCACCACGAACATAAGCCTACCCATAACCATGGCTATGGGGGACCAGAATCGTTGAAGAGAAAGCGAGGGAGACCTTGGAAGTGCGGGCCATATGGAAGCATGGCTTTGGAAATTGCGATCTGATGGGATTCTGTGGAGTGGAGATGATCCCTGGTAATCTCTGGGACCCTGTCCGCCATTTTCTTCACAAGCTCATCAAGTGACTGCGGGCAAGTATTGTATGCCTGATGCTTGAATTATGCATCCCTGATGACTAGTAGCTATTGTAGACAGGAAACCTTTCCCAATATTGCAAGGTGCGCACTGGGAAATTGATGAATCATGGTCATCCCGCAGTGTGTGGCAGTGTGACTTTACAGATCCAACGGTGGAAAAAAAAAGTACGAATCAACGGTGCAAAACAAAAAGATAGACGATTTGGGATGTGAAACGATTCAATAAGAAACACCTTTGGTGTAACGATATTATATTAATATATGAAAATGTACAAGAAATGTTTGAATGTTACACTGAGGGCTTGCTTATATAGTGCCCTTTCATGAATGGTCATGTTCATTAAGACATGCTTATTCATTAACCAATTTTTTTCTTAATTTTTAATTTTTTTTTAAAAATTCGGTAGGACCTGCTATTTTCTGTTAAGATGGGCAAGTTGCAAAAATATAAACATCAGCAGTTGTGGTGCCTCAACCCGCCCGAAGGAAACCGGGTCTGTTGGTCACCTTAACGAGTTGAAAGCTAACCAGAATTTATACTGTTTTAACCGATCAGTAGCAGCTAGTGCTACTCTACTATGACCATAGTATTTACATATAAAGCAGCATTGATAGATCCTGTCAACAAAATGCATGAAAAAAGACAAAAAAGAGAAGAAAATTTGACATCAGATCAGATAGGAAAATCTGGATTATTGACAGGAAATCCTGAAGGTTTTGCATCCTGAAGAAGGCAGAGCTATTGCTCCATATTTCCAATTTTGACATTTTGTTGATGCTGGATCGTTACCATCTCATGCATCTCCTGCTTCAGTGAGTGAAGTTCGAAAAGAACAGATGAATAAGATTGAGTTTCTTTTTGCTGAAGGCTTGCAATGGCTCTGGCCAACACACACTTTAGTTTCCAGTAAGTTTTCACTGATTGTTGAAAGAGGGATACTCTGCCCCTATTATTACCTGGGTCCAAGATGAAATCCAGAGTTTCCTGCTGCTCAGTGATATCTTTATCTTCTGCTTCAGAATCCTGCTCCCAATCTGCAATTGTAACTTTGATATCCTCAGGGGTAGAGGTCTCGAAGGTGGCAGCTAGAGTTTCCACGGTTTCCACATGAGATTTACGCCTCGTTTTGCAACTGGAGGGGTTCGAACAGGACGATGCCCAACACTCTGCCCAGATTTCGTCTGAGCCATAAAATCTGGAAACAGAGATTCAGGTAGGGGATAAAACCGAGATTGGTAAAGATTATGGAAACAAAAGAGAGACTTGGCTATTAGGGAATTAACCAATGAACGTTCCAACCAGGATATAGAAACAAGGCCGAAGTTAGAGATAAGGCGAGACAACTGGGTGGTTATACTCTGTCGCAATGTGAGTACACAATGGCTGAGAGTAGAAGTAGTTAACCTATACGAGTCCATACAATGCCGTAACAGAGAAATCAAATAACTAACAATTCGTAACCCCATAAGCAGAGATGCATAATAAATACCATAACTATGAATACAATGCGATTCCGGGCTTCTAAAACAGGGAATAACAGTAAGAGGTCGAACAATGAGAATAATTTCAAGAAGAAAAGCCATCACGAAATTAACCAGGGTACCCATCATGAAAGCAACCAGAATAGCCAGGTGTGAGGACTGTATATACCAGAGAAGCCTGAAGCACTTGAAACAACTCTGAACAGATCCAACCACCACAAAATTCAACAACCAGAGCCAGAAAGGAATAAACAAGAGAGTTCGTAGATTACCACAAACGAATAAAGCCCGACGCCTGTAACGATAATGCAACTTCCTTACTGAGTAAGTGCATGGATGACAGGTATTGATCAGCGTCATGTCCATCGGAGGTGGGAGTACGTTGCCTTAACGCTATCTGACAAGGAGTTAATGCCGAAGGAGTGTACATTAATTGCATGTATAGGCTGTCCCATTGCTCTAACAAGCACCCCGATCGGGGATTAATCATGAAAAAACTACAATTATAATTTATTATTCTTTTATCTATATTTATTCTATTTTATATAAATTATTTCCTTCAAAAGCTTTGCCCTCAAAGCTTTAGTGCTGACAATTTTCTTCACTTGTGTTTGTCATCCCGATATGTATAATTGTTCAATTGTCTCGACATGTATAGCTCTTCAGTGATATTAACTTGTTTATTTATTTAATAATTTAAATTATATAACTTATATTAATTTATAAAAATATATAATTTAATTGTATCGAGTCCACAAAAGATGGCCCTACTCTAATTAGACTGCTTTTTTGCCATGAAATTCATGGAAATTCCGGTAAGATTTTAAGAAAATTTGGCAATTATTTTTGTAAATCCAGGTTATAGCTATTAAACTTCAATATTTTGGGTGTTTTAGAGGATTTTGATGATGCTGAATCCATTTTCATTATCAAAAACATGATTCAAAAACTGTTAATGGAATATTTCTTAAATTTTTTTTACCGGCATAACTACTTTTGGCTGTCCAAGCAATTCCCCCACCTCCGTAGACCATTCCCAAAAGATGAGTCACCATGAGACGTCGAATCCGTTGGCTGATCATGGAATAAACGCTGGTTTGGTTGACCGTTTTACTGAGTGGGTGGTGGCAGGGACACCTCAGGGATTGTCTAGCAGCCGAAGGTATAACGCGTGGGCATAGGGGACAAGCAACATATGGTGTCAGGATTGACGACCGGGTGGGCAGACAGGACCCTAATAACGCCGGTTTGGTTGCTATAGGACATAGGAATATAGCTCAACGCTCAGAGATAATACATTAAATAAATAAATACATCCACTCCATAAATGGATCCAAATTCGTAGATGTATTCAGAAATCAAATATTGTAATGGATTGCTTCTCGTGCTTTGATCTTGCATAACAGGTTCGATTCATTACAAATAGGGCTTCAATCCAATACAACAAACTTATGTATAAGTGTAAACAAGCTCCTTCACGTTAATCTTTTTTTTTTTTTTTTTTCAGAAAGAAAAAAACGCTGTTTTATATATTAAGATATGCAAAACAGTACATATTACATGATGATACAGTGCGTAGCAGCACTGTGCAAATAGTGCGAATTATAGAGCATAGATAATGCATTCAGTTACAATATATTATGCCCCATATATACCGGTAGAAAGAAACCGACGAAGGCAAAAGTTTATGATGTGTCCACAAATTATATCAAAATGTTTGGCACCATAAAATGCCACTACTTAATTCTAGGAACCAGAGTAAACATGTGGAAAAACCGGCTCATATACCCCATCCGAAGGACACATCCAGGGAGAGGAGTACGTGAGGGAAACAACCTCGCTTGCATATTATGTTCATCCAAAAATAGGCACGCTTGCACCTGAAAAGAAAACATATATAAAATCTGTCCCGCCTGCAGGAGGAGGATATCCAGGTCCTGATGGCCCACGGAATTTTCCATAGCAGCAAACGGACCTCTTATATAGAAGGGAGGATTGAATGTCATTTGGGGGCCCCAAGCGGGTCGCCAGCACCAAGCACCCTGAGATCAGCAGCAGAATAAATTGGGACTTCCCTGAGGTCAAGAAGTTCATCCCGGAAAAGGGATTTTGTTTTTGGCCTCCCTCTGAAATGTCTGGATGCAGATTTTGATTTTTTCCTCACCGTAATATTGCACCCCGAAGCTGGCGAGATGAAAATATCAGGGTCCCTAGGGATGTTATCAAAAATAGTGAGGGCAGCCAAATCAAGGTTTGGGTTATTTAATAGGGATTCAATATCACATCCAACAGAATTTATGGGGGAGTCTAAAAGGTCCACATTCTCGAAATTATGTGGAGAGGGAGGAGAGGGGGGAGGCATGGACGGGGGAGGAGGCATGGAGGGGGAGGGATATAATGGATCAGGTGTGGGGCAGGTTTGATGGTTTTCAACAAGAGCAATAGTGACATTAAGAGAGTCCGATAAGTCCACATTCTCAATATATTGTGGGGAGGGGGAAGGGGATGCGTATTCAAGGGGCGGCATGGTTGGAGAGGTGTATAAAGGTGCAGAGCTGGGGCGGGTTTGATGGTGGACAGCAGAATCAGTAGGGACATAAGGAATTTTATCCTCCATTATGATAGTGGATCCAAGGTTTACTTCGGCTTCTAAATGAATGGGCGAACCGGTATTCATCGGGGAAGTAAAAACATTTATGTCTTTAGCATCAAATGGCGCCGAACGTAATTCAGATCCATTAGGCGGGGTAAAATCCTTGTGAGGTGGAGATAATTCCTCACAATGTGCACTATCTTTAGCAGATGAATGAAAACTAGAAGCCAGAAAGGGAGGAATACCTGATAGGGAGACATTTCGTTGTACATTTGGAGTCACCTCCCTATGAACAACAACAAACCTTTGATTGCCCCGACGGGGCCCCCAATGCCGCCGGGGGCAGTTGCCCTTCAGATGGCCAATGTTGTGACAAACCAAGCATCGGAAAGGAATGCCCCAATAATCCACCCTTTGCCTGTGTCTTCTCGGACCCCAAACAAGATCAATATCCCCGGGCAAGCCCCCAGAGAAGACCAATTCGACTAATAACCAGGCAATGCGTTTGTCGCTGGCATCAAGCATGCTAGAGTCGATGTATTTCGTGCATCCTATGGAATTTCTAATGGCCCTTATTGCCTTATCTGTCCAGAACTCCAGCGGAAGGCCCGAGAGCTTTACCCACACTGTCCTATTCTTAGGGGCCTCCATAATTGGATTAAAACCAAGGTACCATGGCAGAAGTTGCAATAAACTCTTTCCACGTACCCATGGCTTGTCAACAATCAAGGCCACATCTTTTTCGTTCTTAAGGTGAATGCTGTACCAATTATTAAGGAGCAAGCTGACTTTCGGAGCATATCCCACCATGGGGCTCCATGCTTTCTCTGCCCATTCTATCATATCTATCTCCTGTCCATTGGAAAACATCCAATGCCCGATTAAAGCACATTTCTGCAAACAAAAGACCCGCCCACATAGATCCTCATGATCCATCATCACTTCTTTGACATCCATAGCAGGCTTGTAGTAGGCAAGACGATTTTTTCCCTGTCTGTGCCTGCCTCTGCAGGACGAACCAGCCTTGGTCCCATTCAAATTCCCCCCACCAGGATTTACCTGCCGATTCTCATGGAAATCAGGAGGCGCAAAGATGGACTGTGCAATAATTGAAGCGTCCAGCTCGAATTCCTTTTGTTGAGATTGATCCGCGTCCCTCGTGGCAGCATTCTTTTTGCAATCACGAACCGTCTGCTTGATAATTTGATCATCAACATTAAAATTCTCTGATAGCTTTAAAACATCCAGAGGAGTGGATGCATTAACATCCCCGAGGCCGGATAAATTCACCGAAATCCCGATATTCGCCCCAGCCATATCTATATGACAAGCCCCAAGTACAAACTTCTGATGAGACAGATGCCGACACTTAGACGCATTCAAAAGAAATTGACTATAAATACGACATCTTCAGGAATGTGAAAGAGGCCTCCCGATATGTGAAACAGTCAAATCCAGAAAAAATCAGGGAATATACGTCGAAACGGTCACCCTGTAATTAAGAAACTGACAACACCATCGAAAGCCTTTGTAGCACCGGACATATGAATGATGAGATCTAAATAATAAAACCACCTATAAAACACAGAAAATCTCGATGCCAATACTCCATCAGGAAAAGCAATGTCAGATGACCAGAAGGTAGATGCGTACCGAGAGCCGCCACAGCTAAGAGAGCAGATGATTGTCTAAAAGTGGAAATAAATGCTCGAAAAGAATAAGCAATCCCAAAGAGGAATATGATATTCAATCAAGGACATTCAATCCAAATCATCCGAGAGAGGATCCACCAAAATTAATGCATGTATCCATACACCTGCCAGACCAATAAATAATGCCTTGGAAGAGTGCGCCTAGAAAATATCATCCCAACATCAACAGTGATGATCCATCCGAAATTTGAATTTAGCCAGAAAATACTGCAAATTCAAATGCAGTCAACCGGAAAACCGTCGGAAAAACCAGTCCAAAGGATATTGCACCTCTCAAACTAGACAACAACAGCAGCAATAACATCCGGAAATAGTCCACCACCTTTCACGAAAACGAATACCAAAATTCTTGCATGGTCGGGAAATACTGATGGAATCAAAACAGCATCTCCAAAGAGTAAACCACCAATCCGACCAGGATGATTCAGAGTCGAAGGACTCCGAAGATGATCCCTGACTCATCAATAGTCACCAAAAACAATCGCAGATTGTTTGCGGAGAGTACAAGCAAGATGAGAAGAGAGAAGAGACACAACAAACTCGCAGCTGGCCAAAAATCAGCACATATGAAAACATCAATAGCCACCAAAAGCGACAAAATATGTCCAAAATGGGTTCCAGCAAACATAAAAAACTGCAACACATCAACATTAGCCACCAGAAGCAACAAAATTTGGACATTGGGTTCCAGCAAATCTGCAGTTGCCACCAAATCAACAAAAGATGTCCCCGTTGGGTACCAGCTAACATCAAAGACTGCAGATCATCAGCAATTGCCACCAGAAGCAGACATTATTGTCCAAATTGGGTACCAGCTATCAGCCAGAAGCAAACGTTTCTGCATATGCACCTCCCATGCCCTAACTGCTGATGGCGATGACGACTTTGATGGTCTCTGTGCAAATATTCCAATCTCAATGCACACTAGTAATAATAACCCTCCCCCACCTCCTGCAGTTCCCAGCCATTTAATCCAACCGCTTGCTCAGCTCATGCCAAGGGAAGAAGTAATATCATTTCTATGGCAATTATCTCGGGGTATAATGTTGGAGGATTTTCCTATCTATTTGTATTAAGTTGTGGCTTTGCTTCCCATATTCTTCCTTTACGGATCAAGCCTTCACGTTAATCTATGGCACTACTGACTCAATGAGTCATCACTTTGCACTGCATCTGAAATGCCCCGAAGCAATATCCTAATATCTTCCCCATATTCATTCACAATATTGCTTTGAACAAGATTTCCAAAAAATTCAAACATGTTCTCCTATAATCACACTATGACCACATTGCTTATAAAGTGCAATTGTAATTATAAAACCATATAACAATTGAATTATTTCAAATAATTTGAAACGTGCTGCCATAAGTTCTGCAATTCAAACGACTTCCTTTATTAGTCGCTGCCTGGACTATAGCGTTTGATAGAACGTTGACCGCATATTAAACTAAACATTGACTTTTAAAATGATATGGCTATATATTTTAACTTGATTATATGTTTCAATTATATAATAAAAATAAAATGATTTATTTTAAATATGATTGGGTACTGAGGTTTGAGGTCTTATTGCCGAACTTTGGATAAACAACTTTCCTCGTATTCAATGGCCAAAAAGTTAGTGCAACGTATTTTAACCAATAACCAAAGTCCGGTTGTGGGGATGCAACAAAGTTGGGCAATCTTTTTTATAACCAAAGTTTCTGTGATTTACTGTTTTTTTATATCCAAACTGTTTCTTCATATCCAAATTGAACTCTACTTTTCTATCCAGAGTTTTATGGGCAACCATTTTCTATTGGAACTTTTCTTCATATCGAAAGTTTTCTGGGCAAATTTTGCCACCCTTCCGGCAACAAGCCACCTGCCACTTTTTCTCGCCCCCTGTCACCTCTTCCATCATCATGCTCCCTTTTCATTCTACTGCAACATTTCAACATCCTCCCGTCCCTTCTTCATTCCAAGACAATATTTCAATAGCGTAAGCTTGAGTTTCTAGCAATGCGGCTTGTGTACATCATATATCACACCCTAGATATGCGGCGCAAGCTAGATCTTTCTTCTACCTAGCCACTGAAATCTTGCATTGCATAAATCACAATGAGTTAAGGTAAATCCTCATAAATCACAATGAGTTAAGCTAATACAGTTTTAACTCTCAACCAGACTGCACAGTAACAACGAAGAACTACATTCCACTGAGATAGCAGAGCACTGCATTCCAACATAGAATACTGAAGCATAAAAGGCTGCAAGAAGGACTTGATTAGAAGCTCAAATCCTTTTCTAATATGCAACCTCTATCAGGCTAGTGTTCGATAATTTGTAAAAGTCATGAGGATATTTCATGGATGATAAATTTCATTAGCTATTTCATGAATAATACATATACATATCTAGATAAATACTCATATATACTTATCTACTTGGTTGAAACTGTGATTCTATAAAATACTGAAACTGTGATTCTATAAAATACAAACTCCGTTTAAAAGATTTAATTTCATTGGGATGCATTTAAGGGTTGAATTGGAGGTCAAGTGTGCTTATGGGGATACACTCTAACTTGTTCAATGTCGAAGTGAAATTCTATCAAATGTCTCATTGGGGTGATGCTTGTGCAGGAAGTCTAGCTTGAGTCTATACAGACCTATTTATTCCATAATTGCTATGAAGAACCTTATGTCTGAAAGGGTCAATCAAACTTAATAAAGTAGACAACAGAAATGCTAACATCAATCATACAAACACAAGGTTGATACTTCCTCTAAGAAAACGGAAGCTCATGTTGTGGCATTCACTATAAACCTAGATTGTGTAGACTTAATGGTCTTCCAAGCACCCTTGTCAAGGATTTGGGTTAGTTTTTTAATGCTCATTATTGATGGGTATTATATCACATATATATGAGTTCTTTCAGATATGGATAATTATACAACATTAGAGAATGTGTAATAATCACCTCTCAAAAGTTTAGCATAATGCTCTCGGCCATATACATATTGTTTTGTCAAAGAATGTTTTTTTCACTATTAATATATTCCATGACATACTGCTTCTTCTGTATGATTTTCCCTGACTGCTTTTCCCACAGTCTATAGTCCAACCACCAAGCATATTAATATATTCCATGACATACCACTTCTTCTATATGATCTTACCTGACCGCTTCTCTCACAACCTATAGTCCAACCACCAAGCATATCCCTGAGCCTACTAATGTAGTCAACAGAAGATGAAGTTTAACGATAGCTACAAACATTCTACTTCTATAGAATTCAGATTGAAATCATTATTTAAAATATATGTATATACAGTGGCCCTGCATTTAGGCCTGCATTTAGAGGACACTTTTTCTGCTATTTAATAGTCTAATTGTTAAACACTGCATGGAGGTTAGGGAAATGACTCTACGTTTGCTAGATGTCATATCAGAGAGCCTGAGACTAAAACCAACTTTCTGAATAAAGCTCACCTATGACAACATAACCAATATATGAAAATAAATTACTACCCTCGCTTCTTGAACCCATAACTCACCTATGGCTTACCAAGTCATACAAATCCCAGTTCTTCTCCAGGATCAGGTGTCCCGGATGCAAGTGCTTAACAATGGAAATTGGATTGTTGTTCAGCCCATTCCAAATTGCTTTGTAGTCAACATTGGAGGGCAATTATAGGTAAATCCCAGGATCAAATTAATGATCAGTCTAGCCCATAAAAAACAATCACAATATATACTCATATAGCAAGTTGTTTTTTTGGTTGATGATATAGTTCCTCATTGTGTTTTAGGTTTTGAGCAGTGGCTTATACAAAAGCACAATCCACTGCGCTATATATTGCAATGTTCTACGGTCCTTCTAATGATGCAGTGATAGAATGTGTCTTTTCATTAATCAACCCTCAAAATCCTACTCGTTACGGGAAATGAACTCGTTAAGGGAAATTAACTTACGAAGAATACATAGGTGGATAGTGTACTTCTCTAGTTATCCTTTTACACAAAACCGATCTATTTTTTCCAGTTTAAGAACATAATTCGCTGATATATCAAGAAAATATCATAGGTTATGTTTGAATCATTTTCCTTCTAATGCAGAGTGATGGCAATACTTGCTGCATAAATGATATCTCCATGGGAGTTAGTATGAAAAATATTTTTCTTTTTGTGAAGCAGAAACAACCAGAGTAACAATGCCAGTTTCGGGGCCGGAGTCGTCTTCACAATAGTAGAGATATTCATTACATTATAGGCTGAACTTTGACAACCTTTGCTTCTTTCTTCCATTACAGGCTCAACTTTGATCGCCTTTGCTTCTTTCTTCCAGAGCTGAGTGCCTACACACAAAAACATAAAATTTGTCCCAATTATTAAATCACTTGGAAAGAGCATAGTTCAGTGGTGAAATAACAGGTGCAAAAGCCATGATCCAATCAAATGATCCATATGAAAGTCCTGAGTGGTACTTCTGGCCTGGCTAAAAATCACCACTTCCTCCTTCCTGGTAAATAGAGTGTATATGGTGACCACTATCTAAAATACCATAACATGAGGGTGATGGTTCGCTTTACCTTTACCATAACAAGTGGCACACATGCATAAATATGGAAGATAATGGACAACTCACAAATCGAGACAGAACTGTGTGCCGTGTTCATGTGCCTTGTCAGGGGATGTTTCCAAGATTTATTCAATAAATAATTGTTTTCTTCTTGTTGCCCTCTTAAATCCATTCTTAAATCAACAAATTTGGTTATAGAGTTTAAATCGGAATTAAATTCTTATAATTATATACTCTTCTAGTTTTACGAAAGAATCCTTAGGTTATGTTATCGATGGTACTGAGACTCCTAGAAATGAATGTGCCATATATTTTTGCACCATGGATGTAGGTTGGGTGAACCCAACCAAACCATGTAAAAAAAAGAAAATATAGATGGAAAAAAAATAATATTCACTACCATTAATTTTGAATAAGAAATTAATTCCAACTAAATAAATTTTAATTGAATAAGAAGGCTTTAAAGCTACCACTAAAAAAATCTTTATGGTATGTTTTCTAGTGAAGTACTAATCCATAATCCAGACACAAAGATTTCATACTGAAATGAAAACATAAACCTCATAAAATTATGTTATAGTTTTGATTATTATTCGCCATTGTTTTTATTTAAAACAAGATCATGCCGCAGAATCATGTTCAACAGACCATATACCATTATACCGAGGGACAGGTTAAAAAAAATAATTAAAATTTATTTTCTCTGTAAATTTTATTTTTTCACAGTGGCTCCCACAGTCTATTATTAGAAAAACCTGCCCATGCATATGATGTGCGCCTCTGAGCTTTTATTTTGAAGATTTGTTATTGAGTTTTTATTTTAATTTTGACTTGTACAACGAGAGGGCTTAAATGAAAGTCCAAGCATATTTAATGACTTCAATTCTACTCATAATATTTATGATATTTTTATTGAAAATAAATCTACTGGTTTTATATTCATATGTGGCTTTTGAATTTCAAAGCTCATTATTTCTTTCATTTTAAGCTTCATTTTATTGAAAATAAATCTGCTGGTTGTATATTCATGTCGCCTTTGAATTTCAAAGCCCATTATTTCTTTCATTTTAAGCTTCATTTTAAGTTTTTTAGAAATTCAAAATTTCAAAATTTCGATCTTTTGGGTTCAAGATCTGAATATTGCAATTTTAAAATTTATAAATATTATTATTATTAAATGTAATTATAATTTTTTAAATATTAAGTAAAGAATTTAATTCTGGAAATTCAAAATTTCAAAATTTCAATCTTTTGGGTTCAAGATCTAAATATTGCAATTTTAAAATTTTATTATTAAAAAATGTAATTATAATTCTTTAAATATTAAATAAAGAATTTAATTATTTTTACACTAGTTACATTTATTCTCAAATGTTTGACATGTTGAATTCCAGGAATAACTTCTGCCCTGCAGAAGCCTCCCTTATATATTCCTATATGAGAAATTATGCACTGTTAAAACTAATCATTTTATGTTAGCTTTATTTGTTAAAAGTTTCTTACAGTTGTACAGTACAATATAGCAGATATGTACAACAACAAAGTGTGAAGGGGTTCTTTCAAACAGATTTGCAGTTTGGAAAATTTTGAACTCTTATATTGATTCACGAGATCTTACCGAACCAAATCTATTTGGACCATATCTTATAACACCAGACCAAGCAAATCCATCCTGAGTGAATGTGTGGGTTGATTATGCCAGTCATCTAATTGGAAAATCCAGATTGATAGCCACATTCGGTTGATTATGCAGTCCTCCAGTTGATTCAGTCGATGAAGCAAATCAAGAATGATAGCCATATCCATACTCATATATAGATCCCCTAGACCCATATACAAAAACTTATTTATACTTAATCGAAATAGATTTAACTCATACTCAATAACAGTGCCCTTAGACCCATATACAAAACTTTATTTAGTATATATAGTATATATTTGCTCATATAGTATATTTCTCACACTTTGGTATACAAAAATATTTGGACCCTGACATGGAAAAAAAAATAGACTTAATATGAAGCAAATTAACGTCTATGTGCTTAAAAAATTCAAAACAAACTTACACAGAAAGACATTGCAGAATAACATACTTCATATCAAGCAAATTAACGTTTATGTGCTTCAAAAATCTCAAAACAAACTTATGGAGAGGCAGGGACTCTCGGATGCATGCAGTCCTTGTTATATCCAGACTCTGTAACTTTTCCTTTTCATCGAAATATAAGCTGTTACAGTGACTATGGAATCAATGGACCTTTGGTAAGTGCCATAATGATCATACTAATATCATGGCTATTGATGTTAAATCTTGAACCACTAGTCTCAACATCATGAACTGCAATGTTTGCATTCAGATATTTTAAAGTGGTAATGCAAATTATAATTACATTCACAATAATGTCCACAAAACATTCAAATTCTAAGATGAGGCACTCATTCTTGATCCAGGCGAAGTATATTATTGACATTCCATTGTAGAGGTCTTCATTGGCTATATTTATGGAATTCTGGCGCTACAAGAGATTGAAAGCAACCTCAACTACATAATGCGAGAAGACGTTCATGAATCCCAAACTATAAATTGTGCAGTCGTAAAACATTTGATGATAAATTATTAAGACCGTACTATCAATTTTGAAAAATTATGACTTTTCAAGATCAGAAAGAATGCACACAAAGGCACACCCACAATTTTTGGGTAGGGAAATTAGATCTTCGTCTTTCAAACCAATGAGATCCACGATTTTGGAAATTTCTGTGTACACTTCCTTTGCATACTCACATGAAGAGTAATATTGGTGACATAAACAAATTAGAGGTTCATCAACTACTTGGAACAAGTATTCATATCCCTTTATTGACCAACAAGTCTCTTTTTTTTCTTGACTATATTGGAAATAACCTCAAGACCTAACATTATATTTAGTGTTGGGTTGTTGAGGATGTGTTGGTGCATATGTTGCCTCATCATAGAATGAGGGATGGCATCATTAATGTTGAAGGGTTGATAGGTGTATGGGTTCATGACATCGTGCTTCATGTCCCAAGTCCTCTCTAGTGTAGCTGAACCATTTGTTATATTTTCCAGGGAGGTGTAACCCTTGTTGTGCTTGTGACCATCAAGGTTTTGAGGTAATGAAAGTTCAGAATTACAAGTATTCATCCCATTTAATGGTTGACATGAACTTCTTGGAGGGAGAAACTTATTAATTTCACTTTTAAAAGTCATGGCTTGCAGAAGTCTTTTTCGTGAAATTGTAAACCTTTATCTTCTTACCAAGGGCGACCTTGTTGGTTGCTATTGATAAAAATCATTAAAATGTTCTTTACCATTATTAAATGTAATGTTTTGTGCATTATTCTCATATTTTTTATCTTAGTTTTTTTCCTCTTTCCCATAAACCACTTTTTCTTTTTCAAATATGTCATCTTCATAATTATCTTCTTCTTTTCCTCCTTCCACATTTTCCTCTTCATCATCATCAATGTCTTCTTCCTCATTGTTATGATATTGTTCATTTTCTTATTTCACAATATAGTCCTCATCCACATCATCTTGATCTATATCATTCTCATACACATCAAGATCAACTTCATCTTGATCTATATCATCCTCATCCGCATCAGGATAAAATTCTTCTGGATCCTCATCTTGATCGATATCATTTTCATATTCATCATTATCTATTACATCTTCATTTTCATTATCATTATTCTAATCAAAATATTCGTCTCCTACTTCACCTTATTTCATTTATTAACCATTGCTATCATCCTCCTTATTATGGATTTTTGCATAACTTCTCTTTAGACATGCTATAACTTCTGCACATGATTTTTCTAATCACTGAAATGCTTCTTGAATTTTACTAAACTGCTCAATGATTTCAGGACATAAACATATTGGCATATTGTGTGGCGGATAATGTCCAAAGGCTAGCATGGCTTTGATACCAGTGAAGCAACAAAAATATAGCTTGTTGACTTTAAATATAAAATACACAAATGTATTTATAAATAATATTTTATTAATATATGAAAATGTACAAGAGATGTTTGAATGTTACAATGAGGTCCTGCTTATATACCTAGGCAGGTGCCCGTTCATGAATGTTCATGTCCAGTAAGGAATTCCTCTTCATTAACTAATCATTAATTAACTACAATTATGATTTATTATTATTTTATCTATATTTATTCTATTTTATATAAATTATATTCGTAACAGACTACAAAGCCCTCAACAAGAGGATGATTAAGAAAAAGTAACCAATACCAAGGATCAATGATCTCTTGGATAAACTGCATGGATAAGTGGACTTATCCAAAATCAATTTGAGGTCGAGTTATCACAAGATTAGGGTTTGAGAGCAGGGACATACAAAAGACAATTTTCAAATGTCATTATGGACATTATGAATTTATCATCATGCCATTATGGCTGACGAATGCACCAGATACCTTCCTTTCATGTATGAATCATATAGTCAGGTGAAAGTTACAAATTTTTTTGTTAGTTTACTTTTATGATCTTCTCATTTACAACAAAACCTTGGATGATAACTTGAGGGACTTAGACGAGGTGTTGAGCATATAAGAGGAGTAGTTATTCTATTCCAAGGAGTCCATATGTGAATTTGGGATAACAAAGATTTTATATCTTGGCCTCGTCATCAACACAGGAGGAGTGCGAGTCCACCAATATAAGATTAAAGTTATCATTGAGTGGCCAAAACCCAAGAACCTCACTAAGTTGAGGGGATTCATGTAGATATGCAATTATTATCAATGATTTGTTAAGGGTTATTATCATATGGTGGAACCCCTGATAAATTTGAGGAAAAAAGGGTCTTTCAGATGCATAAAAGAAGCACAACACACTTTTGATTGGTGCAAGGAGGTAATGAATTTTGTCTCATTTTTTCACTCCCAGATTTCTCACTACCTTTTGTTTTTTAGTGTGATGCCTTAGGGGAATTCATAGGAGCAGTATTGATGCACGATGGGCATCCAATCACTTTCGAAAGTTGGAAACTAAGGTAGACAAAGAGGCTCTACTCTATATATGAAAAGGAGATGTTGGCCATAATGCATGCACTCTCAAAGTTTAGGTAGTAATTGGTGGGAGGAATATTCATGGTAAAAACAGATCATAATAGCCTAAGATACTTTTTATAGAAAAAAAAAACTCAATTAGAGGCAATAGAAGTGGGTCAACAAAATTCAGGTCTATGATTTTGACATCGAGTATGTGAAGTGGAAGAATAATTTGGTGGTTGATGATATCTCTAAGATGTCAGTGGCTTGCTCTCTCATGGAGATTGATAATGATTGGATGCCACTTCTACTAGTGGAATACTCAAAGAATAAGTTTGTATACAAGTTTATGGATGGAATAATGTAGGATGATAGGTACAAAGTCATTAATGACATTATCTATTACAAAGGAAGGATATTCTTGGTCCCTGATTCATAGCTCAAGGAGAGGATCATGAGGGCCTTGCATGAATCAAACTTATCTAAACGCCAGGGGTTCTCCAAAACATACAATTAGGTACGGGAAAGTTTTTTGTGGAAATGCATCATGGGGATGTTTAGAGACATGTAGTTGAATGTGCCATCTTCCAGCATAATAAAATAGAGGAGACCCACCCAACGGGACTACTACAACTACTAGCAATCCCAAATAAAAAAATGAGAGAGTATCTCTATGGATTTCATCACAGGGATTCCAAAGGTGCGAGGGAAGGACTGCATCTATGTGGCGGTAGATAAATTTACAAAATTTGCCCATTTCATGGCCATATATTCCAAATAATTAGTGGCATAGGTGGCGAATATGTTCTTTCAGGAAGTGTTTATATTTCCTGGGGTCCCCAATCACATTGTCAGTCACAAAGATAACATATTCCTTAGTGTGTTCTAGCAAGAGAGTTATGAATATAATTCATATAAAAATAATAAATATAAATATAATTATAAATATAACAATAATAAATAATAATTAATTAACTAATGGTTAGCTAGTTAGTAATGAAGATACATGTCTTAGAGACATGGTCATTCATGAAAGGGAACCTGCCTAGGGTATATAAGCAAGCCCTTATTCTCATTTGTAAATATCTTACATCAATTCAATATACAATAATCAATATACAATTACATGTCTTACCATGGACATTTATTTCTTTGAAGTATTTTAAATATTTTCGCTAGGTATACGAATTTTGGTAATTACATTGGTATCAAAGCCACATAGGCGGCCTTTGGCGATCAACCTCCCGTCAATCTTGTTGTTGTGTAATTGAAGTGTTTCACTCAGAGTTTGGAGAATCTCCATATCACCATTTAGGCGTCCCCCCCCAAAAAAAAGAAAAGAAAAAAGGCCTTTGACCATTGACATTTCAAAGATTCTAGTAAAAAAAATAGTCCGAAATAAATTTTGAAGGGGAACATCCATATATATAAAAAGGTTCTACATTATTGATAAAAGTTGCATGATAAAGTCAAAAGAGAATCTTTCCAAATGTCTTAAAAACTATACATAAAGAGAAGGTAGACTATATAAGATTATCTTGATTCTTCATTAAGTGGTTTACAAGTTCGTGTTTTAGCAACCCATGGTAATTGCCCATGGTATTTTCGAGGTAAAAATAAAAGTAAAAGGAATATAAAATCTCTTTATGTGAATGGTATGTTTTACTTTTTACGTAGAGAAAATTAACGGAGTCAAAGACACATAAGTGGACATATATTTTATATTATACCCAAAAAGGTGAATAGCCACGTTTCACTAGGGTTGTAACTTTTCAAAAAGAGAAATTTTTTTTATAAATATATAGCATTTTTTTATTATAAAAAATAATAAACAAAACAAATTTAAAAAATAAAAAGAAAGAGAAAGTAAAAACAAAATCATAAAAGAATAAGAAGAAGAGAGTTTAAGATAAAAAAGCAATTATTGAGAATAATAATAATAATAATAATTATTATTATTTTATTTTAAATAATCCATAAAAGTGTTGAAATTCACCAAAGAAAACAGGGTTATCCTTAAACCGTAAGCTCATCAAGGAATATAAAAGAAGTCCATTTTTGAATAAAAATCAAATGGAGTCTAATTCGAAGATGAACAAAGAAACTATGGATTCCATACATAACTCTACATTTTGGACCAGATGTCCATCTTGTCGAACAAAAGATCAGTATTTATCGATTTTTAAAAATCACGCAATACCATATCCAAAATGTCTAAGATTTTTTACATTAGAATAATATCAAGATAACACCCAAACACAAATTAAAACATTAAAATAAGAAATCACAAAACTTCAATAAAAGGATGAAGCATTAAAAAAATATAAATATCTCCAAGATCAGTTTCATGAAAAATCAACAGAAAGCAACTAAGAAATTTGGCATCTAAGGGACCACAATGAGAAATTACTTTTACAGCTAAAAAAGTCCAAGGTTAAGAAACAAAGACTAAAACAAGAAAAAGAAAGTTCTGATAAGGAACTATGTTGAAATGTCTCCCAAAGGGGGCTTTTGATTTAATTTTCCCTTAATTAAATTGGAAGAGAAATTGTAATTTCATCTCATGACAACTTTTATTACTTAACTAAGTCAGAATTTCTGAGTTAGCTTAGGAAATTCGAGTTGAGGGTCTGATAGGATGTGTGTGGAGTTGTCCCCTGATTTAAGGGGGACTAATTATAGTTATTTGTGAGTTGTAATTAGTTAACTCAATTAATTGAGTTAAAATCAATTTAACTAGTTCTAACTAAGAGATGAACTAATGATAGGTATAATGAATTAAATCTGATTCAATTCACAAGTAGTGATCAATTAGTTAAATGATAATTCGCTATAAATAGCAGTTGCATGTCATTTCTAAGGAAGGCCCAGTTGGGGCTGAGGTTAAAGGAATGATAACTATAGGTTGTATAATTAGAAAATTGTACAAGTCATTTATAGAGTCATGTGGAGGCCAAGGGTGCATTGGAAAATTAATTGAAAAATGAATTTCCTATTTAGTAGGGTGACAATTCCTCCAAGAATGAATGAGCAAGGCAGGCTGAGCAGAGGTCGAGAATTCATTGATTTTGCCTAGATCAAAGTGAGATAGTTGGTAGAGTGTAGGAATTTATCTGAGAGATAAAGCATTGTATTTTTTCATGGTCTTGACCTTATACAATATACAGATAGCGGAGTTTTAAGCAATGTGTTTTCCTAAGATACATCTTGTGTTGTGTGATTGATTGTCTCTTTCTCTTACTCATTATGTGATTATGTGATCGTGACTTGCTTCCCCAAATTGTAGAAGGATTCAGTATCTTGCTTTAGAACATTACAATACCAGTTTGAATCCCATTGTTAGATTTTTGACATGGTATCAGAGCACTAGGAATAAAAATAAAAAGAGAATAACATAGTTTGTTTTGATCAGGTTTGAATTTGCAGATTTATTCTTCAAGATCCAACAACAAATCAAGATGCCTTTCAATGGCTTGAGACTCAAATATGAACTCGGGGGAAATTTGAATTATATTGCATGGAAGGACAAGATGGAGGTAGTTCTTGAGGACAATAGACATAAGGCTTTCATAGATACTGATGTCCCACAATAGTGGATTCTCAACTTCTTGATGCATGGAAGAAGAATGTAGCAAAGGCGAGAAGGATCTTGTTAGAGGGAGTTCGAGACCATATTGTCTCAAGTATCCATCAGAAGGAAACTCACATGATATGTGGAAAGCCTTAACATATTTGTATCGAATAAAAGTGAACACAGAAGTCGTGCGTTGAACACAAGCTTCAGAAGATCAAAATGGGAGAAGGGTGATGATCCAAAAATACTTACGAAGTTCACTCAATGTCGAGATGAGTCAGCGTTGGGATCAAAGCGACGAGATGATTTTATGAGCATGGGGCTTCTTTCAGGGCTCTTCCTGTGAGCTTACAGATACCAGGAATCCGTTAATGGAGTTGAGAAGTCGCCGTATTGGGAGGGACAATGGCCCCACTTGACACAAAAAAAGAAATTGGTGAGCACTTGATATGGATCCTCATCAAAGACTGATGATGAGGAGAACTGTGCCTTGGATGGCAAGGAGAAGAAAGGAAAATGGAGGGCATCCCATTCCAAATATGAGATCGGAAAGGTAGGAAATAAGTGAGACTTTTCAAAGGTAAAATGTTTCAACTATCTTGAGCATGGACATTATGCCACAAATTGTCCACAAAAGAAGAACAAAAATAAAGCCTCAAGAGGAGCAACATGTGAAGCATTAGCTTCGCTGTTCGAGTTGGAATTCACCCTCATGGCATGCATGGTGTCATCGATGATGGGTTATTTGTGGTACTTGGATAGTGCAACTTCATTCCATATGACCAACAACAAATAATTATTCAGTATCTTGGAGAAGAAGGATATCCAGATGCACATCGAGATGGACTACGATGGGAGGTATAGCGCTATAGGTGTAGGTACAATTACCTTTCAGAGGGATTCACGTAATCCACTCACATTAAAATATGTCATGTATGTTCCTGGTTTAAAGAAGAATTTGGTTTCTGTTGCTATGTTGGAAGATCGTGGATATGATGTGATATTCAGTGAGGGAAATGTGTTCCTTCATCACAAAGCCACAGGACAGGTGAAAAAAGATTGGGGTTCGAGTAAAGAATCTCTATAAACTGGATGTAGAGGACTATGAAACACTGAGCAGTAAAGAAAAGAAGGTGGAAAACTTAGACATCAGTGAGTTATGACACATGAGGTTGGGCCATCTACACCACAATGCTTTGAGGATCATGCTGCAGATTTCTACAAGATTTCCATAGGGTCCTTTTGCACAGAGAGACACATGCAAAGGGTGTACATTGGGGAAGTATATCAAATCCACATTTCACAATAAGGAAATCTGGGCCAAGGTGATCCTTGATAGATTTCACTCAGACCTGTGTGGACTATTATCGAAAAATTCCACAACAAACCATAGGTATTATGTGATTTTTGTTGATTATTTTTAAAGAAAGTGTTGGATTTTCTTCATGTAGATGATAGATCAGAAATTATCCAAGTTTTGTGAGTTAAGGAATTTTTCGAGAAAGATATAGGGAAGAAGGTGAAGGCTCTGAGGAGCGACAATGGTGGAGAATACATCTCTAACGAATTCAAGAACTTTTGTGCCTCAGAATGAATTCAAAGAGAATTGATTGCACCACATAACCCACAACAAAATGGGGTTGTAGAAAGAAAAAACAGAACAATTTTGGGAGAAACACGAGATATGTTGAATGATCAGGGCCTCCCGTTGCATTTGTGGGCGGAAGCATGCAATACAAAAGTATTTGTGCAAACAAAAGTCTTGATCGGATACTTGGGATGAGTATAATAGAGGAGGATTTTTCAAGTAAGATACATGATGTGTCATATCTTAAATTTTTTGGTTCATCTGTTTATTGCCATGTTCCCAAAGTTGCCAAGAAGAAGCTAGAGCCAAAAATAGAGTTGGGGATATTTGTGGGGTACATTGATACACCTCCCAACTATCGGGTGTACTTGGTAGCACATAGGATGATAGTGGTCATAAGAGATGTGAAATTTGATGAAGACAAAACCATGTGATTGTCCCTTGAGAGGGAGCTTTAGTTGCATGCAGTTGAGGAGCTCTTGGCTCCAAAGGATAACCTCAGGATGTGGAGCAGCCACAAGCAGAGGAAAAAAGAGTGGTAGAAACCACTCTTGCATAGGAATCCACCAGAGATGGAAGGAAGTGCACTAGAGAGGCTGAAAAATTAATACTGGATGTGAGAGAGAATGTGGGAGCACCCACATCATAACGTAGGCATAGAAGGTCCCCAAAGAGGTACACTGGATACATGGCTCTTATGAGTGAAGGTATTGAGATAGAACCATCCTATTTTGAGGAATTAGTGCAATAACCAATGTGGGTTGACGCCATGGTTGAGGAGTATGAATCCATCATCAGAAACAATGCATGGGAAGTTGTCCCAAGACCATCAGTGAAGTCAGTTGTAGGATCCAGATGAGTCTACAAGGTGAAGCAAGGAGTAGATGGGAGTGTGGAGAAACACATGGCTATATTTGTGGCCAAAGGGTTCTCACAGGTGGAGGAGATTGACTATGATGAGACTCTTGCACCAGTCCCAAGGTACTCATCTATTAGATCCATCCTTGCACTCTCAGCGCAGATGGGATGGAAGATACATCATATGGATGTAAAGATAGCCTTTCTCAATGGAGTTATTGAGGAATAAGTGTAAATTGAGAAACCATAAGGTTTTGAGACCTTAGATAGGGAGTCACATGTGTGTAGACTCAAAAGAGCACTGTATAGGATGAAGCAAGTACCTCGTGCTTGGTACACCGGGATTGAAAACTATTTCATCGGGTCGGGCTTCACCAAGAGTGAAGCAGATGCGAATATACATCATATTGTGGTTGATGGTAATATTTTGATTACTTTCCTTTATGTCGATGATCTAATACTAACAGGTGACGAGAAACTCATATAGTCTTGCAAACATGATCTTGCAAGAAAAATTGAGATGAAGGACATGGGGATCTTGCACTATTTCCTTGGATTGGAAATATGTCAAAGAGATGGGAAGCTATTTGTATCTCAGGGAAAATGTGCCAAGGATATTTTAAGGAAGTTCCAGATGGAGGGCAACAAACCCATGGAGACTCCTCTTGCAGGAAACTAGAAGAAGGAGGATGCTATTTCAGGAAAAGTAGTGGATTCTACTGTTTATATACAACTTCTAGGTTCAATCATGTATTTGGTGAACACACGACCTGACATATGTTATGTAGTTAACCATCTGAGCCAAGCTATGGTTAAGCATACCAAGCTCTTTTGGAAATCAGGGAAACATGTGTTAAGATATCTCAAGGGCACTACAGAGTATGAATTATGGTACAAACGGATAAAGGGAGTGAAGCTTCAAGGCTTCCTCGATGCAGATTTGGTAGGGATTCCATCCGATAGGAAGAGCATATTAGGAGGCATCTTCAACACAGGTTCAACAACAATTTCTTGGTACACCAGGAAACAAGGATGAATTTCACTCAGTTAAACAGAGGCAGAGCACATGGTAGCCAGTCAGGAAACATGCGAGGCCATCTGGATGAGGAAGACGCTTTTTGGTTTGTTTGGTTATAAGATGGATCCGACCGTGATACATTGTGATAACCAGAGTTGCATCAAACTCTTGGTTAATCCAGTATTCCATGACAAGTACAAGCATATTGATATCTGATATCACCATCTCGGAGATTATTTTCAGAGGAATATTACGTCATTAGAGTACATTCCCATGAAGGAGCAAGATGTAGACATCTTGACGAAGGAACTGGAAAGAAGAAAATTTGAATTCCACAGAGGCAGGATCAAGGTAATAGATAATTCCTTTCTTGCTGAGAGGGAGTGTTGAAATGGTACCCAAAGGGGGTTTTTGATTTAATTTTCCCTTAATTAAACTGGAAGAGAAATTATAATTTCATCTCTTGACAACTTGTATTAGTTAACTAAGTCAGAATGACTGAATTAGCTTAGGAGATTTAAGTTTAGGGTCTGATAGGATGCATGTGGAGTTGTCCCATGATTTAAGGGGGACGAATTACAATTATTTGTGAGTTGTAATTAGTTAACTCAATTAATTGAGTTAAAATCAATTTAACTAGTTCTAACTAAGAGATGAGCTAGTGATAGTTCCAGTGACTTAAATATGAATTAATTCACAAGTAGTGATCAATTAGTTAACTGATAGTTCACCATAAATAGTTTTTTCATGTTAGTTCTAAGGAAGGCCCAATCAAGACTGAGGTTAAAGGGATGATAACTATTAGTTGTATAATTAGAAATTTGCACAGGCCAGTTATAGATTCATGTGGAGGCCAAGGATGCATTATGCAATTAATTGGAAGTAATTTCGTATTTAATATTTTGACAATTCCTCCAAGAATGCATGAGCAACACAGGATGAGCAGAAGCTGAGAATTGGCTAAGTAATTGGCTGATTTTTCCAAGATCATAGTGAGACAATTGGCACAGTTTAGGAATTTCTCTGAGAGAGAAAGAATTGTATTGTTCATGGTATTAAATTTATACAATATAAAAATAGCAGGGTTTTAGGCAATGTGCTTTCCCCAAATAAATCTCATGTTTTGCGATTGGTTGTACCTTTCTCTTACTTGTTATGTGATTGTGTTTTGTTTTTGAAAATTGTAGAAGGATTTCGTATCTTGTTTGAATCCCATTGTTATATTTTCTACAATCTAAAGGAAAATCTATTAGAAAAAGAAAAAGAAAAGTTGTGCCTAAAAACCCTTAACCAAAATTATTAGAGAAAATAAAAAATTTTAAAAATAAAGAGAAATATACTAAGGAAAAAGTCAATGATTAAGAAAATGGAAAACTTTCACGTCTAAGGAATCATAATCAAAGCCTTCTTACACAAATAAATAAGCTTAAAAGTGACAAGAAATTTCTAAAAGACAAGTTAGAACAATTTAATGAAGAGGAAGTATTGAAGCCTTCTGTCATTTCAGTCCAAGTTGAAGATAAAGAAACAAATACCGATCCAGTCAAAATCGGAACTAAAGCAAAGGATGAACCTACTGAAGGGAAGACACATGTAGAAGTTGTAGTTAAAATAATGGACGTTCCAAATGACGATTCAATCACCAACTCAACATAACAACGCTTGAAGTGAATCAGGAAACAACCACTAACATGATAAGGGAAAGTCCAAACATAAGAACTATTTATCGACATCTGAATCACGAGAGAAATTTTTCCAATAAATCTACGTACTAGTATCACTCAGAACATAAACGACAAATTTATGTTCACAAGAATACTGAAGTTTACAGAATCCAGTCCTACGCTAACTATTCATCACAAAATTTTATTCCACGGAAGATTAATCTAGGATGGGACGATCCATTCTTAGTACGACAATTTTGTCTATCACTCAGAGTTATATCGATGTTTATCAATGAAGATGAAAGTTCAAAAACAAGAATATATTTTTAGTAAGCTTTGAGGACAAAGCTTCTTGAAGAGAGAGGAAATGTTATGAATATAATTCATATAAAAATAATAAATATAAATACAAATATAAAATAAAAATAAGAATTAATTAACTAATGGTTAGTTAATTAGTAATGAAGAGGCATGTCTTAGAGACATGGCCATTCATGAAAGGGCACCTCCCGAGGGTATACAAGCAAACCCTCATTCTCATTTATAAATATCTTACATCAATTCAATATACAATAATCAATATAGAATTACATGTCTTACCATGGACATTTATGTCTTTGAATTAGTTTAAATATTTCCGTTGCTTATACGAATTTTGGTTGTTACATAGTCTATACACACCCTCATCATCCCATCTTTATTTTTAAATAGTACCATGGAGGATGCGAATGAGATAGTGTTGGGATTTATGTGCCCCATATCCTACAATTCCTGAACAATCTTCTCAATATCCCCCTTGAATCTCTAGGGTTTCTATATGGTGGAGTGATGACTAGCTTAGACCCATCCTATAGTTATATAGTGTGCTCAAAACCCATTTTTGGTGGTATGCCAAGAGGAATAAATTTGAAAACCCTCTAGTGTTTATCCTACAAGGCCTGGATATATGTTGAGTAATTTTGATCCCCATATAATGTCTTTTGCTATGTTATCATGCAATATTCAACCCATGTTATGTATCCATGGTTAAAGATGACTTACATATTCATAACCACTACTACCTTTGGAGCATTGATGATCATTACTCTTAAATTTACCCTTTTTCCTTTTGGTGTGACCCATTCCATTTCAATTATATGATAATCATTTCAATGCCTCCATATGGAAATGAGCCATTGTACCCCCAACACCACTTTTGTATCAGCAAGATCTACCACATAAAAATAATCCACTAGGGTGTAATTTCCCATCTTCAAATCCATTGGAGTAACCATCCTCAATCAAGCCATCCTTCATCTTCCAACCACTTCTATGTCAAAACCCTTGGACTCTTCTATAGAAAAACACCTCCTAATGACTAGGGATGCATGTATAAAATTATGAGTGTATGCTCCATCAATGAGGACTGTAACCTATTACCCTCGTATGAATCCCCTTACTCTAAAGGTGTTGTATCTAGGGATTCATGAGAGTTTGGCTATAATAGCCCCAATCAATTTTCCATTTTATGGCTCTTCTGCAGAAATTATACAACATGCATGTATATATTGGATTCACCTAATATAACAATGTACTAAAGTTAAATAATGAATCTCTTCTACAAATATTTTGTGGAATTAAAAACACAATCGCCAATCACACGAAGCAAATAAGAATCAATCAAGCCACAACACAAATAATTTCCCAGAGAAAGCTTTCTACTCAAAACCCCTCTATCATATATTGTATATTCCACAAGGAATCAAGAAAAAATTACATACAACTCTTCTCACAAGAGTCCTCCTGTATTCAGCTATTTTTTCACACTGATCCAGACAAAATAGGGCCAATACTCAGCTTGTCTTCAACCTGCCTTGCTCACGCATTTCATGAGGAATGCAATCCCTATTCACAAGGAATTCCAACCTTCCTACACTGCGTTGAGTATCATGGGCATCCTGTGGTGTTTTAACTACACCTGGGTAGCCTACTAATATCACAGCTGATAGTTACACTTCCATTTCACCTAGATCTCAACCGGGTCTCCACTGGAACTGGCATGCATGCAACTAATAATAGTAAATCCTCAGTTGCATGTGATATCATTGATTGTGAATTAATTAATATTTAATTCACTTGATCTCTCACTAGTGTATCTTCAGTTACAACTAGCACAACTGAGTTTAACTCACTTAACTGAGTAAAACTATTTACAACTTGCATTAAATAATGCACCACTGCACTTCGAACTCTGTTACAACTAGAATTACTTTGCACGCCTCACCAACTACCTCTAACTTGAAATTCACTAGCTAACTGAATTTATCACTTTCAGTTAACTCATTCAAGTCCACATTGATAATAGATTATAGTTTAATGTCCATCTTGATTAAGGGAAAACCAAAATAGACATGCACCCAAAAATAGCACTATGGGCCCCACCCTAGTCTGGGTTCTTAATGAAACCATGTGTTTAATGCACTATGCGTGGGTGTTGAATGTTGTTTCTGGATGCTAATTTCACCGTTTCTTGTTGCAAACTTCAACACTCCCTCTCAACAAGAAAAGAATGTCCTTGCATGTGACATGCTACTCATGCATGCAACATGCAACCTCATGCATGCGGCATACAACCCTTGCATGCAACACTTCTCTAGTGTTCCTCGCACATGCAACCTTTGCATGCAACACTTCTGAAACTGAATAGACTCCAAACAACTAAATCATTATAATGCTTCTGTCATCAAATTATTCTGACTTTTTCTAGCTACTACACATGTCTACTTGATTCTCTGCACTTTTGACATCTGCATCCATGCACTCTGCACTTGCTTCCAACTCTGATCTGCGCTCCAATATCTAACACTGTCACTTTGATTTCATGTCCTCCTGACATTTAACTGCATCAATCTAACTGATCCTGCTACTGATGCTTTGTGGGTTCCTCATAGCCAGGTTTGATCCATGCAACCCACAATCTCTAAGATCCTGCCCAAATTTCTTCTTGGGATTAATCATGCCTGTCGCCCCACCTCACACCTAGTGGTATAGATGCATGCACTCCCTCTTCCCATCTAGCTCAAAATTTCTCTGCATGAGTGGTTTCTCCCACTCTATTATCCTCTGCATGTGGATGCTCCACACCTTGAGGTTCATTCTTACCTGCATGCAAATCCAGCTCCCTCTCAAGGGTCAATTGCACGACTTTCTCACACTTCCCAATGGTTGGAAGCTCTATAGAAATCACATCTACATCAGGTCTATAAATATTTTGAACTTGAATCCCAATCTTCTTGGCTTTTCCTATTGCTTTGTGTCGCAGGAAAACTTTTCCTTCATTGAAAACAACATCATAAACTCTACCCTCTAACATTGCAACTGAGACTAGATTTTTCTTCAAACCTGGTACATGCATTACATATTTTAATTGAAAGAGTTTACCTAACTGCCTCTAGAAGGTACTGGTACCAATCTCAGTAGCACTGTACTGCCCATCATCACCCATTTCAATATGCATCTGGATATCCTTCTCCTCCAAGTTACTGAAAAGTTCCTTGTCTCCTGTCATGTGAAGGGAAGCACCACTATCCAAATACCACATAGATCCCAATGCACTGGACACCATGCATGTGATCAATGAGAATTCAAGCTCAAATTGCGAGGCAAGGGCCTCACCAGCTACATATCCTCCAACCTTCTTTTTCTTCTTCTTTTGTGGACTGTTAGTAGAAAAATGTCCATGTTCGTGACGGTGAAAACACTTCACCTTAGACATGTCCTACTTTTTTCCATTCTTGGACTCAGATTTTGAATGGAATTTATTCCCCTTACCCTTCCTTGCCTTAGTAGCCAAAGCATAATCCTCTTCATCCTCATTCTTAGATGAAGATCCATCTCTGGTGTTCTGTCTGAACTCCTCCTGCACCAAATCCGACCACAGTCGTTCCCAATTTGGCAATTTTTCCCTTCCATTGACAAAGTCTTGATAACTGTGCCAAAACTTGGGAAGTCTTAGGAGAGACAAGCTCACCAAATCATCATCAACAACTGTTATTCTAACGCTCCCCAGTTCATCCCAACATTGGAAAAACTTTGTTAGATATTTTGGAATGGTGTCGCCCTTTTCCATCTTGATCTTCTTGAGTTTATCTTTGAGCGCCAATTTCCTATGGTCGCTACTGCTTTGGAATAGATCCATAAAAGCCTTCCACATTGCATATGGTGTGGCTTTCCTACGGAGGCTTGAGATAATGTGGTCTCATACTCCCTCCAATGGGATCCTCCTCACCCTTGCCACTTTCTTTTTCCATGCAACAAGATTTGTAGCATCTGTCACATTAGGTTTAGGAACATCATTGTCAATGAATTCATTCAAGCCATTGTCTACGAGTATTGCCTCCATCTTGTCCTTCCAAGAAATATAGTTTGAGCTACCCTCGAGTGGATACTCCAACCTCAATCCATTGAAATCCATTTCGATCTTGAATCAGCTGTAGCACCAAGAAAGTCTTTCTGCAAATTCGAATTTTATCCAGTCACAAACTCAACTCCTGCTTCACTTCTGAAATTTCCTGTGCTCTAATACCATGTATAAATTATACAACATGCATGTATATCTTGGATTCACCTGATCTAATAATGTACTAAAGTTAAATACTAAATCGCTTCTACAAATATTTTTCGGAATTAAAAACACAATCGCCAATCACATGAAGCAAAGAATAATCAATCAAGCCACAACACAGATAATTTCCCTGGGAAAGCTTGCTGCTCAAAACCCCTCTATCATATATTTTATATTCCACAAGGAATCATGAAACAATTACATACAAATATTCGCACAAGAGTCCTCCTGTATTCGGCTAATTGTCGCACACTGATCTAGACAAAATTGAGCCAATACTTAGACAATTCTTAGCCTATCTTCAACCTGCCTTGCTCACACAATTCATGAGGAATGCAATCCCTATTCACAAGGAATTCGAGCCTTCCTACATTGTGCTAAGTATTGTGGGAATCTTATGGTGTTTTAACTACAGCCGGGTAGCTTTCTAATATCACAACTGATAGTTACACTTCCCTTTCACCTACATCTCAACTGGGTCTCCACTAGAACTGACATGCATGCAACTAATAATAGTTAATCCTCAGTTGCATGTGAGATCAATGATTGTGAATTAATTAATATTTAATTCACTTGATCTCTCACTAGTGTATCTTCAATTACAACTAGCACAACTGAGTTTAACTCACTTAACTGAGTTGAACTATTTACAACTTGCATTAGCTAATGCACCACTGCACTTTGAACTCTGCTACAACTAGAATTACTCTGCATGCCTCACCAACTACCTCTAACTCTAAATCCACTAGCTAACTGAAATTTTTAATTTCATTTAACTCATTTAAGTCCACATTGAGAATATATGTTTAATATCAATCTTAATTAATGGATAACCAAAATAGACATGCACCCAAAAATAGCACTGTGGGCCCCACCCTAGTCTAGGTGCTTAATAAAACCAGGTGCTTAATGCACTAGGCGTGGGTGCTGAATGTTGTTTCCAGATGCCAATTTCATTGTTTCTTGTTGCAAACTTCAACATATTCATCATTGCCGCTGTTGTTGTGCTCCTACTTTGTTGTTGTTGTTATGTCTGTTTGTTCTTCCTAGTCTTTTTTGTACGCCATAACCTCTATGTAGTGAACCTTACCTTTTCCCATGCATCTATGTCCTAGGACCCAAGGTTCTTTGTAGTTGTAACAAAGTTTTTTTCTTCTTAACTTGTCTTTGGTTTCTTCCACTTGATTCATCCCTTTCTAGGGCTTCTCCTTATTCTTCTGCGGGAGAATGAATTTGGATGGTGCCTTTTTTGGCATTGCTTCTTCCATATCGCTAGTTTTGGCAATAACATCCTAAAGTGTATTAGGCTTAAAATCCTTCGCCCAACCATGCAATGGATCACTTAGCCCCTCCAAGAATAACATCACGAACAGATCTTGTAATATATTTGTCACCACAATTGTTGATATTTGGAACTCTGTGATGTAGCTATATGAGCTCCTTGTTTGCTTGAGTTATGCTATATCTATAAAATGCAGCTTTAGGTTCTTATTATCAAATCTATGAGTTAATATATTAGTAAAATCCAAATTGGAGGTGATGTTGGCATGATAAGTGTAGACAACCATGATACCACCATTCATGTCCTTCACCCTCCAAATGTAGTGTGGCATACTATATTTCCTCTAACCCCCTCACGGGATTAATCTAGAAATATGTATCCAAATTTTGTACCCATGCTCTAGATGTGCCACTAGAAGTCCAATTGAAAGTTTGTATATATATTTTCCTTGCCTTCTTCGACACATTTTTGTTCATCCACTACATATTGTTATGTCTTGATTTACTCCTATGCTTGATGGAAAAATAATCCCAGAGAGACATTTGGGCATGGAACTCTGATCCCATTTCCTGATGCTCCCTTATGTAGTCAAATAATTTTTCATCTCACCTTTGTTGGTTTCTCCAATAATTTGGGTGTTATTGGCCTTGATGAAGCTTGTTTTAGTGGGGGAACTGGATTGGAGGAATTAATAGCTTTAAAATGTTGATTAAAATATCCTCTAAAAAAGCTTTAATTTATGTGTGAACCTCTTTCTCCATTATCGGGCTAACTCCCATGAAGGTTGGCCACAGAATGAGCAATGTCTTTCAGGGCCTAGGCCATCTCATGCGGTACTTTGGTTATCAGCTAGGTCACCTTGTTTTGTCCTCAATTTATCATCTAGGCCACCTCATTTTTTCCTTGGTTTATCATCCAGGCCACCACATTTTGTCCTCTAGATATATCCTCAATCATCTTGCACTACCCTCTAGATATCTCCAAGATTATTTGCTGCTTCCCTTTCGCTAAATCATTCAATATGTGCTTTAAGATTTCTCAGGGTTGTTCCTCGTTGTCTACCATTTTTCATTTTTCTTCCTCCCGTTATAAGTGGGGATTTTTCTTTTCCTTATTATTCTTCCTATAGGTTATATACCCCTGATCTCTTGGAATCATTAATTGTGGTAACCCTTCAGGTTGGAAGGAAAACTTGGCTCTAATACCACTATAATAACCTTGGGTAATTTATGAAAAAATATATTGGAGAATTTATCTATAAAATTTGTTCCATGAATTGTTATTCCATACACATCCAAAATTGCACATTTCAAACAATAAAGTACCAACAATTTTTAAATAAGAATTGCGATGTGAAAACCTAGAAAAAAGCTACAACTTTAGCAATAATTTATTGATGATAAATTCAGAGGAAATTACTTAAAATTTTATGGTAGCAGCTGATGAATACCCTCATATTTTTTTTCCTTTTAACTATTGGTTAATATGGCCTTTCAACTAGAGAATATGGTTTTATTTTCCAATAGCACCTTAGACCCCAATAATTCTTAGCTCTGAAAAATTTCCTTGGAAAATTCAAGCCTCTGAACAATTTTTCTAAATGAAACTATTATAGAAATTATGCTGTATATTTGCAACTTCTCATGGAGTTTTAATCAAAATCACAAGACACAAACCTATACTACTGCTTTGCGGACATTATTTCACGATTTAGAACAAAAATCTCAGACATGCAAGAATAAATAACACACATGCAACAAATATTTTTACGTGGGGAAAGAAATATGCTAAAAACCCCAATTCCTCTTACATTAATCAAATGAATATAGATGTATTGCAATTGCTATAATCAACTGAGCTCACCCTACACGTGCACAACCTATCTCTTTGCCCACTGAAGGCCTCTAACCCAGATTTAGTCAATTTATACCTTGACTTGACCTCCTATTTCCTTGTTCTATTACTTGAGGAATTAGGTCCCTATTATTTAGGAAATTCCTCAAATTGAATTGTGCAATTCCTTAGGCTGATCATCTGACTACATGCAACACTTGTAAACTCAAAACTAGTCTACAACTCATGGGATACTACCTTGGAATCTCCATCTCAACTGGGTAACTCAAATTATCTTCATGCACTAGCTATTTTGGGCTGATTCATTAATTAACTGGATGATCACTAAGTTTGAATGAAGTCCCACTGCACAATTTGACCCTCCACTCGTTCTTCCAATAGTTGGAACTAGTTTAACTGAAAATAGCCTTAGAAAATTGACCTTCATTGCTAAAAATTAGAAATCACACATGCTTAAGTGAAATCTAACTCCTCCAACTCAAATTTACTGAGTAATCTGGGTGACACAAGCCATTCCACTGAAGTTAACATCATCCAAGTTGTCTATTTATGTGGAAGTCCAAAATTTCTTAATTTAATCAAGGCAAAATCAAATTGAGAATTTCTTGCTGCATTTTTCAACACTCCCTCTACGAAATATAGGGATTATCAACCACCCCTATCCTACACTTGTGGAAATTGAAATTCCCACTTGACACATGTCTTGAAAAGTCCTTTGTCAAAATATAAAAATTTTGTTCCTTTGTCAGAATGTACCGCAACAACATTATCTACATTTGCACGCAATCCCGTGAATGGTGATATAGAATATCTATATGCTTGGATCAATCATGAAAACAAGACTCTTGGAGAGCTTGATAAAACTATAATTATCACAACAGATCACAGTTTTATCCATCACCTGAACAAACAATCCAACAAGTATCTTTCTCATCCAGATCGCCTCACATGCTGCTTGACTGGAAACCATGCATTCTACTTCTATTGAGCTGAGTGCCACATATATTTTCTTCCTATTGTACCAAGGAACTGTTGTGGACCCAACAATGAAAATTCCACCTAATGTACTCTTTCGGTCTGATGGAATCCCCACTCAATCTGTATCTGTGAAGCCATGCAACTTCACTCCCTCTGTTCGTCTGTACCATAGTCCAAACTAGGTAGTGCCTCTGAGGTACTGTAGAAAATGCTTAGTTTCCATCCAAAATAATTTGGTTGGCCTAACCATATTTTGTCTCAATTGGTTGAGTGCATATCCCATATCTGACTGTGTGTTCACAAAGTACATTAGTGAACCCACCAATTGTCAGTAAGCATTAACATCCACTTCCTCACCTGAAGTGGCATCCTATTTCCTCCAGTTGGTCGTTAGAGGTGTCTCCATGGGTTTCAACTCTTCATGCAGAACCTATGAAGTATCTCATTTGCATACTTTCCTTGAGAGACAAAAAATTCCCCATCTCCTTGCCATACTTCCAAACCGAGGAAGTAGTGCATGAGACCGATGTCCTTCATTTCAAACTCCCTTGCAAGATATGGTCAACTGATCATCACCAGTTAAAATTAAATCATCAACATATAAGACAATGATCAACTTACATTCTACCAAAATATGATAGAGGTTTTCATCCACTTCACTTTTGGTGAAGACAAAACTGGTGAGATAGCTATCGATCCTCATGTACCAAGCACATGGTGCTTGCTTGAGACCGTACAACGCTCAGTTGATTCTACACACATGAGAATCCCGATGAAAAGTCTTGAAGCATTCTAGTTGCTCGATATACAACTCCTCCTTAATAATACCATTATGGAATGTTGTTTTCACATGAATTTGGCGTATCTTCCACCCCATTTTTACAACCAGAGCAAGAATTGATCTAATGGATGAGTACCTTGCTACAAAAGCAAAGGTATCCTCATAGTCAATCCCTTCAAAATGAGAGTACGCTTGACAAAAAAAATTTCCTTGTACTTTTCTATGCTTCTGTTTTCTTCTTAATTTACCTTGAATATCCATCTCAAACACACAATTGATTTGTCTTCTGGTATTGGGAGCGTATGCATATTCACCCCTGCCGTAGCCTAAAACCCCATGACCCTGCTTGACGCTACTATCTCCGCCCAAAAACCTGCATCGCAATAGTTCAAAACTCAAATTTAAACAATCGGGCCGATCCTTTAATATTTTGGCTTCCTCCCGCTTCGGCCTCCATATGACCCAGGTCAGAGAACCACAATTCAAAGCAAGAAGGGGCCTACTTTTTTAACAATCGGATGCAATACTGGCCATCCGATCTAGCTCAAATCGATGGTGCAGTAATCAACCTCTATGGTGGGTCCGCGCGCGGTCGATCGGCGGTTTTCATGGCTCCACCACTTTATTTCCCTCCGATGCAAGCACAGCCGTTGATCTTGTTTCAAGATCGAACGGTCCTGGGTTGATCGCAGCCCTGCTTTCAATCGTAATCGGAACATAAAAGATGTGCCACTCCTGCTCTACCCACTCCTGCTCTACCCACTCCGCTTTCCGATTCCGATTGTCGATCCGGGTCCCACCTTCTGTGGTCGTGTCATCAGGTTTCACAAGTGTACGCTGCGTTCTTCCTCCACCATTCATGTGTTCTGATGACGTGTCATGGTTTATGAACCCTTAGCCCGTTCATTCATTGTCGCCCCATTGTTTTCTGCCTCGTCACTCTCCATTTCTTCATTGTGTCCATGTGTTTCCTGTCACCATGTATCCTCTCAATGTCTCGCTTAATATGTATTACCGACTCCATGGCCGCTGTTGTAACCACTCTCCATATCGCCGAGTCATTTTTCTCTAATGATTTGCGGGTTTTGCAGGTTTTAATTTGGCTTTGTTGGCGCTTTAACTTTCCGCCTCCATTGAAAGATCTAGAGCATAACAAAGGACAGATCATACTGGCAACAATTAAAGGAAGGAGCCGAGGGTAGGTGGGAGAGATGACCACCATTAAAGAAGACATGGATATGAACTCTCAGAACTCTCCAGATGCGTCCGCCTCGCATTAAAGATCCAGGATTCAAATCCATAGCCGAAAGCCGAGAGTACAGTACTAAAACCCAGATTGTTCCAAATCTCTTACGGCAGCAGATTTTCTTTCAGCCGCGGGCAACAAATTGTATATATTTTATTACTCCCATCTTGTATATAAGGAGATTTTATCTCCCAGCATTTATTTCTTCAACAGGTTGTTCAGTACCATCATTTATAGCCAGTCATTCATAAGAGAAGGCGCGAATGTTTTCCGCCATTTGGTTTCAAACTGAGTCATTAATTGTGCCTCGTTTTCCTCCTCCTCGGGAAGTTTCTGTCTTCTCTATAAATACTCAAAAATAAGACATTGTAAGGGTTCCAGATTTCTGTCAGCAAACTGTGCAGCGAGAAGACTACTGTATTCATCTTGTAATATTTCTGTATGAAGTTTTAGAGCCCGTAGGGTCTCAGTGAGGAGGGGTTATAACTGTATTGAGGATTCTGGTCTTTGGTATCTCACAGTATGTAACTTTCCTTATGTGTTAATACATTATCTCTTTTCATGCAAATTATCTTCTTGTATCATGTTCTAGAATGCGAGTGGCTCACTAGTTTGCAGCAAGGATTCATCTTAAGTGGTGCCCTTTCTGGAATTAGTCAAGCGCTTTAAATAGGCCTAGAAGTGATATGTTGTTCCATGTTCACTCTTTCATATTTTCTGCTATATTAGTGGCTTAAGGATTCGTAAATTGGTGCGCCCTTCTGCCAGTAATATCTTCTTATGTTTCCTCATTGCACTCACTTCCTGATATCTGACTTCTGTGATATATTAGTTGAATCAGCCCTCTTTACAGTAAGCGGTCTCTTAATTGTATGATACTTTCATGCTGAAGTGTTACATAATGTTCTTACATTATTCTTATCTATGTGTCAGCTTCTGAAAGAGATTGGTCCCATTTCAATTTTCGGTTTCCTTGTTTCAAACAAGAGATAGTAAGTGAGCTCCTTGGACTGACAACCCAAAATATAAAGAGCTCCTTGCTATATTAAGATGTCCTAGGCACTGGTCTATGGCAACTCTAGGCTGTCTCTAGGGGGGTGACAAAAATCATCCACAACATCTTTCTGGCGCCGTTGCCGGGGAACGAATTCAAGAATATCTGTTTCCCTGGGTTCGACATCCTATATTCACTCTCTAATCAGGTGAGCACAGAGAGGTGAAGAGTTGCAGATTTCTCACCTTGGCGACTCCACTGGTCCTTATTTGATAAATTTTATTGGAAGTTCTGGCTTTCCGGAGGCCCCATTTGAGGTCGGATACCTCACCACCGAAAACACCCGTGTCTGACCCAGAGAAGATCGTTCATAGAAGGAGTTGGAAAGAGAAGAAGTCGGTTCGTTCCGAAAATTCTGAATATTCTGTTGAAGATCATCCGCCCTCTTCTTCTCAAGAAGTTAGAACAGAAAAACCCGAGTTTCACTCAGAAGCTCCACGTAGAGGAAACGCCTGGATTGAAGGAGGATCTTACCCTACTTTCGAGGCTGAAGAAATTAAAGAGGTCACAGAAGTAGCTACTGTTAACCGTGAGTTATTCCCTTCTACACCTCAGGCTTTTGTGCAACATATTCCTATTGTTATTCATACTTCACTTCCTCCTACTTCTCTCCCTTCATCTGTATCTCAAATTGTTGTGCAACCCCCACCTCCCCCAATGGCCAATGTTCCTGCTTTTCTGTTAAATAAATATGCTCCTCTGGCTCTACCCCCAGTACTGCATGATATGCCACAAGATTACCTGAAGATCCTGCCGAGGTTTAATGGTGAGAGTGACATTGATGCTCAGAAGCATCTCGAGACCTTTTGCTCTTTCGCAGAGAACTTAAATGTCGAACATCTGGATGTGGTTTTGAGGTTGTTTGTGCAGTCTTTAGAAGGTGAAGCCAGAAAATGGTTTAAGACATTGGGGAATAATTCCGTGACCACCTGGGACCAAATGGAAACTGCTTTTCTCAGGAAGTGGGGGGAAAAGAAAGATTATGGAATGTGCCTTACTGAATTTAATACCATGAAGAAGAAACAGAGTGAAGGAGTATCCGAGTTCATCAAGAGATTTAACAAGTTATACCTGAGCCTACCTCCCGAAATGAAGCCACATGAAGCTGCGGCCAAAGTTGTTTTCATAGCAGCTTTTGACTCTGATTTTGGTTTCTCGCTGCGGGAAAGAATGCCTGTCACATTGGATGATGCTCAAACAGATGCTCTAGAATTGGAGGCAAATTTTGCCGCCACTGGTAAGTCAAAGGGAAAAGTTGAGCAAGATATTAGAAGGAGAGGTAAAGAAGAGGTTTCTACCTCCAATCAAGACAAAGACTCTGACAAAATGGATGAGATAAGCAAGATGATAAAGAAAATGGTCAAGCTAGAGCTGGAAGCTAAGAATGAAGCTCCCAGGAACTATTATAATGCTCCAAACAGAGGATATAATCCTCAGTACAGAAAGCCCCCATTACAGATAATGCCAAGAGAACAGCAAGACCAGGTACCTCATCCCTTGTACTTGGAAGGACCAGCAGATGACTCCGCTAGAGATGCAGCTTATAAACTAGAAGATTCAAATCTGGCCTTTTCAAATAACGATGATATGGAGTGCCCCCTGCAAGAAGAAGACGAAGAAGCAGAGATTGACCATTACTGCAAGCAATTTGCTGATTTCATGGAAGCACAATTCAACGTCAAATACGATCTTAGATCCTCAAGGAAGAGGACCCGAACTCAGGAGCAAGAAGAAGAGCAGCCTCGGGAGGAAACATCTGCTCAGAAGGAATCAGCAGCAAAGAGGTGCATAGAAAAAGGTAAGAATCCCCTGAACTCCCCCTTGCAGTCTAATGATACGATTCCCTCCTCTTCTAAATTAGTCGGTCCTCCTAATGCTGAGCCAGTGTCAAAAGAAGCCAAATCTTCAGTTGAAAATAGGGAGTCCAAAGAAGTAGCGCTAGAAAAGCCCACATATGCTTTCAATTTGCAAAAAGAACTTGAGAAGATTAAGATTCCGGTTCCTCTGACTGAATTATTAAAACAGCCTGCATATCAGTCTCAAGTTACCTCTTTCATTCTTCCTCTTGAACTACCTATTGCACCCGATAGTTTAAATCTTCAAGAAGAAAGACCCATGGTAGTCTTTCGCCCACATGTCGAGGAGATAGATCCTTCTACTCCCCCTTTTTATGTATCCCTAGTCATTCATGACCTGCTGTTACACAACTGCATGTTAGATTCTGGGGCCTCCCATAATCTCATGCCTCTCTCTGTCATGGAGCAACTAGGGCTGCAAATTACGAGACCATATAAAGATTTATATTCGTTTGATTCTAAAAGAGTAAAATGCCTGGGAATGATTAAAGATTTGGTGGTTAATTTGGCTCAAATCCCAGCAAAAAGTGTGGTCATGGACATCGTGGTTGCTGATATCCCAGCCCGCTATGGCATGCTGTTGTCAAGGTCCTGGGGTACCAAGATTGGGGGGTCAATCAAATTGGATCTAACATATGCTACTGTCCCAGTCTTCGGAGGTCAAGAAAGGAGGTTATACAGGGAGACCAGATTTGTCAAGACGGTAACCAGGGCTGACTGCTCAGATAATTCCCCAATTTATAACAAAGAAGGGGACTTCTCATGTTTAATGTTGGAAGAAAATCAGGATTACGCACATGAGACCCTTTTTGGTCAAGTTCAGGCTGAGCAGCCTAAAGAAGAGCAGGAATCAGGAGTATGGACTTTGCATTTTGATGGAGCTAATTCAAGAGAAGGCAATGGAGCAGGAATGTTGTTGATTTCCCCTGCAGGAAAGTGGGTGCCACTGTCTTTTAAATTGGAATATGAGGCTACAAACAATGTAGCTGAGTATGAGGCATTATTACTGGGGTTACAGACAGCTAGAAACATGGGCATCCAATGTCTAAAAGTGTTTGGAGACTCTGAGCTGGTCGTAAGGAAGATTAAAAATGAATGTCAAACTAAGCATCCCCGGCTCAGAGCATATAGAAATGAAGTATGGGACATGATAGAAAACTTATTTTCAGCATTTAACATACAGTTCATGCCCCGGGAGCAAAACAGAATAGCAGACTCTCTTGCGGTAGCTGCCAGTACTTTCCGTCCTCCTCAGAACCCACTCCTAAGATATGAGGTGGAGGTACGTTACAGACCATCCATTCCAGACAATATAAAGCATTGGCAGGTGTTCGAAGATGATGAACAGATGAAAATATTTATAGAGATTGTGGGAGAATTCTCCAATATGGAGATTGATGATAATGGAGAAGAAGAAGTTGAAAATATTGCTGAAAATAAATGGGAAGAAAGAATAGCAGGTAGTAAAGTGCTGCAGCTAAAGGGTAATGTCATACCCAGAGGGTTGGTACCACTAGAGAAGTTTTTCAATAAAGATGACGTACCCGTGCAGCCAAATAAAATAGTAGAAGATAATCAAGTAGGAGATTTGAATCTGGGTACTTCCACTGACCCCAAAATTGTTAAATTGTCCAAAAAAGTCCCAAAAGAATACAAAGAAAAGTATTTGAAGTTGTTTCAATCTTACAAAGATGTTTTTGCTTGGTCCTACAAGGACCTAAAAACTTTTGATGTAAATATTATACAGCATAAGATTCCGTTGAGGGAAGACGCAAAGCCATACAAACAGAAGCTCAGGCAAATAAATCCTTTGCTTCTTCCTTCTATTGAAAAAGAAATCAAGAAGTTGTTGAAAGCCAAGATAATTGTACCATTAAGATACTCAGAATGGATAGCGAATCTTGTTCCTGTCCGAAAGAAGAATGGAGAAATAAGGCTGTGTGTAGACTTCAGGAATTTGAACAGAGCATCTCTCAAAGATAATTATCCACTGCCTAAAATGGACCACATCCTGCAGAAAGTAGTGGGAGCATCCAGAATGTCAATGATGGATGGATTTTCGAGTTACAATCAGGTAGCCGTGTTCCCAGAAGACCAGAAGAAAACTGCATTCACCACGCCATGGGGAACCTTTATGTATGCGAGGATGCCATTCGGATTAATCAATGCAGGGGCTACTTTTCAGAGGGCAATGGACATAGCCTTTGTCGGAGAACAGGACAAGTTCTTGGTGGTGTATCTTGATGATATCACAGTGTTCTCTAAGAATGATGATGAGCATATTGTGCATTTGAGAAGAACTTTCGAAAAATGCAGAAGGTATGGCCTTTCTCTTAATCCCCAAAAATCTTTGTTTGCATTAGATGAAGGAAAACTCTTAGGACATATCGTGACTAAAGATGGTGTAAAAATTGATCCTAAGAGAGTTGAAGTGATAAAAAACATTCCTTTGCCAAGAAATAAGAAAGAAGTACAGGTGTTTTTGGGCCGAATAAATTTTTTGAGAAGATTTATCCCTAACTATGCAGAGATAGTTAGGCACATAACCAATATGTTGAAAAAGGAAAATGAGGTAAAATGGTCCCAGGAGTCAAGAGATGCATTCATAAGGATAAAACGGGCATTCTCTGAAGCTCCTGTGTTAGCAGGGCTAGACTACAAAAAGCCATTTATGATTTTCTCATTTGCCTCACCCCATACAATCGCTGGAGTATTATTGCAGAAAAATGAAGACGGATATGAACAGCCCATAGCCTTCTTCAGTCAAGTGCTTTACGATGCCAAATTGAAGTATAATATACTGGAGAAATAGGCATATGCCCTGGTAAAGTCTCTTAAAGCTTTTAGAGTCTATATTCTCCAATCTCATGTCGCAGCCTATGTCCCCACAGCCGCGGTCAAAGACATTCTGGTACAAGGGGACAACGAAGGTAGGAGGGGTAGATGGATTGCAAAAATTCAGGAGTATGATCTGGATATAAGGCCTACCAAACTGATCAAAGGACAGGGACTTGCCAAGATGTTGTCAGAATCAAATCATCAAGCTTTGGGAATTAATCTGTCTGTGATAGCAAATGAAGAATCAGAAAAAGAAGAAGAGCAACATGGACTAGAGACGGCTACACAAAAGATACATGTGAAATATCTGACTAGTCCTTGGTATAAGAAAATAGTTGAATATCTGTTAACACTTAGTTGTCCTCCAGGATGTGACAAGGTCAAATACAGAGCTGTAAGGATGAAATCTCAGAAATACGCAATTGCCAATGGACAACTCTATTGGAGAGACCCTCTAGGCATATTACTTTTATGCCTCACCGAAAACGAAGTGCAAAATGTAATGACAGAATTTCATGAGGGGATATGTGGAGGACATTACAGCTGGAGGGAAACAACCCATAAAATCTTGAAGGCTGGTTTTTACTGGCCGAAATTGCATTCAGATACTTTTGCTTGGGTCAGATCGTGTGACAAATGCCAAAGGTTTGCGGAAAAACAGAAATTAGCGGCATTGCCCTTGATCCCTATTCATGTAAATGAACCATTTCAGAAATGGGGATTAGATTTTATAGGAGAGATACATCCCCCATCAAGTGGCCAACATAAATGGATATTGACAGCCACAGACTATTTTACGAAATGGGTGGAAGCCATACCTACCAGAAATGCTACAGATGCTGTAATAATGAATTTCATAGAAGATAATATCATATCTAGGTTTGGCTGTCCTGCAAGAATTGTAACCGACAATGCACAGGCTTTCAAGTCTGCCAGGTTCGTAAAATTCTGCCAAAGATACAACATCATCCTTACTCATTCTACAGCATATTATCCACAGGGAAACGGTCTAGCAGAGTCATCCAATAAAACCCTGGTGAGAGCCCTAAAGAAGACAATAGCTGAAAATCAGAAGAACTGGGATTCTAAATTAAAGTTTTCCCTATGGGCAAATAGGGTAACCAGCAAAAGAGCCACCGGAAAGTCACCTTATGAGTTGGTGTATGGGCGGGCTGCAGTGTTTCCTTTGCAATTAGCATTACCAGTAGCACGTTTCATGCAAGAGAACCGGGAAGAACCAGATAACATGATCCGAAGAATTAATCAGCTGGTAGAATTGGAGGAGACAAGGAACCAGGTAGATCAGAGACTAATAGAATACCAAGAAAAAATGAAGAATGTCTTCGATCGGCACGCGAAGGATAGAAATTTTCAAGTTGGAGACCTGGTTCTTAGATGGGATGTTCGCAGAGCAGAAAAGGGCAAACATGCTAAATTTGATCCATTATGGTTCGGGCCATTCAAAATAGTGGAGCTGGGGAGAAACAACACCTTTACTTTAGAAAATCTACAGGGTGATTTGTTGGATGCGCCCGTGAATGGCCAGTTCCTCAAGCCTTATTTTCAATTCTGATCTAGGCTAGGAATGCCTGGTTGTATATACTGTATATAGCTTGTTTTAGTTTTTATTTCTGCTTTTATAAAGGAAAGGAACGCTGATAATTACTTGAAGTAAAAGTGCAGGAGAATTCAAAATAAGATGAAATAATTGATGGTCTGCATGTTCTCGACATGTCCGAGGACGAACATGCCGTCCCCAGATGGAGCCGATGTTGTACATATTCACCCCTGCCGTAGCCTAAAACCCCATGACCCTGCTTGACGTTACTATCTCCGCCTGAAAACCTGCATCGCAGTAGTTCAAAACCCAAATTTAAACAATCGGGCCGATCCTTTAAGATTTTGGCTCCCTCCCGTTTCGGCCTCCATATGACCCGGGTCAGAGAACCACAATTCAAAGTAAGAAGGGGCCTATTGTTATGGCGATCTGACGCAATACTGGCCATCTGATCTAACTCAAATCGACGGTGCGGCAATCAACTTCTATGGAGGGTCCGCGCGCAAATCGATCGGCGGTTTTCATGGCTCCACTACTTTATTTCCCTCCGATGCAAACACAGCCGTTGATCTTGTTTCAAGATCGAACGGTCCTGGGTTGATCGCAGCCCTGCTTTCAATCGTAATCGGAACGTAAAAGATGTGCCACTCCCGCTCTACCCACTCCGCTTTCCGATTCCGATTGTCGATTCGGGTCCCACCTCCTGTGGTCGTGTCATCATGTTCCACAAGTGTACGCTGCGTTTTTCCCCCACCATTCATGTGTTCTGATGACGTGTCATGGTTTATGAACCCTTAGCCCGTTCATTCATTGTCGCCCCATTGTTTTCTGCCTCGTCACTCTCCATTTCTTCATTGTGTTCATGTGTTTCCTGTCACCCTGTATCCTCTCAATGTCTCGCCTAATATGTATTACCGACTCCATGGCCGCTGTTGTAACCACTCTCCATATCGCCGAGTCATTTTTCTCTAATGATTTGCGGGTTTTGCAGGTTTTAATTTGGCTTTGTTGGCGCTTTAACTTTCCACCTCCATTGAAAGATCTAGAGCATAACAAAGGACAGATCATACTGGCAACAATTAAAGGAAGGAGCCAAGGGTAGGTGGGAGAGATGACCACCATTAAAGAAGACATGGATATGAACTCTCAGAACTCTCCAGATGCGTTCGCCCCGCATTAAAGATCCAGGATTCAAATCCATAGCCGAAAGCCGAGAGTACAGTACTAAAACCCATATTGTTCCAAATCTCTTACGGCAGCAGATTTTCTTTCAGCCGCGGGCAACAAATTGTATATATCTTATTACTCCCATCTTGTATATAAGGAGATTTTATCTCCCAGCATTTAAACTCGCGAACGGGTTTTTTCGGTACCACATTTTATAGCCGTTCATTCAATAGAGAAAGCGCGAATGTTTTCCGCATTTGGTTTCAAAAGCCCGAGTCATTAATTGTGCCTAATAGAAGCTGCCTCGAGAAGTTTAAATATTTGTCATAAATACTCAAAATAAGACATTGTAAGGGTTCCAGATTTCTGTCAGCAAATGGTGCAGCGAGAAGACTTTTGTATTCGTCTTGTAATATTTCTGTATGAAGTTTCAAAGCCCGTAGGGTCTCAGTGAGGAGGGGTTATAACTGTATTGAGGATTCTGGTCTTTGGTATCTCGCAGTATGTAACTTTTCTTATATGTTAATACATTATCTCTTTTCATGCAAATTATCTTCTTGTATCATGTTCTAGAATGCGAGTGGCTCACTAGTTTGCAGTAAGGATTCATCTTAAGTGGTGCCCTTTATGGAATTAGTCAAGCGCTTTAAATAGTCCTAGAAGTGATATGATGTTCCATGTTCACTCTTTCTATATTTTCTGCTATATTAGTGGCTTAAGGATTCGTAAATCGGTGCGCCCTTCTGCCAGTAATATCTTCTTATGTTTCCTCACTGCACTCACTTCCTGATATTTGATTTCTGTGATATATTATTTGAATCGGCCCTCTTTACGATGGCAGTCTATGGCCTTGATACTTTCATGTTAGTGCTACATAATGTTCTTACATTATTCTTATCTATGTGTTAGAAAGAGATTTAATTACATTTTCAATTTTCGGTTTTCATTTCCAAACAAGAGATAATGCAGTGAGCTCTTGGGCAGTAACCCAAAGTATAAAGATCTCCTTGCTATATTAAGATGTCCTAGCATTGTGGGTCTGTGGAAACTCTGTTTTTCTGTCTCTGGGGGGGTGACAAAATCATCCACAGCAGGACCTTTGCAAAGTCCATTGTTATTTATAATGGATACCTACTCCTCCACCATTGCATCAACCCATAAAGGTTTCTATACTTATTCCTCAAAATATTATGGCTCAGTCTCTACAAGCTCAGTCATTAAAGCCATGTAGCTAGTGTATCAATCTGGTGACCTTCTTTGTCTACACTGATTTGAAGGAGCACCCATGTTATCCCTTGCATCCTGCAAAAGTCTCTCAGCTTCACTGTTTATTTTCTTTCCTTTTCTGGATGGTTCTGCTTGAGTGTGGTCTCCAATCTCAGCTCCTGAATTTGTGGCTACTCCAAAACTTCCTGAGGCTCCTTTCTTTAGAGCTAAAAGTCCCTCTTCCATTGGGATTTGAATTTCCCTCTCAAGAGAGCACCACATCACATTTTCCTCATCAAATTTTACATCCCTTCGCACAAGTGTCATTCTGAGGGATGGAAAGCACAAACGGTAGTTGTGAGGATTTTCTGTGTAACCCGCAAATGCCCTTTGGATCTAACTTCTTCCTTGCATATTTGGAGACATGGTAGTAGACAAAGGCTCCAAAAATCCCGAAGTGTGACACTTTTGACTTTATCCTCGAGAAAGCCTCCTCCTGTGTAATTATGCCAAAAATACGATGAGGACTCCGGTTATGCAAATAGACTGCTATGTTGCATGCTTCGGCCCACAAGTGCAGAGGTAGGCCTTGGTCATGCAACATCACCTTCGCTGCTCCCACAATTATATGGTTCTTTCTCTCAACCACCCCATTCTGCTGTGGGTTTTGGGGTGTTGTCAACTCTCGTTGAATGTTTTCTTTTGCATAGAAATTTTTAAACTCATTCGACATGTACTCACCTCCATTATCGCTCCTAAGAGTTGACACCTTCTTTCCCATTTATTTCTCAACAAGTGCCTTGAATTCTACGAACTTGGAGAATGCCTCATATTTCTTCCACATGAATAAGATCCAAAATTTATGTGAGAAGTCATTAATAAAAAGGAAAAAATTATTTGTGCCTCGAAGTGGAAGCTTCCAAGAGAGGTCCACAAACATCAGAGTCGATCCTTTCTAGGATTGCTTGTGCTTTGTTGTCCCAATAATAGAAATTGGATTTTGTGTACTTCCCAAATTTCATCCCTTGCATAGATACTGCTGCTTAAGTGTTCCTTTGGGGAGGCCTATGGTTATCTGCTGCATGATCTTCAAAGAACCATGATGAAAATGGCCAAGTGTTCTATGCCAAAGTTCACCGACATCACGCCTATGCACCTTCTTCACCTTTTTGCTCGATGCAACACAATCCTCCACATATATCTTGTACAAGTTCTTCATACGAACCCTAATATGATTCACCTGTCTCGTGGATATGTGTCTCAATAATTCCTTTCCTTTTGTTGAATATCATATCATACTCACGGTCTTCCAAAACTACAACATAGACGAGATTTTTCTTTATGCCTGGAACGAACATGATATCCTTGAGCCTGAGGGGGGAGGCCGACTCCCTCTGAAAGGTGACTATACCAATCCCGATCGTTTTTTACCTTCCATCACCCCCCATCTCAATGTGCATATGAAAGTATTTATCCTCGAAGTCACTAAAAAAGTCTCTATTCCCCGTCATGTGGAACGAGGCACCTAAATCCAAGTACCACACACTCTCAATCACTATGTTGGCCATGCATGCAATGTGTGTAAAGTCAAGCTCGAACTATGAAGGAAAGGCTTCACCTTCTGCTCCTCCTAAGGTATTATTTCTTGTATTATTGTGTAGACACTTCGTGTTATAGTGCTCAAATTCATGAAAATGGAAGCATTTGTTTTTTGACAGATATTTCTTCTTTCCCCCTTGACTGGATTCTAGTTTGGAATGGGATTTCTTCTCTTTTACCTTAGTTTCTTTCCATCCAATGCAATTTTTTCTTCATTCCCTCCCTTGGATGAAGTCCAATATCTAATATTCCACTTTATTTCCTCCTATACCAAATCAGATCATAAGTGCTCCCAATTCAGTAGTTTCTCCATCCCATTCATTGAATCTTGATAGCTATGCTAGCTCTTGGGAAGGCACATAAGGGCTATGCTTATCAAGTATTCTTCAGGTACATTAAGACTGACCCTGAAAGGTTCATCACGACATTATGTAAACTAGCTCAGATACTGTAGAATTTCATATTTCTTCTGCATCTTGATACTTATAAGTTTATCCTTGAGTGCTAGCTTCATGTGGTAATTATTATTCTCAAACATTATCCTCTTAGTGATTTCAACATTGCAAAAAAAGTTTCCTTTTTGTGGAGATTTGAGAAAACACGATCCTGTACTACCTCCAAGACAATTCTCCTCGCTTTGGATACATCTTTCTTCCATTGAGAAAATTTCTGAGCATCAGATGCTTGTGGTTTTGCAACATTTGTCTTCATTTATTCTAGCAGCCCATTTTCATCCAATACTACCTCCATGCAATCCTTCCATGCAACAAAATTAAAGGTTCCTTGAAAGGCATACTCTATCCTTAGTCCATTGAAAGCCATATTCTTAGGTTTCAAGAAAACCTGCAACACTGATCTCCAAATTCGAACATTTGAGAAACAACTTTGAATTTCCGATCTAATGTGAATCTTGCTCTGATACCATGTAGAAATTATGTTGTATATTTGAAAATGCTCATGAAGTTTTAATCAAAATCACAAGACACAAACCTACACTACTTCTGTGTGAACATTATTTCACAATTTATAACAAAAATATTAGACATGCATGGGGGAATAACACAATTACTCTTGCATTAATCAAATGAATATAGATGTATTACAATTTATTTGATCAATTGATCTCACCTTGCAAGTGAAATTCCTATCTCTCTACTCATTGAAGTCCTCTGACCTAGCCTTAGTCAATTTATGCCTTTGAAATCTATGTTCTAGGCTGATTTTTTTTCACTGATGGCATGTTTGATGTTTTAGCTCCCTGTAGTCTAGATGATGATGAAGGAGAGATATGAATCTTTGACTGGTTGGAGACAGGTAAGAGAGTAGCTGCCTCCAAAAAAGCTTCCCATGACATGTTGATCTGTGTTAGCTGGTGGAGGACTATTAACTTGACTAGAGCATGATGAAATAGGTTGGCTCGATGATCTCTTATTTTATACTGCACCTTCTCTATCATCTTCACCAAACTTCTAAACAAATAATTAGGTAGGTTTAGGGGCTTCTTGGAAGTAAAATGCATCAATAATCTGATATGATACTGATATAGCCTGCTAAACCTACCTTTGCAAGTGAAATACTTCATAATAATCTTCATTAAAGGGCTGTACAAGTCCAAAAATTTCCTTCTAGGAAAAATACGAGAAGGATATTCCTTGTATTGTGGTTTCAAGAACATTTTGTAGTGTTCCAGGTCTAAATCCATTCCCTTGAACCAAATTTCACCTTGATTAGGGATAGTAGTTTCTTAAGCTATGATCTCTTATGATACTGGAAAGTTCACCCTTGCTATGATGGTCCGATATTTCTTGAATTTAATGGCAAAGAGGCTTGTTAAATCATGATGATAGCCTACATCTTGCACCTTTAAACAAAACCCTGGGCAACCTGCTTGCTCAAATGATTTTCTAATAAATTATGATGCATTGACCTCTTGCATATGAGTTGGATAATATCTAGAGATTTCTCCTCCCTTATACCTCCTCCTTTCACTTGTATTCACCATCTTTATAGCTACTTTTAACAATAAACCCTAATTTCAAACAAGGAAGGGCAAGGGTTTTGAGCTGCAAAACAGGGCTAAAAGTGCAACAACTTGAGGGAAGGGAATGGATGGGATGGGGGGCAGGAAAAAATCTGAAAAAATTATGGGAGGTAGGGATAGGTGTTAGGAACACAATGAAAGTGGAATTTTCCAAAATGAGTGAAAAATATGGGTGAAAAAGGAAAAATAGAGACTTGTGCTAGAAGCGCAACAACAGCTGGGTTTGATAAGGGAAATGGAGAAATGAAGGAATTTTAGTGAGGGGAAGGGCGGGGAATGTTTAATGAGGATAATGAAGGATGTATGAACCAAAAAACAAGGAGGTTTACTCTCAAAATAAGCAAGAGACCATTGGAAGAGAAAACACAACAAGAAAACACAGCAAAAACATAGGGATTGAGTTTGATCAATTTTGCGAAGTAAATGACTGCATATAGGGTTTGAAAGGTCGGAATTAATTGTTAAAAGATATTTTGAAGCAATGAGATGATAATTGAACCCTTTAGTTCTCCCTTTGGCCTCCAAATTAAAAGCGCAACAAAGCCCTCCAGAAACGCAACAAACTGATGAAATATGGCAATGATGGTGAAATTCACAGTTCTAATGGCTATGGAAAATCTTCAAAGAGGTAAAGAGGAACTCTTGAGCTCTTGTAATGATATAATGAAGTTTTGAAATTCTTTGATGTTCCTTTATAACTTGAAAAATCAATTTTGGCTTGATAGTGGAGTGACATCATGTACTTTATTCCCTAAGTGCTAACTCTCATGACACTTTACTAGTTTTGGATGATGATGACTTCAAATGGAAATATGATGACCACACACCCAAATTAATGAGTATGATTATGGAATAGACCAACCAAGACACTCATGACACTTTCATGATCAACCTTATGACACCATGACTCTTTTGAGACTTAATGAAGGAAAAATGACCTTTGCTGACTCAATGATTCATGAAATTGATTATGAATTGACCTTGATGAACATGACATGAGAGTAGAATTACACCTAGATAATGAATTAGGAGCATTTGAAAACCAAGAGAGATGTCAATTTTATTTGAAAATATAACATTTTGACCATAAGAATATAACTATAATGGAAAGAATAAATTTGATCACTATGACTATTGGACACTAACATTGGCTCCAATGGGGATGGAAACTCCTTTAGGAGGTGTCAAGAACACCATAGACCAGGTCCCCTTGTTCATTGGGCAATGAAGTCGCTGCAGCTAAAATCCTCAAAGTAACTCAAATCAAACTGAAAATTGAACTGTACATCGTTAACTGCAAACTCTTCTAGAAATGATACTGAAAAAGATGCTTAGAATGTTGAGCTTATTCATCATGCCTTACCTATTCTAACTAATCCATAAGTGATCTGATCAAGTGAAGTTGAAGATCCAGTGTAACCAATCAAGTAAATGACTACTTGAGTGATTCTTTTTATTCAGCTCCACCATGCATAAAGAAAGATTTAGTAAATGGAAACTCAAAATGAAACCTGAGTCCAAAACCTATGTTGGTGAATAAAACGAACTCCACTTTTTCTGATGCTTCCAAAAGATTGCACAAGGGGTCTTAAAAATCATGAAACATTACCTATTGTTTATCATCCTCATTATTAACAATAAGGAGAGAATTTATATATTCTTGAACATTTTCACAAAATAAATCCACAACATATACACCAACAATATTTAAAGATAACCCTGCATGTGATTTTATTTGAAGTGTGTCATATACCGAGTAGTTAATTTCTTGCAGCTTTATAATATGTGTTGTTTGTGTGTTTAGAGTTTCTACATCTGCTACTTTAGAGAACTGATTAAGCCCTATTTGTTCTTGAATCAAAGAATTAGGAAATGAACAATCTGAAGAGAGATATGAATGAATATCCTCATACCTTTGATCATCAAAAGATTGAAAAGAATGCCGCAAATGTTCATCAAACTCATAGGATGGAACATGACTATCATACATAAGCACCAACTCTTCATTAAAACATGGTTGAATGTTCCTTTGTTCTTCTGAAATGTCTATAGGCTGTTGAATGTCATCAATAAGTTTAGGAAAAAGCAGGTCTTTGAAATGCATATTTATTTGATTGCTAAGAGAGAAAATGTTGTCTGCTATAAGTTTTCTTGAATGTGATGGCAACTAGTTTCTACATCTTCTTCCTGTTTAAAAGGGTTCTCATGGAATGCCTCTACAATATCATCATCCATAAACTGATCAAATTCATAAATACTTTATAAATGCTCAATGAAATTTTCAAAATATGTGCAACATATTTGACCAACAACAAAGAAGGATGACATTATTTATACATCTCATAAAATGCAACATGAAAATCAGCAAGAGAATATAAGCAACCATTTGGTAGGCTTTCATACCAAGACCATGATTTTCCCTCTAAAGTGGACATAAAAATCTTCATTAAACAGTCCTCCTGAAATTCAACCTTAAGTCTGCATACATGCACTTGAAATTTTACCAAACGAAGAGCATCATCATCTCCTATCTGATCTCTGAATTTTGGCAAGTATGTTTTCCAATCTACCTGAGGCATACAATTTGGAAATCCTAGAACATGATCTCGATGCATAGGAGCATACCTTCTGGATTGGGAAATCATCTTGATTTCTGGATCCTGATTCCAGTGGAGTCTTTGAATCAGGTTGGAGTTTCTAGGTGAATTATTCAACCTTTCCATATTTCTTTGCATGGTGATATCACTGTTTGATTTTTCTAGTAGCTTCTCCAAGTATTCCTTCACTCTGTCAAGCCAATAATCCTTGTTTTTCTCAATCTCAACACTTATGGAGTCAAATAAATTGTTTTGAGCTTGAGGAGGAGATGTAGCTTATACATTATGTTCCTTCCTAGCAATTTCTCTAGTTTTAGGTCTCCTGGGCTGTGTTTGAATGTTCTTCTCTTCTAGCTGCTCTACATCAATGATGGCTTTACCTTTATCCTTTGCTTTCAAAACACCTTTTTAGATTGTCAATAATAGAGGGTCTTCTTGTGAGTTTTTCTGCTACATTATGGTTTGCCTCAACTATCTATTCTCTTGATGTAGGAAAGCCACCATGAAATTGGTTTTGGATAGGTCATCTTTCAACTCTCTAATCTGTGCCTCTTTCTTCTTAATGATGTCTTATGATGTCTTATCTGTACGTTTTTCTCCTAGTTCAGCCATCTCAAATTCTGGAGGTACCTCTTCTTCATTTTGAAATGGTGAATCATGTCTGCTCAGAGGTGATTTCTCTTTCATGGTTTCAGTCTGCACTGATTCTTCAGTAACAACCTCCTTAGATAGTCTTTTTGCCTCATACCTAGTTTTAGGCTTAGACCTAGGCATCTCCTCTTTTGCTTCATGAACAAAGACCAACTTCTTACCTCTCTCGTCTGTCTTTGAAATCTCTATTATAGGTTGAGTTTTTTTCACTGATGACATGCTTGATGTTTCAAATCCCTGTAGTCTAGATGATGATGAAGGAGATATTTGACTCTTTGACTGGTTGGAGACAAGTAAGAGAGCAGCTGCCTCCAAGAAAACTTCCCAAGACATATTGATCTATGTTAGCTGGTGGAGGACTATTGCCTTGACTAGAGCATGATGAAAGGGGATGTCTTGATGATGTCTTCATTTAGACTGCACCTTTTTTGTCATCTTCACCAAACTTCTAAACAGATAATTAGGTAGGTTTAGGGGCTTTTTGGAAGTAAAATGCATCAATAATTTGAAATGATATTGATATAGACTGCTAAACCTAACCTCGCAAGTGAAATAATTCATAATAACATTCATCAAAGGGCTGTACTTGTCGAACAATTTCTTGCTAGGAAAAATATGAGAAGGAGATACCTTGTCTTGTGGTTTCAAGAACATTTTGTAGTGTTATAGGTCTAAATCCATTCCCTTGAACCAAATTTAACCTTAATTAGGGATAGTAGCTGCTGAAGTTATGATATTTTCTGATACTGGAAAGTTAACCCCTGATATGATGGCCTGATCTTTCCTGAAGTTAATGGCAAAGAGGCTTGTTAAATCATGATGATGCCTACCTCTTGCACCTTTAAACAAAACCCTAGGCAACCTACCTGCTTAAATGATTTTCTAATAGATTCTGATGCATTGACCTCTTGCATATCAGTTGGCTCATATCTAGAGATTTATCCTCCCTTATAACTCCTCCTTTCACGAGTCTTCACCATGTTTATAGCTTTAATTTTAATAATAAACCCTAATTTCAAACAAGGAAGGGTAAGGGATTTGAGCTGCAAAACAGGGCTACAAGTGCAACAAGTTGAGGGAAGGGAATGGAGGGGATGGGGGGTAGGAAAAAAAATATGAAAAAATCATGGGAGGTACAGATAGGTGTTAGGAACATAATGAAAGTGGAATCTCCCAAAATGAGTGAGAAATAAGGGGAGGGAAGGGAAAATACTGGCTTGTGCGTGAAGCGCAACAAAAAGCTGGGTTTGATAAGGGAAATGGTGAAATGAAGGAATTTTAGTGAGGGGTTGGGTGGGGAATTTTTAATGAGGATAATGAAGGATGTATGATCCCATAAAAAAGGAGCTTTCCTCTCAAAATAAGAAAGAAACCATTGGAAGAGAAACACAACAAAACCCTCGGGATTGAGTTTGATCAATTTTCTGAAGAAAAAGACTGCATAGAGGGTTTGAAAGGTTGGAATCACTTGTGAAAAGAGCCTTTGAATAACCAAGATGATAACTAAACCCTTTATTTATCCCTTTGGCCTCCAAATGAAAATCTTAGTAAGACCCTCTAGAAACGCAACAAACTGATGAAATGTGGCAATGATGGTGAAATTCACAGTTCTAATGGCTATGGTAAATATTCAAAGAGGAAATTTTAATCTCTTGGAAGGATATAATGAGGTTTTGAAATGCTTTGATGTTCCTTTATAACTTGAAAATTTGATTTTGGCTTGATAATGGAGTGACATCATATACTTTATTCCCTAAGTGCTAACTCTCATGACACTTAACTAGTTTAAGATGATGATGAATTCAAATGGAAACATGATGACCACACACCCAAATTAATGAGTATGATTACTGACTAGACCAACCAAGCCACTCATGACACTTTGATGAGAAACCCTATGACACCATGACTCTTTTGACACTTAATAAAGAAAAAATGACCTTTGGTGACTCAATGAATCATGAAACTGATTATGAAGTAACCCTGATGACCATGACATGAGAGTAGCATTACACTTAGATAATGACATAGGACCATTTGACAACCAAGAGAGATGTAAAATTTTATTTGAAAATATAAGAATTTCACCATAAGACTCTAATGACAGTGGAAAGAGTAAATTTTACCACTGTGACTATTGGAAACTAACAGGCTATAGAGGTGCTATTACACAACCCCTCAAGTTGTTGCAAAACCATACAATAAAACACATGACATTCTACAATTTTTTTTTTAGAACATTATAAAGTGTTATAGAAGACTACAATGAGGTACATAACATTGGAAAAAAATGTAGAAAAGGAAAATATGTTGTCGCTTCTACAACACCCTCCAAAAATTTCACTATATTCAAATTTTGGAGCCTACAATCACCGTTGTGTCTAATGTATCGCCTTGATAGTCAAATGTTGCCTCATGCTATTCTATGTGTTTTAAGTGTTATTGAGTGGTCTCAAGTGTCCTAGAAATAATTAGAACATATTTAGGTGCATTTCATGGCCGTGACATCTTTGTTGTTGTAAAACAACACTTTTATGTCGCAGTCGCACACACTTCAATCATTGTAGTTTTGGAATGCATACAAAGTGGCATTTTCATGTATAATTATCATTGTTCAAGATTAGCTAAGTTTTATCAATGAGTTGGTTTGTGTCGCAAATGGTTTTATGTCTAAAAATCGTCATGTTCACCCCTTTTCCTATATCCCAAACTTAGAAAAATATTTGGTTTCCAAAGCAAACCCATTGAGGCAAAGAGTGCATGACTGCGCTCTAAAGCCTTGATCAGGGATCCTTTGTTGTTAAGAAGTGTGCTATGCACCCTATAAGAGAACAAAGCGCACTCCTTAATACATATTTCCCCTTCTTTGCTTTGAATTGTGCCATTCAAAAACCAAGCCTTTCTTTGAGTGCACTCCTTCAACCTAAAGGAATTCTACCTCCTTGAGAGCACTCCTTCGAACTGAAGGAATGTGCCCTCCTTGAGAGCACTCGTTTGACTTGAAAGAATGCGACCTCCTTGAGAGAACTCCTTCAACTCGAAGGAATGCACTTTCATTAAATGCATGAGTGCATTCTGAAGGCACAAATATCCCCCCTTTAGCCTTCAGGAGTCCACCATGCACCCCCTTGGTTTCTTGAGAGCATGATGCCACTCCAAAGGCACAAAGCCTCATCCTTAAAACTTTAGGAGTGCAACCTACACCCTCCATATCTCCCTTGAGTGCACAACGCACTTGGGGAAGCCCAAAGCCTTGTCCTTTGTCCTTCGGACTTGTGACATGTGCCTTGCCTTGATTTCCACCCTCCCTTGAGAGCACGAGCACATGATGAAGCCCCTAAGCCTCCTCCTGTCATCCATACAACCTTTTAAAGTGTGCCTAAGCGCCTAGAAGCTTTTTTTTCCCCTTTTGAGTGCACCGAAAAGGAATGAACATAAAATATGCATTAAACATGGTAGAATAGGAGATTTTCAGGATGATAGTTGCTTGTCATGAGTGATTGCAAATGTAGGTATTTCATAAACATCATGGCAAACACACACAATGAATATTGGGCAAAGAGAACAAAATGAAGGATGCTGCATGAAGAATGAAGTACACACTTGAATTTTGATGATTAAAGCACCCCAAAGGCTCCATTACATCAAAGAACCCTTGGAGGGCGAGGACATCAATGATTGAAGCTGCATGAAGAATGAAGATACAACTAGAATCCATGTCACCACTAGAGAAAGTGTATGTCATCAATCACTATTAGTCCCATTCATCAGAGATAATGACATGTCAAGTATCATAACATGATGATGTGGAAGTCATGATGTATTGCTGTAATCATTTTAAATACAAATATGTGGAAGTCCAAGAGTCATGTATGAACAAAAGAGTCATGGAAGTCCAAGAGAGATGTAACATAAAAATTCATATGTAATTCAAAAATTCTTGTGGATTTCCAAAGGTTACTAGAACCTGGAGAGTCATGATTCATGAGGATGTGAAAGGTCATGAATCAAGTTATAAATAGATCCTCATTCCTCATGCAAAGGAATTTGAAACTTGGCTTCTCCCATAAGGCATAAGAGAGAGTGTGTTATTAATTTTGGGGAGAGTGTAGTGGCTCTAACACTCCACTATTAGAGCTAGCGGTGTTCATTGTATTTATGTATCTTGGGACTTTTGCTTAATATTTAAGCCTTCCAAGCCAACACGTTTTCACATTTTGATTGTGAGTGTTTCTAAGACTATTCTTTGAACGTTTATGGTTCATGTTTGCTTTCATGAATATTGGAGTAATTGAAATATTTATGTAGAAATTATGGTGTATATTTGCAGCTACTTATGAAATTTTAATCAAAATCATAAGACACAAAATTACTCTACTATTATGTAGAAATAAATTCATAATTTAGAACCAGGGAAAATTTTAAGAACCCCCCTAAATTTATATATATAATAAATAGGCGAATCCCCATGATACATAGGAAAAATAGAAGGTTATTTTATTAATAATATAATATGTATATATAATTTTTTGGCGAATCTCTCACGAGATTATATTATCTTGTAAAAACATGGCGAATCACCAGTAAAAATGATGAATCACTACTACAAAATGGTGAATCATTGTCTAGTGGAGTTCGGGTTGTTGGTTCCAATGAAGATATGGTAGTTGAAACAGGAGTAGAAGGAAGAGAACCACCGAGACCAAGCATGGCACATGGTGACTCATGAGGGAAGTAGTTCTTGTGCAGTTTGGAAAACACGTTCTTCTAGTTCTGATAAGAATAGTGTTGTTTCTCATGCTACTACTAGCACTGATATTGAGGTTGGAGAGGAGTTTCAACAAATTGGGATCTTTGCAGATCATTTTGTTTCAACTATCCTCCAACACAAAGGCCCATGCCTTTGCCGATTTCTTCAATGAGTAGAACAAGTCGAACAAAAATTAAAACACCAATAACTAATGAACAGAGTCAATACGACAATCCCAACACACCTCCAGACCGACAGTTGTGCCTCACTGTCTGCTACGCACATCCAAACCGACTCAGCTCATGGCATAATTTTCTCATGGGAATGGACTGGGGAATTCGAGGGGGTAGTATCATAAATTCATGAAGCTCAACTCATCCCTCCACAGTCCAATGCAAAAATGGAGGTCGTCTCTCCTCCATGCATATAATCACCAACAGGCACCAGCAGTTACACAACTATTACACAATCCAGGCCTCTCACAACAGTGGCCTCTCACAAGTTTGACCGGCGGCGGTGCTTGAATAAAAACTTTAAAAATAAAAGTTTGACCAGGCAAAGTAGTATTCAATTTTTTATCTTGTAATTAAAGAATTCAACATCCCAATATATAAAAATACCATCAAACGAACATTATGCACTCCACTCATAAAAAAATTCAGGATAAGAGAAAGTGTAACTTCTCATTCCATTCATAACACAACTCATGATAAGAGAAAGTGAAACTTCCCATAATGGTAAAACAAAAGGAGGAACTTTAATAATGATAAAACAATTCCAAAGTGTGGGGTATCCCACTTTTTATTCACACACCAAACAACCCATCAACAAATTACTTGCACTTGTCCTTGCTAGAAATCAGGAAATTGATTTTACATCAGAAATTAATGAAAAAAACTGCATATGGTAGGGAGCCTTAGTCACCGGCTAAAATTTTAATGTTGGTCGTTATGGAAATCGACTTATTGCCAACTATCCAAACCTTGAAGTGAAAATTACATTACAGTATGTACAAGAATGGATATAGTTTGAACATGTAAACTCCCCAAGTTTTCTTGTGCCCTTCATTCATGGCTGTTGTTAAGCTGTAACATGGGAAACCCCCCCTTCACTTATAGTTTTCTGCTTAGGGTTGCACAGTTTCCATATGCAACCATCAATCCAGTCAGCTTCTTATTATTCAGATGCTGTTGGTAGACCGTTGGTTTTTCAAATCTGTTAGCAAATTATGAAAAAAATAAAATAAATAATGAATTCATGGTTATCTTTGGAGAGTATCTATGTATGATTAATTTCATTGTGACATAATAGCTAAATAAAAAATATCATTAGGTAAGCAACCCAATTTAAATCTTGAAGATACATAATCTTCAGTGATTTCAATAACTGAACAATAATTAATTGCTCTGTACCTATTAGGGAACGGTATGAGGTGTGGCAAACCGAGCACATTTGAAGTCAAACGTAATCTTCAGAATTTTATAATATAATACAACTCTCGCTTACTTACAAAAGAAAAAAAAAACATATTATAATTTCACTATCAAATATCAAATATCAAAAGTATGAATTATTTATTTCATACGCCCCCTTCATGGATTCTAAATCTTTGAGTTGTTTACATCTTTAGTCTTTTACACACATTTTTTTTTCCAAGAAAAAAATATGTTTTCTATTTCAAGTGTGAAAGAAAAATATGCATGAAAAAGTTTGCGCTTTCATACAAAACTACTAGTCTAAATACATTGGAACTTAACCATTGGATTTACCCCAAATACATACCACATCCATCTTCTGCAATTGGTATACACTATACATGACAACAAGAGTTACAAGTCAACTAGAGCACCTCCCATTGTTCTTCTAAGTCAATAGAGGATTTTATATCTCTCTGGGAAGCTTGCTTCCCCTTGAACTCCTTGAACAAGAGCAAACATTTTTGTTGTGCCATAACTTTTTTTGAGAGTCCATTGGCTGATTTTTTAAATTCTCTATACAGATGTTGCAATGGACCAAAGAGTGAACCCTGTCTCCCTAATTCTGTGAAGCAAAGGAGACAACACTAAATTAGTGATTTGTCACTTCTCATTAAACTAATGCAATTTTCAACTTTGAGACTCCTGGTAGTTGCAAAGATCTGATTTGACACTTCTCAATAAACCAATGCCATTTTCAACTTTGAAACTCCTAGTACCTACAAATATTTGATATCATTTTCTAAAGCAAACTAAGACTTCAAAAAAATCTACAAGGAAAATAGTTCTATCCTCTTATTTGAACCCTTGATCAGCTCCAAAATTTAAGGTAGAGTAACGAGTGAGATAAAAACAAAACAACACCATATCCGCATCTTCTAGAATACCATGCTCCATCAAAAACCCTTGCTTCATTATGATTTATCTTAAAATCCTTTGGCTTTTTATCTTTGCAACTTTATTTATAGGAAATTCTAATTATATGCATTTCCAGATTCTCTATCTTATTCCAACCGTCCACTTATTCTGCCAGATCCTCAAAAGTCCACTTGTTCCAACCATCCATAACCCCCACATAATATAGCTAAGAAGAGCTCAATATTGAGTGTGTGCAATCCATGTCTCAAGACCCTGAAGTAGGGACCCAGAATTAAATTGTCCTCGGCAATTTAAATATTGGAGAACATCTTGCCATACAGAAATAACATATGAACACATAATAAAGAGGTGATCCACAAATTTACCTTAACATTTGCAGAAAATACAGCGATTTGGTTCCTACCAACAGAACTTTTGTCCATTGTCGCAGGTCAGAATTATGTTTGATAGAGATAATGAGGAGAAGGTTCTAATTTAAGAAATCTTCCATATGCTTACCTACCATCAATGTATTTCTCGCAGCAAATCCATGTAGGATAAAGTATCATAACCTAACTTTTATGTAAGGATACTTGTGGCCTTATTCCAAAAGCATACTATTTCATCCCCTGAAATCTGTAAAGAAATAAAATTGTGACATAGTAATGAGCTGTAGGGAGTATATTCAACAAAAAAAGCTCCTTGTAAGTTCAGATATTCTGCTACTAACCAATTTTTTTACCATCTTCTAGGAACACCTTGAACCCCAACATTAGCCAACACTGACGCTTGATTTGATTTGATATCGACGCTTCTGCTTAGATAATAGGTTTGATCATAGTGGCTAAAGGGGGAGAAAGTAAAGACTTGTCATTTACAAAAAAATTGTGCAGATTTTTGCTTTAAATCACTAGATAAAAATGGGTTGAGATCTTCTTTACTGCCACATTATTTTGAATTTTAGATCGTGTTGATTTTTGCTGTGTATCATGGCCACCTCCACCTAAAGACATTGTGAATTACTTTATTCTAAATTTCAGATTTCTTTGAGCTTAAAGTCGATGCATTGACATGAACAGAACAGGCATATTGCTTGAGACCACTAAAGATTCAATGCAAGAAAGGCTAATGCTTCGATGAACTTAAGTTGGCTAGTGATCATGAGGAATTAATTGTTGAGTAAAGAATGGCGGGGCATACCTCCTAGAGTCTCCTCCGCATTGATTTTTTGGCTGAGTGACTAAGCTTTAATGGTGGTGCACTCTTTGAGAAACATTTCAAATCTCAAATCTCGTGTGTCTTATATGGTTTGACATACTATGGACGACATATTCACCTAGCTAGCTCAAGAAAAATGAGATCCTTCACACCAGATTGTATTTGTTCATCTCAGGTAATTGTTCATCCATATCTTGCCCCATGAATGTTTCCCTGATAAAATGTGAGGGTTTAATAATGGAAACAATAGCTACCAAGATAGATTATCACCAATTCTGAGATTGAAAGGGACTTGAATAAAATGGGAATGTATTTTGATTAAATAGTTCCAAATCTAAAGATTGCTTGGAGTTGGGAATCAATAGTAAATTTAACTATTTTTGCACTATAGAAACAAGTGAAGCCAGGAAATAGAGTTGGATAGCTAGAACCAAATCTAGAGCCAAAGGGAAGAGTTGAGGTCCATGTTCTAAAGATGTTGATAGAAGACACATTGATCCAAAGTTTGGTTTCTTGAGCTTTGGTTTCCAAACGTGCTTGGTTTGCCACACCTGATACGGTATTGGGATTACTATACCAATATATTAGATCCTCTCCAAGGGATTACCATACCATATTTGTATGTTCTAGAATAGAGTCTATTTGGTATGCAGATCTCTCACCCTCACCTTTAAGATATGCAATGGTAGATCCTGAGCTTTTGTATGTGATACCAGGTCCCACAATCAGAGATGCGTTGATTGTCACCATATTCAACCCTCTGTCCATGGCTAGCACCCATTCAACCCTCTCTGATAGTGTCTTGGCTAATGTGTACCATAACTGTGAACATGAAATATTGCATAATTAGAACAGGAATAACACAGATACCCTAACATTGGCTATCTATTTCTGCACTTGTTTCCCTTTCTTCTATCAACTATGTTGCAGATTTTGAAGCATACTACAGCCATAAAACAACACCTTATGAACAGATTGATGAGTAGCAATTTAGCCCTTGAAGACTGATTTTCTACAACACATTTCCAACGAACACATAAGGATCAAATGCATACATTAGGCCCTTTTCATCTCAAGTACTGTTGGCGAGAAGTCAGGTCTCGCGGACAAGACCCAGGTTCAGGAGTTGTGGCCAACAAAGGGGTCCGATGTAGTCTAGGATCACGCCAGCATTTTCACCCTACTCCGGAGAGCAGTGAGTCTCACCCAAGGCATGCCGCAACCACATGCAGAAGGGGATGAGATCAATGGCAAGGAACAAAGTCGCAACTCATGATGGACAATGCATCGATTATATAGACAGAGTCATGTACGCAAGAGCACTTAAGAAGCATTCAGACATTAGAAAATAAAATTTTAAACCAGCATAAACACATTACATGCATGTAAACCTCTTATTGAGACAACAACCTTTCATTATATTAATCTCTTGGCCAAGCACATGATTACATAACATTTTCAGCGATAACTTACAACTCTGATACAGATGTCTTACGGAACAGAAAAGGGAGAATAGAGAAGGTTAGGAACGATAGAAGTGTCATGCATGATTTCCCGCAGTCGCTCTGTGCTTCTTCTCCTGTCGCGAGCCTCACAACCTCTGCAACATTCTTTTCCTTTCAGCTGGGTGATTTTTATTTATTCACCCGCTATCGCGACTATCAGTTCCTTTATGTCTTTTCTTCAGCTGCTTCCAGATTCTCTCCTATTATCTGTGTGTTCCTCTTTCTGTCTTCTGCTGTGTGTTTTCTTCATCTGTACTTGTGCGTGTTATTTCTTCAGCTATCTCATGCTTCCATGCCACCTTGATAGCTCCGCGACTCCTGGTAGTTGCGATGCGGTCGTGTTTGCCATGTGTCTTCATGCCGCAACTCAAAAGGTCAAAATTCAAAATGTTCTAACCAAGATTTCAAAAACAAGGGCCCCAACAGGCCCCGACCACAGTTCCTTGACTCATCCTCGAGTCAATCACAAATAACAGTTTCCACCTCCATTGCCCCGCTGGATCCCGTGCCCTGTTCGGCCTGTGTGCCTTCGTCTCGTGCCCTTTCCTGCTGTGCTCCTCCAGGCGGCTGTTCAAACAAGGGCCCCAACTCCGGGACCCTGCGGAGCGCTATATATTTGAGCCCGATGAAGTCCGACACAGCTTGCTGCCATCCCTGCATTAGCGAATCGGCTTCCTCAGTGATCCTGGTGGCAACAGCCTCCTCTATATTCATCGAGACAGCCCCGAACATCGTGGTAAGCTGGGTCTCAGCCTTTGCAGCTAGCTGTTGTATTGATTTGGCATTGGCTTGAATGGGCGGACAGATTTCTCGAATTATCTTCTTGGCCGTTGCTGAGTTGGCCTCGGTCGGTTGCATTTGAACCTCAAGCTCGTCCGCCTGGGCATATAGTTGATCTAACCGTGCGGGATCTGCGGTCTCCTGAATTTCCCTGGAAATCTGTTGCAGCTGGGCAGAGATGGGCTGCGTTTTGACCGTGAGGGCGAGTGAACACTCCTGCAGACTTCGCAGGAGGTCGTAAGCCTCGCGCGCTGTGGAGTGAAGGGTCTCCTGCATGTGAGCTGCCTGGGTCTGCTTGGCGGCCACCTGTTCTGAGTATACAATCTGTGGGTCGGGGAGCGCGGGCCGTGCCGCTAACGCCGCTTGAAGATCCTGATTCTCCCTGCATAGACCCGTGAAGGCAGACCGAATGTGGTAAGCCTGGACTGCTACATTACTCTCCGCTATATCGTCAGGAAGTGGGGCATGGTGAGCCCTTACAGCGGGCCATAGGTCTGAGAACGCCTGAGTGGAAATGGTGACCTGCTCTTGCAGGTAGGCCTTCTCCTTGGTCAGCTGGTCGCGCTGTTCAGTAAGCGCTATGATCTGGTGGTGCTTCTCATCGCACTGCTGCTGCAGCTTTGAATGAAGCTGTTCAGCCTGTAGGGCCGCCCGCTGAATGAATAGGTACAACTGGGCTGTACCCCATGTTTCTACATTGGCGGTGCCGGAAGCGCCCTGCTCCGGCATTCGCTCCTGCAAAGGTTGCCCACTGGCCACTGATCTGTTGGAATTCTCAGGAGGGGACACCGGTGTCTGTTGCTGCGTTGAGGTGCCCATGTCGGAATCTGGCCATTCTTGCTGAGTGGTCTAGCCTGTGGGGGGAGGGTCAGCATGCTCAGGCAGAGCCTCGACCGAGTCAGCCCCAACGTTGGTCAGCCGGGTAAATATAGTAGAGAAAGAACCCTGGGGTGTGGCCACGGGGTCGACTGGTGGTACTACGGCCGTAGTACTGGAGGTGACTTCAGCCTCGTGGTCTCCTCCAAAGAGTTCCCAGATAAGGGGGTCGGATACAGTGGCAGATGAGTTCGATGGAATAGATGAAGTGGCAGGGGGATGGATGGTGGAGGGAGCGGTGGATGGTGTGGAGGAGGTATGGGGGAGGCGAATATTGATGAATTCAGAGGGGTCGATAAGGGGTTCCTCCAGAATTAATGTCCATGTGAGTGGAGTGGGTGGCGGATCGTCATCAGTAAGGTCCACCACCGGATTAGTGACGGTGGTGCGGGCCCGCTTGGATGGAGGGGGGTCTAATTGATCAGGTCCCGGGCCCGTTTCGCCCATTGGGGTGATGATGGGGCTGGTAGAAGTGAATAAGTTGGTAGGGATGGGAGAAGTGAGAGGGGCAGTATGGGACAGAGAAAGAGAACGACTGAGCTGGAATTCAGAAAATAAAGGAAACAAAGGGGCACCGCTTGAAATAACTTGGGTCGCCACGTTGAGACTTCGTACCTGAGTATTGAAGTGTTGGACGACAGGGACCAGTGATTCGGGGAGTTCCTGTGAGGTCCCGGCTGCATCCTGAGAAGGTCCTGCCGTGGCTTGTGAGGGCCCTGCCGCGCCCGTCTCGGAAGGCCGTTGCGTCGGCAGCATCCGCTCAAAGTTGTACCTGGGGATCCCGTCGCGGATGTGCTTTGTGACCCCCAGCCACGCAGAGACCTCGCGGTGAAAGGTAGCATCGTCCAGCTGGAATTTGAGTGGCGCCATGTGGAAGGTGGCTTCTGGCACGCAAGTGGGGTGGAGGTAAGTGTGCCTATGGCTTACCCCGAACCATACCTGCTCACTATAGTCGTCCAACAGGTTCCTGGGCACCCGTTGCTGGTTAGCCACCGCATCTATCATTAGCCCGTACCAAGCCCGAAACTCTTCCGCATTCACCTGTTTAGTGCTGGGGTCAGAGGACACCTACCACGGGGTGAACTTCATCGCGAGGGGCTGGCTCGCGGTAGTTTCTGCCGAAAACCGGACAGGAGGAATGTGCCATTTCCACATGGCAAAAGCTATAATCAGGTAACCATAGATGAAACTAGTGGTGCGCTTATAATTCTCTTCGCATGCCGCGAACAGTTCTTTGAGCACGAAAGAGCACCAATTCAGCCTGGTGCCTTGGACACAGTGCTCCGCAATGGAGATGGTATCCAAGGTGCACTCTCCTTTGGTATAATGCCGCATCATCTTTCTAGCAATGAGATAGCAAGCGAATCGAATCTCCGGCTTGTTAATCAGATCAATTTTGGCGCCCTTCCCCCCCCAGCGAGTGCCATATTTGGCATAGAGGTCTGTATCACCCAAATTTCATGCGCGCTTGAAAGATGTCTGACTGGCAGCGGAGACGTCTGCGCCATTCTGAGACAGCCCTGTGAGGCGATGAATGTCTTCAGCGTGAATGGGGATCTCCTCGTTTAGCCACAAGGACCCATTCTGAATTCGGCTGAGGAGGAACCGGGTGCATTGCAAGGCCGGTCCGGTAGTCCCAAAGACAGGAAGAGTTCTTAAATTCATCAGGGATGATTGCTGGAGGCCCCTGTACTCTGGTCTCATTCGGTTGGTTGAGCTACTGCCTGGTGTGTAGTGATGCTCCATATATGTCTGCCAATGGAGGGAGGGGAATTCGACCGGGTCGGACAGGTTGGCATCTATCAACGCTGCACTGTCGTATTTTCCAACCAGCGACTCTGTTCTGTGGATCCGACTATCCAGCGCTGGTTTAGCAATAGATAGGAGAGCCTTTGGCATTTTGGCATGGCGCTGGTAAACCTGGAGAATTCGCCTGGAGCTTCTGTCTTGGTGCGGTGCGTTTTGAGACTTCAACCGCTCTGGTGTCGCTGCAATTTCCAAATTGAACTGGTCCGGCATTCTCGTGCTGTTGGTCTCCATGCAAGTTATGTCATCACTTGGCACGAGCGGAGTTGATGAGACCCCATAAAGATAATTAATTCCTGCTGGCCTTCTTGCCTGCGATAATCGTGCGATCGATCGCATGCCTGTGTGTAATCTGACAGTTGCTGACGGCGGCATGGGGAAATGGGCGGAAGCGACGGCTGAGGGAACTGTGGATGATGGCAAATGATTATGGTACGGTTACTGCCTACTTATGGTAATTTATGATGCAAATATGAGCGATCCTACAGATTGACAAAAAGGACTGACGGAAATGACCTGGACTGACCCTGGCACGTGGATGGATCCTACAAGGATGACATGCTGGACAGGCGCCGCCCCAACCACAGTCGGTTGCGGTGCTGCCCCCGCAACTGAGCGGTTATTGAAAGACTACCTATGAACAGAAAAGACTCCCTACGCTCATCCCGGTTGCGGGAGAGTTATTCGACTAAGCTACGCTACGGGTGCTCTCGAGTGCGAGAGTTATTGATGAGAAGTGAAAGGTAGTTACTCCTGGTAGGTTTTCAGGCGTGCACCATTCACCCACCCAGGGAGAACTGTACCGTCAAGCTGTTCCAACCGAACGGCTCCTGAGTCGCGAATCTCAATGACAAAGTAGGGTCCCAACCAGTGCATCTGGAGCTTGCCTGGAAAGTTCTGGAACCGGCTATCATATAAGAGAACTTTGCCGCCAATTTGGAAGGCTTTGTTCTTGAGGTGGTGGTCGTGCCACGCTTTCTGCCTGGCCTTCTGAACCTTCTGGTGGAATTTCGCCAGGAATCGGGCCTCATCCAGCTCCTGTAGCTCATGGAGGCGTTCCCGAAGTGACTCCTCTTCTGAGAACCGAAGGGACGTAGCGATTAAAAGACTGGGTATAGTGAACTTGGCGGGAAACACAGCTTCCCGGCCATACACCAACTGGAATGGCGTCTGATTGGTCAAGCATTTTATCGTGGTCCGGTAGGCCCACAATGCCGCTGGGAGACGCTCATCCCAATCGTCGCGTTGAGCATTGCAAATCTTAGTCAAGCCTTTTTGAAGAATTTTGTTAAATGCTTCCACAGTACCATTGGCCTGCGGGTGGTATGGGCTGCTTTTGTGATGTTGAATCATAAATGTGTCCAATAGTGACTTGACCATGGCATTAATGAAATTCGTACCCTGATCGCTGGTTAAGCTTCGTGGGCAGCCAAACCAGCTGATGATGTGTTCAAAAATGAACCGGGCAGTTGTCTCCGCCGAGCAGTCGCGTACCGCCGCTGCCTCAGCCCACCGGGTGAGGTAATCAGTGGCGATAATGATGTACCAGGCCTTGGAGTGTCTGGCGACCGGGGCGATGGGACCTACAAAATCGACAACCAACTTTTCGAACGGCCGCAACACATGCACTGGGTGTAGCGGAAGCTCGTCCCGGTGAGAGGGCCTTCCCGTCCGCTGGAAAACATCGCAGTACTTCACGTAGGCCTTACAGTCAGCATGTACTGTCGGCCACCACAGGCCAGCTTGGAGCACCTTTCTTGCGGTGGGTTTCGCACCCACATGCCCTCCCGTAACACCGCTGTGACATTCCCACATTACCGCTTCCCGTTCGTGGTCAAGGACGCATCTGCGCAACACCTCATCGAGGCCCAGTTTGTATAGCTGCCCCGCGATCAATTGTTAGTCGGCCACCTGGAAAACCAGGTGGTGTTTCTGGAGCGGGGTGTAATCCTGAGGGCATTGTCCCGTGGTCAGATAAGTGGCAATGTCAGCCAAGTAATCCGGTACTGCTTCGACTCGGAAGAGGTCAGCATCTGGCAGCTGATCGTCCAACGAGCCTTCATTCTCTCCCGTCTCCAACCTGGATAAATGATCGGGACCGAAATTCAACCTGCCAGGCTTGACAATCACCTCGAACGTGAATTCCTGGAAAAGTAGAAGCCAACGACAAATACGTCCTTCCAAAATAGGCTTATTCACCAGATACTTCAATGCAGAGTGGTCCGTAAAGAATTTGAATTTTCCGCCCAGAAGATAGTGGCGGAACTTCTGGAGGGAGTACACCATCGCCAATGCCTCCCGCTCGGTCGTGGTGTAATTCTTCTCCGCATTCGATAACCTGCGGCTGGCGAAGTAGACGGGGTGGTCAACTGTCGTCTCCCCGGGTTGCGCCAAGACAGCCCCAAGTGCAATACCGGACGCATCGATATGCACATGGAACTGCTTATCCCAATCGGGATGAACAAGTATGGGCGCCGTCGCCAACTTCTCCTTCAAGGTGTCAAGGGCCTTCCTACACTCCTCTGTCCACTGGAACACTTCTGACTTCTGCAATAGTTTCTCCAAAGGGGCCGTAATCTTTGCGTAGTTGCGGATAAACTGCCTGTAATATCCTGTGTGCCCGAGTAGTGCCGGAAACTGCTTCACGGTTTCGGGGGCTTCCATGTGAAATATAACCGCGACCTTGGCGGGATCGACGCAGACCCCCTGCTTGCACACCACGTGGCCCAAGAGTGTGCCAAATGGAACTGCAAAAATACATTTCTTCAAGTTCAAGGAAATCTGCAGCTGACGACACCGGTCAAACATAATACGCAAAAGGGTGGCGTGTTTATTCAACAGGCTGTAGACGGTCCAGTCGTCCATGTAGACCTCCAGGAACTTGTGAATGTACTCCCGGAAAGCAGCAATTACAATCCGGGAAAACACAGCCGGTGCGTTCTTCAGACCAAACGGCATAACGTGGTATGCGAATGATCCCCACTCAGTGGTGAATGTCGTCTTTGCTTTGTCTTCTTCGGAAATGCGCACCTGATGGTAGCCCGAAAACCCATCAGTGAAGGAATAGGCTTCGTTTCCCGCGACATGATCTAGAACTTCATCGCTGAAAGGAGTGGGAAACGGATCGTGGATGCAGGCATTGTTCAGGCTTCGGTAGTCTACGCAGACATGTATATCCGCTTTGTCCTTCTTGTTCTGAATGACATTGGGACTCACCCACTCTGCTTCTTCTACTGGAAAGATAAGACCTGCAGCCATCATCTTGTTGATCTCCGAACAAGAAGCACCGAACGAACTTGTCCGTGACTTCCTGCCAAGAGCGGGTTCCCCGTTTCCGCTCTTCCTCCAGGTAACAGGCCTGGGGGATTCTATCCAGGGAGTGGATAAACCTGTGGACCCAAAGCTCCTCAGGGTACTTGGTGCTGCGCCACTACTCCTCACAGGCCCGCAAATGGTTTCGCGGGTCGGAAGTTCCGCGATACTTAAGCATACTGCGAGGTCCGTCATCCTCTTTAAAGCGTGCCCGCAGAGCATCCGCCACGCAATCCCATCACAACAGAGTGTCGCGGTGATTTTTCCACCACCGAGCCGACGTCGATTGCAAGGCCACATCCAAAAGTGGCATCCGGCTTTCGGTTGGGACCAGGTCTTCCACCTTGGTAATAAAAGTATTGACAACTTGCATGTTTGACAGGGTGAGATATCCGCGGATCTCAGTCCCCACCCACCGGACTTGGGCAATGGTAGCACATCTCCGCGTGGTGGTCTCATATCCCCCTTGCTGTCAGTCTTCCCACGCGAGTTCAGATCCGAGTTCCGAGCTCTGCACACTCTGCCAACTAACAGAGCCAGTCGCAGTCGGGTTAATATAGTCGTCCCACTTTCCTACAGTCATCTGATAAAGGTGGTCCATCATCTGAGCATCCTCCCGATTGTCCACTGTTTTCGTATATCGCGGGCCCTGATACGGGTCAAGGGGCTGGGTGACTCGTACCTCCCCATCCTCAAAAATCATCAGCTCCTTTTTAAGGTCGATGATGGCATAATTCTCAAAAGCCCAGTCGATGCTGAGTAAGGCAGGATAAGGATCCTTGTCGCCCATGATATCAATAACCTCAAAATCGGTGTATGTCTTCACCCCCGCAATGTCGACCTCGACACCCTCGAGCTGGCCGATTGGCAGAATACAGTACTGGTTTTCCATCCTGAGTTGGATTGGCGAGTAGGCCAGCCATGGCCTTCCAAGGGCCTCCCACGTCTTTCGTGGCAGTATGTTGACGTCGGACCCCAAGTCCAGCATGGTATCGCTGATTTGGAATCCCGCAACCTGCGTGTTAAGCCGGAATTCTTTGCCTATTCGTTGCTTGTTCCGCTTGATGCGCTGCACGTATTGAGGGGCAGCGTTCGCCGGGTCTCTAAGTCCTGTGCGCCCCTGCAGTGCTCCTTCCAAAGCATGCTTGAGCTGCTGCCGTAGCGCAGCATTGTCAACAATCCTGAGGAACAGCTAGAGCCAGTCCTCGATCACAGTACCTGTGACGCCCTGCGCCCCAGATTCTGGCAGTACGAGCTCCTCCAGACCTCCCGCATCCCGCAGCTGAGCGAACGTCTCAACTGCCTCCTGGAAATACTTCTTCTGGGCTTCGGGCCTGATTAACATCTTCGGGGATGCCGGCCGAACCACTCGTGCTAGCTCCTTCCCATGGGCATCCTCCCCAGTTTTCTTCCCGCCCCTCGTCACAATCGCGACGTTCTGCATGTCTGGGGTCGCGGTCCCTCGCGGCTCTGAATTTATCATATTCGCTCCCCTCTGCCTCGCCCGTTCTTCCCACTTCTTGATGAGCTCCGGACAGTCCTCTGTGGCGTGGGCGTTCACCCGGCACTGGGAACACCAGGGTCGTCGCAGAAGGGGACATTCGTGAGCCACGTGACCCTCCTGGTCACAGTTGTAACATTTCAATGGACCACATCCGCCTGTGCAGCCTCCCCGCATGCTGCCGCCTCTTCCCCTTGGGGCCTCGTTCACCCTGTAGGAGGGACGATCCAATCGATCTGCAAGTGCATCGAGCGCCCTGCACTGCTCAGTGTTGTGAGTCATGGAAACACAAAATTCGCAGTACACATTGTTTGGGACCGTGGAGTACTTCTGTAGTATCGGGCACATCCGAGGAGGATGCCCCAGCGTCTGGAAAATCTCGCAGTACTCTGTGGTGGAGGAACCCAGTTGAGGTGGGAACCCCGCATAAGGCTGTTGCGGCTGGTAGACCCCCTGCGGATTCATCGCCGCGCCACCACCAGATGGTGGACCCCCTGTATTGCCGCGACCGAGGGTCCTGCCCCTGCGCCACGCAACCGGGGACACTCGGTTGCGACGTGGCCCTCGACCAGGCAATGAGTGCACCAAACATTTGGCCGCGCTGGTCTCACCGGCTGGAGCTCCTTGAGCTTTTCAATCAAGCTGGTGATCTGGTGTTGCAACCCTATCAAAGAAGGATCTTGCAGGGTCGGCCCCCCCCCGGTATTCCTGGGGGTAGCCTGCCATGGCTTCAATCTTCATGGCCTGCTCCAAGGCGTCCTGCAAATTATCAATCTTCTGCTAATTGAGAGGGGTTCATGTCAAGGGAAGCAGAGCCTTGATGAACCAGTCCCTCTGGTGGTTTGGATCGATCGGGTAGCTAAGTTTCCCAATCGCGTCCTTGAATTGCCGCATCAACTCCCATGCGGTCTCACCTTCCTTCTGCTTAATTTCCCAAAGCTCGGACAGGCCCTGCTGGTCTGTCTGGGGAAGCTTGAATTCGCGGACAAAATCCTGCTTTACGTCCGCAATTACGGGGTTAGGATGAGCCTCGTACCACTTGATAAACCATCGTAGAGCCCTCTCTCTGAGCGTGGTTTGGAACTCTATTAACTTCCCTGCATCTGGCGTCTGCCGAGCCCTCTAGATGGCTTCGCACAGATACCAGTGTTGCTCTACATCATCATTGCCCCGGCCAGAGAACTCTGGATACCGGGTGAAAGATCCAGCCATGTGTACTTGCGGAGTATTGACCAGGATAAATCCTCCAGGTCCTGGTTGCGTAACGGTTCCACTAGGGAATACAACACTACTAGTAACGCTGCTATTACCGGATGTTACTGACGCTGATGAACTACTGTATGACTGACTCAATGCTTGTAACTGAATGAAAATATTACTTAAAGGTTGATACAGTACCAGGGGAAGGTAGGGATCCTGGCCATGCAGAATGTGGGAAGTAGGGCTGCCTGGAGGGGTGAGTGTCGTCCGCTCTTGAAACATCCGCTGCATCACAACGTGCCATTCGTCATCGGAACTCTCTTCGGGCTACATCTTTTCATCGTCTTCGCTAGTCACCATCTCTCTTCCTCGCGTCGCTGGGCTCCCATGCACCCATTGCACTCCCGCAGCGGTCCCTTCTCGTCCATGGGTACCCGTGTCCATAATCCTTATCCTCTGAGGCGCCTCCTTTTGATTTTTCCTCTCGATCTCCTGTCTCTTCAAATCTCGCATCACCCTTCTTCGCCACCTATCGGCGATCTGTGCCTGCCGATGCGCACGTCGCTCCCTCAACGTCCTTGCGGCCTCAACATCCATTCCCCGCTTCCCGCTTTCACATTCTACGTAGCATCTGTCCCTTTTCCCTTCCCCCAGCACGGGTGGTTTACGCTTCCATACTCGTTTTGTGGAATTCGATCAACCCTTCATCCACCATCAGAGCTTTAATCCATAGCAGAATCTCCTTAAGCAGCTTCCCTCTTAGCCCTGCGTGGAAGACAGCCTCGGCCTTCGAGAAAGATTGATAGCACTCAACAACAAACTCCATAGTGTATCCTTCCAACGTGGTCCTTACCCAAAATCCACCGCGCGGGTTATTTCAGTGTCCACCCGATGCAGCGCCACCAGATCTTCATGCGCCCACCTGCGGTTTATCTTCCGCAAGCCCTCTCGAGGCACTGTCGCTCGTAATCTCTGCAACCAATTGTAAAGGTCGGTAGGGAACATTCCCCAGAAAATTTCGTACGTATCACTGGCTGAGTCAGAGAAAAGGACGAGCTCCTTGATCGCTGCCTCCTTTTGCTTGGTCAGCTCTGCTTGCTGAGCAATGAACTGGTCGAGATGATTATCCCACCATCGCCGTATCTCTCCTTCAAAAATCCTCGATACCATGATCTAGTTCCCCTCAGAACATGCAGGTCCCAGTAACGGAACCATTTGTTGGCGAGAAGTCAGGTCTCGCGGACAAGACCCAGGTTCAGGAGTTGTGGCCAACAAAGGGGTCCGATGTAGTCTAGGATCACGCCGACATTTTCACCCTACTCCGGAGAGCAGTGAGTCTCACCTGAGGCGTGCCGTAACCACATGCATAAGGGGATGAGATCAATGGCAAGGAACAAAGTCGCAACTCATGATGGACAATGCATCGATTATATAGACAGAGTCATGTACGCAAGAGCACTTAAGAAGCATTCAGACATTAGCCGGGTGATTGTTATTTATTCACCCGCTATCGCGACTATCAGTTCCTTTGTGTCTTTTCTTCAGCTGCTTCCAGCTTCTCTCCTGTTATCTGTGTGTTCCGCTTTGTCTTCTGCTGTGTGTTTTCTTCATCTGTACTTGTGCGTGTTCTTTCTTCAGCTATCTCATGCTTTCGCGCCACCTTGATAGCTCCGTGACTCCTGGTAGTTGCGATGCGGTCATGATTGCCATGTGTCTTCATGCCGCAACTCAAAAGGTCAAAATTCAAAATGTTCTAACCAAGATTTCAAAAACAAGGGCCCCAACAAAAGTTCACCAACAACAATAGCAGAGAGCTGGTGAACTTAAAGGTTATGAATAATTTGTCGAACAGATGTATGACACAACTCCTAAGGTATGCAATATGTATATATGATCACATATATGTAAATGTTGATTATTTTCCCTTTTTTTAGTTGTAATAAATGTGTAAAATAATAACTTATATATAAGTTATTATTTTACACATTTATTACAACTAAAAAAGGGGAAAATAATCAACATTTACATATATGTGATCATATATACATATTGCATACCTTAGGAGTTGTGTCATACACCTGTTCGACAAATTATTCATAACCTTTAAGTTCACCAGCAACAATGTAGCAGAGAGAAGAGTTGCATTTGAGTGTTCAAAAAGTTGTTCACTTGACCTTTCAATGAGAGGTACATCATAAATACCGTCACTGCTATCTCCACCATCATCATCTGACTCACCATACAAGTCTTGGAGCATTTGATTTGTCCCATCATTAATGTGAATTGTCTCATTACTGTCATCATGATCTACCTCCACGGGATCATTAAAATTACCTTCATCATTCGCTTCATGTTCTTCACCTTGTACAACATCATTTCCAATACTAATATTTGCTGCAATATTCTCTTGTACTGGTGCAACATCATCTAATCTACTACTATTTAGATGTGGAAGCTGGTTGATCATTTGCAAAAAGTTGGGGGGCAATTGTGCCTTTATGAAAATTACAAACATTAATCATTAAACATTAGTGTGCATATAAAAAATATTAAAATAATATAAAATTTTACGATATAATCAAAATGAAGATAGATAATGAAGATAGATAATTAATTACCACGAGACGATAGTCATTCGATCCACCATCAATGTGCCCATATTTCCTACAATGCATTGTTGTTGTTGCTATTAAAACTCTAACATTATTTCTCATACAACATTTTTTACAAGGGAAATAAACTCTGCCATCACCCCTTTCACCCTTTTGAATTTTTTTTCCAGCTCCAATGTTTTCTTCCATTGATGCAAATTATCCTATAAAGAAAACAATAAATCTCTTTCAATGGTGTAGAAAACCCAAGACTTGTTGAACTCAATGGGAGCTCAATATATAAGCAAAAAGAAAATAAAAGTGGGCATTTTACAAATTGTGAGCTTTTTACAAAATGTGGGCTTTTTACAAAATTGTGGGCTTTTTACAAATTGTGGGATTTTTTTATTCTTAATGCATTTTTTGTAGAATACTAAACATATTTGTCCAAAATTTCGGATGCAAACTGTAGTCTCTACTACGTTTGGAAAATTGGAGGTTTATAAAAGATAAACTGCGAACAGAATTGTACCACTATGATAAGAAGCTGTCAGAAGCATTCCTTCTGCTTCACAAACGTGGAACTACCTTAAGAATGCTTATGGTTGATATAAATATTAGAGCATGGCAGTTAAATGTATTAGTTATGCTAAAATACTGAATAACAGCTTGAGAGTGCTCTTCAGATACTGTACGAATGCACCAAATTAAAGTTGTACCATTACTAAAGATAAATGGCCAAAAATAGTCAATTTTGATATCGTGAAGTTATGTCTTTCTCGGTAGAAAACTGGGGATAGGATGGAAAATATGAGAGAAATAAGTTCCAAGGACTAAAAAACCAAGGCCAACATAGTTCTGCCTTGAATCAGAGACAAAACAAAGTTGCCCAAAAAAGTGTTTGAGAGCACCCATTGAAGCTCCTATATATAGGAGAGTCAACATTTTCCTATTGAACAAGTTTGTATAGTCAAAGCCACAACAAGATCAGATAGCCACGATCCTAAATGAGAACCAGAGCCAAAGCTAAGACAGATCCACGTTTAGCAGAACAAGACAGCCATAGCAAAGGATTTGACCATAGAACCAGATCATGAGAGATAGCAAGATTCTTGCTTCCACTGTGGAAATGTAGAAACTATACAAGGGCTTTGCTTCCAGCAGATTTCATTGTGACAGTAATTTCTATGGTGTTGTAAGCGCTCATTAGTAGAATCTTAAAGCCATTCCGGAATTCTTTTAACCTGGAGAGGGTTTTCTGTGGTTATAAATCCTCATGTTCAAATTCCATTTTCGATTGGTTGTGTTTGATATTATGTTTTTACTGTCCGCAGTTGAATTTTCGCACAGAAAATTATCAGTCTAAAGCAGAGCAATTTTGCGATGTTTCTTTTGCTTCCTATTGTGAAGTATTTCGCTCAGAACTCTACTCATTGTAATAGAGGTCTTGGGCATAGAACAGGGGACTTGGGTTTTTTGGAGTCAAACTTCAGGTTAAGATGCTCATCTGAAGAATGGCACAGTGAGCCTTAGCATGGAGTTGGGAGTACCAATTTGAAGTGCAGGTAGGGCATTGTACAATAGACCAGTTAGATTTCTGGACCCTAATACAAAAGTTTCTTCTTCTTTCAAAACGCGTTTCTCCTTTTCTGTAACCAATGTGGGTCCTGTTCTTGTTTCAATTGGGGATGGATGAGCATTTGTTATTGCTCCAGATGATCACACTCTGGGTAGCCTTGGAGGCTATTTGGGGGTGATGAGTCCAATAGGTCTCAATGAACTGTTGCCCTCGCTGGGGAATACTATTGCAGTGGAATTTGATACTATTTTGGATGTTGAATTCCATGATCCTAATGGAAACCAGTACCTTCAGCTCTAGTACCTGTTCACAAAAGAGGGTTCCATAGTCATTCATGCGTGCAGAGAGGGTGAATTGCAGGCATTGCAACAGGAGGTGTTGTTGTTGTTGCATTGGCCACTAGATTGTTTGTCTGGTTCTGTTACAAGTGCAGAGTATTGAAAAGGACAGACAAATTTAGTTTAGATATTGTGAAATTGCCTCGGAAATTCACCTACAAAGAGCTCAGCAATGCTACGAAAGAATTTTTTTGAATGTGATTGATAATCGATAATTGCAAGCAAGGGTAATCCCCTTGTGAAACCCAAATTTCTGAGCATTTTCTAAAACCTGATGACGGAGACATTGTAATGAACAAGCGCCTAGGTCCATATTACGTCCAAATCTACTAAGCACCAAGATCTATAAAAAAAAATCCATAGTATCTGCGAACTAAGAATAAGAGGCAGAAAATGTGTTCTGCTTACCTGTTCGAATAGTGGTTGGGGTTTACCACGGCAAAAATTTGACAGAGCCCATGTACAATTTCGTATCATTGAAATTCTGGCAGTATCATTCAACTGGGCAAGCACCTGCCTCGGAGCTCCATGACTGAGGGCAAGATCCCTAAATTTTGCAGAGTCTCCAGCAATATTTCCCAAAGCCCAAACAACCTTACACGAACACCAGTTGAACTCAAAGTTGGGTAGTAGTTTTTTAAATCAAATTCCAAAATTACAGACGTATAAAGATAGTTGGGAAGAATAATTTTATGCCTCTAAAATGAACGTGCTACCTGTTCTCGAACATTATCATTCCCAGAGGTAAGAAGTTCCACAAATATAGCCAGTTCCCAGTAATCAATCACAACCTTTGTATTCTCAGAGGCTCCAAAAAACCCAAATAGGGTCAACCCTACTACAGGAGGAAGGGCCTGCAGTAAGAACTTACCATTTTGTAAGAACTGAGGGTGAATGTTGTTCTGCAAGAGCTGAGGGCGAATGCTGAGGGCGAATGCTATTCTGCAAGAGCTGAGGGCAAATGCTGAGGGTGAATGCTGTTCTGCAAGAGCTGAGGGCGAATGCGCGCATGATATCAGACGTTAATGTAGTTTTTAAAAAAATCATTTTTATGTAGCGCGCATTTGAATTTTAGCATTTCAAATCATTTTTATTTACATTTTATTTTTGCATTTCTAATACAAGTGACAAACAAATTTCTACAAGAGGTTGAAATTTTTACTAGATAGCCATGAAAGACTAATTAAAATGGCTTAAAATGCAAGTGGAACTTCAAAATAAATGTAATTGAAGGTTCTCTCCACTAAATTTTTTTCAAAAGTGCTTACATTATTTAAGTTATCTAGGATTATTTTTTGTATTACACAATCAAAATTAAATAATGAAATAGTTGGGTAGTCTTATTGTTTCAAATTAGGACACAATTTTCAAATGGTGATGAAGTTTCATGTGATGATTAACTGACAATATTCTCCTTTCCTATCCTTGAAAAACTATACAAGGTTCCTTGTTGCCACATGAAACCCTAACTCATGTAGCAGCATAGGACCAGTCCTCCATTTTGCCCGTCATAAGGCATTTTGCACATATTTGACAACTAGAATTTGCGGATTCCCGTTTTCCATGAGGTGCTAGGAAGGATAGAAGACTTAATTTTGACGTTTGAATTTTTTTCAAAAACGTTCTTACGCCCTTTAATTTCCACTTACCAATAATTTTGCAACACTAGTCCTCTTCGCAATTGCAAGGTTGTACTCAAAAAGTAAGGAAAGTTAATTTTTTGGCTCACTCAATGATCCAGGTGGATACTGGTGGCCACCCGCCTATTCCACTTGGGGCCCCACCATTGTCTCTTTCAGTTTTTCAGTTTCGGCACAACTTACTATTTTTAGCAGTTTTTCGGGTCCTGAACTTCCGGAGCCGTTTTGAGGCCCTAAACGACGTTTTTTGGGCATCGCGCCTCTAGTGAATATCATTATGTATCATTTTGTTCTGGAATTATATTCATGGTGAAAGTTGTAGTCCTCAGATAGATCTTTCTAATGATGTATCATGTGCTTCAAACAGAGATAGTATGCCAAAGTTACGTCCCTGGGAAGTTGAAACACCAATTTACCCAAACGGGGCCCATAGTTTTGGCGCTTCATCTCCTAGGGTTAGGTTTTTGGATGTTTAGGGTTATCCATTGTTTCTCAATAATAAATAGGCCCTCGAGCCTCATTGTAACTCAGTTCAGAGGCCTGTAGCCGCCACATCTCTCCTCAGAGATAGCTACCAGCGCCCTAGCTAGTTTTATTTCCATTCTGTCTATAAGCAAATTTCAGTTCTTTGATATTAATAAAATGAAGTGTTATTTCCACTGCATCTCTGTATTTATGGTTATGTGTTTATTCTATTGCATTCCTGCATAAATCTGGATCAATGGTATCAGAGTGGTCTGCTTTTTCTCGATCCTTCTTTGCATGTCCCAAATGAGGTCGGGGTATAAGGAGTTAGGGCTCAATCTGGTGGAACCTTTGCAAGATCAGCCTCGCAAACCCCGACGGACGCCCATGGGGGACGAAAAGAAAGATGAGGGAGCAAGAGATCCTATCAAAATATTGCTCAAGGAGGCCCTCGAAAAACAAAGGAATGCGATGATGGATAACTTTGCCCATATCCTTCAACGGCTGCCCACTGGTGGCGCATCTACATCCAGCAGCCACTCTGGAGGTGTGACTCCTTTTAAGGTACAAGTAAATTTTGACATTCCCATATTTGAGGGTCAAATAGATGCAGATGTCGTAGATGGATGGTTGAATCTATTAGAAGGATATTTCTCGGTTCATGACTTTTCCGATAGGGAGAAGATTATTTTTGCACTCCTCAAAGTTGCCCCCCATGTCAAGGACTGGTGAGAAAGCCACTGTGAGAAAAAGGACGAGACAAAACCCTCTTTGTTCTCGGTCGTACCCACTTGGAATTCTTTCCGAGACGCTGTCAAGGAACAATACTATCCCGTGGGGAGCTATGAGGACAAGTACATACAATGGACCACGCTACGGCAACAAAGGGATCAAGATGTGCATGAGCTGACGAATATGTTCCATACCCTGCGCACCAAGTTGGGTATCAAATATTCATAGAAACATCTGGTGCTAAAGTATCGCAGTTGTCTGCATAGATACATTCAGGAGGTAATGGAGTTCCTCGACATCTCCTCGCTTGGTACGGCATACCGGTATGCTGCCAAGATTGAGCAGAAATTCAAACAGAAGAAGCGAGACTTTGGATCTGCGAATCAAAAGCAAGGGAAAGGTGCTCCCAAACCACAGAACAAAGGACAGAGCCAAGGCATGGTGACTCAAGACAACCTGTCGAAGCCACAAGCAAAGAAAAACACTGCAAAGCCAAAGAATGACACGGGAAAGCAGTGTGAGTTCCATAAGAGCTCCACTCGCAACACAAGTGAGTGTCAGGCCAAGCAGTCGCTGGTGGCCGAGATGCGGGCTTCTGAGTCAGATGCATGCTCTGAATCTGAATCAGAACCTAACAAGGGGAATGACAAAGGGAAACGGATTATTGATGTGGATCCCAATGCCACTGTTGCCACTACAAAGATCTAGAAGGAGGAACATCTCTTACACTCCCAGATGTGGGTAAAGGGCTCCCTGGTACAGTTCATTGTCGACAATGGGAGCCAAAAGAACCTCATTTCGGCAGATGCCGTGAAGCGGTTGGGCTTGCCGACCACAGCTCACCCACATCCATACAAGATCTCCGCGTCAGCCAGCAGTGCCGCCTTCCCTATAGCATCAAGCCCTTCACGGATGAGGTATTATGCGATGTTGTTCCTATTGATGTTTCTAATGTATTATTAGGACAACCATACTTGTGGAAGCGTCATGCGGTGTATGAGTCTCGGCCTTGTGCTATTATTGTTACTTTGGGAAATAATTTGTACAGGATACCAGAGGTACCACCTCCTGCTACTATCTCTTTGGTTACTGCAAAACAATGCAGTAAGCTCATTTCCCAAACCAGGAAATTCATTTTCCTGATGATCCGCCCCTAGGGCAAGAAGAAGACTATGGTCACAACCTCCAGAAAAGGCTCCTCTGCACGACAACAACAAATGGATAAGGTTGTGGAGGAGTATGGGGACATTTTCACCTCACCCACAGGGGTTCCTCTACACTGTCAAGTCAAGCACCCGATTGATCTGACCCCAGGTGTGCCGCTACCCAACGAACCGATCTATCAGTGCTCTGTTCTGGAGAACGATGAAATCAAGAGGCAGATTCAGGAGCTGCTGCAGAAGGGTCACATCCGACCAAGTTCATCGCCCTGTGGGAGCCCGATAATTTATTATTGTGAAATCATAGTTCTAAATTATCTCTTATTCTGTGAGCAATGTAATATATTAATTGTAAGTAGATTCATTATAAAAATTCAAACTGATTTTAGCATGAATGATGACAATTTATATATTAATTGGTTTTTAAGAGTATTTTTATTATGTAGGAGCACTGCAAAGATAAATCAGGACTTCATTTTCTGTTTTCCTTATTTTATTGGGCTGAACTGGAGAAAATTGAATATGAATAGTGAGTTAATTGTAAGATCAATGGGCCAAGGCCATACATCAACATTGACCACAGTGGGGAAGTATAAAAGCATGGATATTCATGCAATTATAGTTATTAATGTAAGATCAAAGTTAACTCTTAGCTTCACTAAAGAAATAGAAGGCAAAGATCTAGCATCAACTGAAACTCACGTGAAAAAGTAGATGAAAAATATACAATCATCCAATGGAGAGGTAATCTATAATTATCCAGTAAGACTCTTGGCTATGCCTTGAGACTAAACTAATTCTCAATATTTTTGAATAATCATCCATTGGAATTTAGTAGGAAAACCATAGTAAATCATTGTCCAATGGCAATGCAAAAATATAAAAAAAATAATATTTGTTGGTTGTTTTTCAATAGGTGGACCATGATGGGACCACTGAGAAGGTGGGGGTGTTTTTTAATCATGGAAGTGAGGTTTAGTAGATTGATAGTCAAGTTACCTTTCCCTATAAATTTTCTCGATCAAGTTATTCATTCATTGAACTTTGATTCATTCCTAATGTTTTGATACACAATCCAATCCAGTTGAGTCTTGAGTCTTCATTGAGAATGGCATTCATAGGTTGTCAAGAAAGAGGTTATCATGCACATGCACTCTTCTTTTTCTTGGTATCTTTGTAACTATGTTCAGCCCGAGTTCTATATTTTTAAATTATCATAATAGTTCATGATTATTAGGCTTTTATTTTGTCTTTTAATAATTTTAATTTAATTATTATTAATCATTAAATTAAAAAAACAAAAAAAAACAAAAATATATATATATATATATATATATAGTTATTATAGTTATTAAACTTTCAATAGAATTATTAAACTTTCAATGGTACATCAACTTTCATACATGAGAACCCAGATGCGGGTGAAGTTGGTAGTGTTTAACGTGATGGGATGGGGGTGTTGCATAAGGGGAAGCCACTGGCCCACCCGCAAGGGTGCTGTCATTCAGTTCTTAATGTCGACTGATCGGCGTTTAATGCCATTTACTCCTGGTGCTCGAATAAACCATAGTCCCGCTCCTCGATACACATTCGCATGCCGCGACATGGCTCAGCCTCCAGTTCATACTTATGGTGGTTTATTGCAGTCGATTCACAGTTGCACGGTAGACTGGGTTGTTATTATGGAACGTCCCTCTGGTCTGAACAGAATTCCCCCGCCTGTGAATCTGTGGTGCACTCCAGGAGCAGGGCTTTCTAATGTTCGCACTGTAACTGGTAAGAGGAGTTGTCTCAATTGTTGTTTGGATTTTGGAGAAAATCTCCACTTCTCCCACGTTGGTTCCTGCAAGCTTGCTTCTGTTGCCATGTTTCCCCTCTCACCTCAGTCTTCTGTCCATCTTTTGCCTCCCTGCCCTGCTGTCTCGAGTGCGGCTATGCCGCGCCTCAAGCAGAGAATGCGTTGCCGAAGAGGCTCCACAAGGCGCCAAATTCGACGCTCTCCCTCCACCTATGGCACCTCCTCTGTGTCTATCTCCCACTCTGACAGTCAACCTAGAGGGTGCCTTCTCCGCTCGGGCCGTCGCTTTGCTTCCCCCACTCCTTCCGCTCCTCCTACTCAAACCCACACCGCGCATTTTTCCTTTAACAGCACTCTCAATCAACCCAGGGTGACTGCCTCAATTACGGTCGTCTTTCGTGAAGAGCCTCAGGAAATTGTTCCCAGTTCTCGCCCGGCGGAATGCAGCCTCTCGACGGCTCAGGATTCGGCGCAGTTTGTTGGGCTGAAGCACCCTGATAGTGCGAACGTGCAGGGTCAGATGGGCAAGGCCACGCAGGACCAGGCGAACAAGGAAGCGGTGGGTCAACCTACTGAGAGGCAGGACGCAGTGCAAGCGAGCGAGGCGCAGATTACTCCTCCTCCTCCCGGGAAGGTGATCCATTCTATTGCTGACCTGTATAATGCTGACGGGGAACCAGATGAACTCTGGTGCAGAGTTGTCTATGAACCTCCTGATGAATAGTTCCTCCTCTTCACTCTGGTTTTTTTCTCTATTTCTGCCCATTCTCACGGGCCTGTTCATGTGTTTCCTGCTGTCTCTAAAAATGCATCTATTTTTTTTCTTCGATATGGTCTTTAGTACTACAATTCTCTGGTTCCCCTGCGCAGGATTTTTCAAATGAACTGTTTAAGACTGGTTTCCCTCTTGCAGGGCAGTCTTCAAACTATGGTTTTTTGTTTCAAATGCCACAACACTCGGCAATGATCAGGCTTCGGCCCGCTGTACTGTACTCCTTTTGTTAATAGAATTACTTTTACTTAGAAAAAAAAAACTTTCATACATGAGAAAATAGATACTGACAAATGGTACATCATGGCCTGATTAATTTCGCTCAGCAATTTCAAATGGTATAACATTTAGTCAATAGTAATCATCAATTTCTGCACACAGAGACTAATTTCTCTGGAAGCCTCAGATTTCTTTGGCTTGTTATTCTTATAACTACATAGACATAATTAATAGAGAGATTGAGGACAGAAAAAAATCTAGGGCTTAGTCTCCACTACTCAACATATTTTGTGAGAAATAATACATAGATTGATTTCTCTGAGTGCCTTAGCATTCTTTGGCTCATTTTTTTAATCACAACAACAATAAAAAATGCACTGAGGATTTTTTCTTAGTCCGATTATGCAATTTTTATAAGACAGATTATGCAATATTAATAACAAACATAAATTTATTGCAATTTAGGGAAATCTCGTTCATGTTTTTTTCTTTATATTGAAAGGTTACTTGATTTTTGAAGTAATTTTTAGTAGATCATAGCATATATTGAGGAAATATTAGTTTGACAAGAATCAGTTATTTCTCTTGAAACTTTAGGTATTAAAAGTCCATGACACAGATATATCACACTCCAAAATCCAAAGAAAATGGAAGAGCATTCAATTTTTTTAATCAAACTTTTATTGGTGAAGGGTTAATTTATTACGATAACATCATTAATGAAGTGAAAAATTTTAAACGTAACGTTTATTGACTAGAAAAATAATGACCAAAACGTCAAAAAAAATTGTGTGACGGGTAAAGAGAAATCCAAATTCCAACCTTGCCTGCCACTTGTTGGTGAGTGGAGGTTATTCACTTTTCATTTACAGCTTACCAGGTTACTCATGTTACCAATATTTTCACATGGCTCACTTTTAGGTTACTACTTATTGTACTTCTTCTTTATAAAGAAAAATTGGTAGATAATTGTATATATTATTTGAAATCTATAACAAATCCAGGCAACAAAATTACAACAAATAGAAAATTATGCAAAAAATTCACCAGGGCACTAATGTGTGGATACCCTATCATTTCTTAGATCCTCATAACTTACCAACACCTACTATATTGGTATACACATAATATGGCATTTACCCGAAGTATTTCATATGTATCTAGAAGTAAATAAGTTGTATGACAATTGTTATGGCAGATATAAGATGTGTATTATAGTTTATATTTCAATTTTTCTTAAGTAGCATGCATGTGCGGTCCATATAATGACTACAATTACCAAATATATTTCGGTGAAGATGTGAATATGATCTCTCATTAGGTCCTAATTACTTAAAGCATCATTAATTAGCTTTCCAAATGAATAAAATATGTTAACAAATTAGTAAAAACTAGGAAAACAAATCATGCTTTAAAAAGATATGGCACAATGAGTCACACTCTGAGATTTATTTAATTACTCATCAAGTGTCGCTACAACATATATATGATCACCATTACCATAGAAATGGGACATGTGACCATCATTTTTGTTTCGCCAATGACATTCCACATCATGAGCATTGTTTGGAGTTGATTGTGTTGATTTTTTAAAACAAATCATTTATACATTTTATGGAAATTATAGACACAATTTATAATCACATTACAAGATCATGATGTATGGATATTCCTTATCATTTATTAGATACTCACAACTTACCAACACCTAATAGATTGATATACACATCATATAGAATTTACCCCTAGAATGCCACATGTATCCTAAAACAAATTAGTTGTATGGCAATTGTTATGGTGCATATATGATGTGTATTACAGTTTATCTTATAATTTTGTTGAAGTAGCATACAACAATTTACGTAGTGATATGAGAACCACTCTCTAGAGTATACATAGATTTTGTACACATGGCTTTTCAGTTGATTTTTAAGATATATCATTGGTGATGCTCACATGATTATATAATGAACCATTAAGTTGAACTATGAAATTATTCCTCACAACACACACACACATATTGATGAATTAATAATTTTTCTCATATAATTTTTTTAATCTATTTTGAAAAAAAAATAAAAATTATATATAATTATTTCTAAGAAGAACAAGAGAGAGTTACTTACCATATCTTCGTAAAACATATAATAGCGACGTTTGGAGGCAATTGCGACGTTTGGAGGCAGCCGTCTAGCGACGCTTTGGGGCATAGTGTCGCAATTGCGACACTTTTTCTAAGTGTCGGTATTGTGAGACTTTTCTCTAAATGTCGGTATAGCGACGGTTTCCCAAGATCAATGGCCCAAAGTGAACCCGATAACTTACCTTTTACCTTTTCGGTAAGCGTCGCTCTTCTGACGTTTTGAACGATTTCCATTTTCGTCGGTCTTGTGACGTCCGTCGATATTGCGACAGTTCTAGAAACGTCGGAAGAGCGACAGAAAAACGTCGGAAGCGTGACGTTCAAAATTTCGGACCACATTTCGTCGGAATTGCGACAGTTCTTCCTAGCGTCGATATTGTGATGCTTCTGGAAAGCGTCGGTCTTGTGACACTTTTGCAATAGTGTCGCACTTTTACAATTGCGACACTTTTTCTAAGTGTCGGTATTGCGAGACTTTTCTCTAAATGTCGGTATAGCGACGGTTTCCCAAGATCAATGGCCCAAAGTGAACCCGATAACTTACCTTTTCCCCGCACCTTTCCTTTTGATCGTGGTCGTTCGCTCGTTGAATCCAGATCCGACGGCGCTAATACATTTTCGCGCTCATAAAGTAATCGTTTGATGTTTTGGCAAAGCCGCGCGAAATGGGTGGTTTTTCCAAACCACCCGCGCTTACGTGTCGCCACCATGTTGTATCGCGTTCGAAAAGCTAGTTTCCGCTTACCACCATTTACCCTCACGAATACCACTGGCGGTATTCCCTAAACCTCACCCGTTTAACCCGAGTTTAATGTCATTTAACTATGGTTATACCATCGAAGGATAACATTAAAATTATTATTTTCATTCAAATTTTCACCTTTTCGCTTTAAACCTGTAAAAACATTGCAGAACCGTTTTTCCTCAAAATCACGCCGTTTGAACCCTGAGAAACTTTGTAGAGCCATTTTCAACCTACCAGTACCATTTTTCGACGCCCATTGCCCTGAATTTCCATTACAAAGTACTACATTGTCCTCTGCGAAGCCATTTTCAAAAAATTGAAGACTGAGCACCTCTGCAACGTCTTCAACAAAATTCCGCTGGTTCTCTAGGTACTTTTATTCGAACTTGCCCTCTGAGATTTCAAAATTCTGTCGATTTCAAATAATTACCAAATTTACTGCAAAAAAGTGTCCATTTTTCAAGGGAAACTCTGTAAAAATTTCCCTAGAATCCCTAATTGCCATTTCTCGCAGTTTTTTCCATACCCTGGTCCATTTTGCTATTGAAATCGATTTTAAATACACGTTCTGAGCTTTAAATTCCTTGCATTTCCTAAAAACCCTGCTCAGAAACCCCATTTTCAGTAGAAATTCGCCAAGAAACCCCTGTTTCTCATAAAGGAACTTAGCAAACCGTTTAAGCTTGCTTCGTTCATTATTAAAAATGACCAAGAAATAGGTAACCCCCAAGAATGGAGGCCCAAAATCTCAAAAGAAGTCTTCTGCAAAGATTCCTCAGCTTATGTCCTTCAAAATCGACAAACCAACTCCTGCACTCACGGCTGATTCTACAGAAGTGGTCAGACCAGTCCAGCCTCCAGTCATTTCTCCAGAGAAGAGCCCTTTAGTTGATCTAGACTGTCTAATACTAGACCCTAATGTATAATTTAACCCGCTTGATGTCTATAATTGGTGCTATGGAAAATCAGTGGAAAAGGGTGACAAAGATATTCCAATTTGGGAATCCAATCTGCCTAGATATATTGTCCCTCTCACTCATTATGTTCCTGACTTTATCAGATTATGCCAAGCCTATTATATGCCAGAACAAAGATGTATTGTAAACAAAGAAAAAGATACCCTGTTTTACATCACTAAAGAGTCGATAAATTCCATGCTGCAAATGAATCATGACCCCAATTCTGCTTCCCTATCTATAGAAGATTTAACCCAACTATATCTTGACTTGGATTTCAATGCTAGATTCAAAATATACCAGAATTTTTGTCCAAATCAAGTTGATATTCCTAAGTTAAATCCTCCTTTTGACACCGTTGATTTCCCAGATGAAACTAGACAGATTGTCTCAATGCTCTCCTTCATACTAGGATACACCAGTGATGAATTCACTGATGTGGCTATCCTAGGTTTTCTGTCAACTCTAAGCCCTGGTCAATCACCATCCATTCAGTTCAATTTTGCTAGATTTATTACTGAAAGTATGCATTATCAGTTATCCAGATTATCAGAAGAAGGAGTTTTCAGATACTCCTCTTATCTACTCCACCTCTTCCTATATTATCAAATAGATAAGTTTCCAATTGAATGTCAGAAAGTGGATGCAGAAGGAAAAGTTCTATCAGTAGTATTTTGGTCATCTATTCTAAGGAAATGGAACAAAGAGTATATTTTTACAGATTTCAATGACTCATTTATAGCCCCTACTATGTATCTCTTGGAAAAAGAGGAGATCCCTAGGATCAATGATGAGACAAGAAGAATTCTGCAGTTATCAGAGAGCTACAAAACTGGAGATTGGTATTTATATAAAAATCATACAGAAATCAGAGTGTATGGCTCATCCCTGGCCCCATATAAGTTACCCAGATTTGTTACTACAAGAATATTTTCTTTAGAATATCTGAGACAACTATTGAATGTAGATGAAATCCACTTCATAACTTTCAAGAAAAAGACCCAATTTAAGCTGAAAAATCAAATTGGGCCATTCATTGTGAATAACAGAGAAGCTGCCAATGAGATAAATGTCAAACTTAAAGAGTATAAGTTCACATGTAGTTTTACATGGAAGTATGACCCACAAGGTATTTTGAGTGCAATAAGGGTAAAATGTAAGTTGCATGTTTACTTGCATGATCCTAAGCCCCATATTGAAAGATATGTAAATAAAATTGAATGGGAGCCAAACACCCTATCTGATGATGATTCACAGGCAGTATAGGTAATACAGGTAGACAGTGGCAAAGGCAAACAGATTGAACAGACAGTACAGGTGGCTTCTACAAGCAAAGATACTGATAATGTACATAAAAGAGACAGAGAAGGAGATAGTTTCATAGTTGAGACTATTGAGGACATAAAATTCAGAACTCCTTATAGTAAAAGAAGCAAGTCAATAGAAGAAGAAAAGGATAAGGCTGTAAATATTGATATAAATGATGAAGCAACAAGAATAGTCACTCAAACATTAAAAGAGCTTCAAAATGTAAAAATTGGAACACAACAAAAAGATACAGTCATGAAGGAAAACTAGGCTACTGTCGATTTGCCTCCTTCTTCTCAGGAAACTGACAATACAGAGTCAGAGATTCAGATCAGATTCAGACAGATTAAAGAGAAGAATGAAGAGCTCAAGAATCAAGCTCATTCTAGATTTCTTAAGGAAAAGCCTAGAAACAAAGACAGGATTCTTTCAGCATTTGATTATTCATCCAATAAATTGGTAAGGTCATTCTTGAAGCCTACAGTGGCTGAGCCAAAATCAGTGGCAAATTATTCCAAAACAAATCTTGAACTAGATGCAGATGCCATTCATGAATTAGATCAAATTGAATTTCATAGGAGCAATACTGAAATGCTATATTCCAAAATTGTCGGTAAAACTATGAAATCAATTAGGCTTGAGAAAACAGTGCTCAACCTCCAAAATCAAATGAGGTTGGACAAAGCCTCACTGTATGCTAATAATTTAAGAATAAAAGCACTAGAAGATATAGTGATTGAATCAGGGGGTGACCCGGCCAACATTGAAGGGGCAAAAGTCTTAATTAAATAGAAAAATGAGGATATAGCTGCTCTTAGAAAACAGTTGAAGTTGCCTCAGAGTGAAAACTCTCAAGCAAAAGAAATTCTACAGCAAAAAATAGAGAATGATGATTTAAAGCAGCTTGTACATCAAATGACAGGTCAGATAAAAACAATGGAAAGTCAAATAGAAGCTCTAATGAAAGAGAATGAAGAACTAAGAAAAGCACAACCAATGGTCATTCCTACAGTGATCCCCACTGTAAACACTGCTATACCATCTACTTTGGCAGAACACTTGGCACCGAACGGAGTACTGCCAACTGCAGTGCCAATTACTTCTCTAATCTTTGCCTCTTCTTCTTCATCCTCACAGAGGACCACACCACAAGACCAAGATAAAGAGATTCTTAGTTTGAGAGGCACTATTAAAAATTTGGAAAAATCCAAAAATGATGCCTTGACTACTTCTAGAGGACATGAGCAAAGGGCTGATCGACTACAAGAACAGGTAAAGATTCTTCAAGCACAAGTAAATCTTACAGATCAAGTGGCCTTTATAAAAATTCATTTATGGACCAAAATTATTGATGGCATTCATTCTCAATGGCCTTCAATTCGGATAATTTATGAACAGAGGGAGTTACTTCAAGTTGCTAGTGCAGAGATTGACAAGACTAAGAGGAAAATTGACAAAAAACCAGCCCAAGCAATCCAACTCATAGCTTTTTTAAACAGTAAGACCAGGGAAGAGTTGGAAGAATTGAAAATTGTTGATAGAACAGAAACCATTCTTCAAATCAAAAAGGTCCTGAACAAAAGAAACATAATGAGTACTCTAGAGGACCGGTGTAAAGACATGAATTTATCCATCTCAAGATTTTTAGCCAAATACAAAACATTGTTAGAAGCAGGTTTTCCTGATATTCACACATTGAATGACAAGTTAATGCCTCAGAAATATTATGATCTAAAAATCAGAAATCATGCAAAAGAGCAAGCCAGACAACAACTGCCTCAAGGATCACCAACAGGCAGAATACTTCTTCAGTATTTTGAAAATCTATTCTTTTTAGATAATGAGATCAGGCATATGTTCACTATCAAGCCTAAATTTTCCAAGTATACAGAGGCAGATGAAAGTTACAGAAAATTGAAGACTATGAAGATCCCCTCTGCAGAAAAGTGGCAAGAATTCATAGATCTGCTGTGAATTTAATGGATAAAAAATAGGAAATTCACTTGGAAATTCATTTTTTATTGTTACCTCAAATGGTAAAAATACAGGGTTAAAGTGCACAACAACAATTAGTTCAAATTAGAATAATCAGTTCTATTTTTGCTTGTAAAAAGGTAACATCTTGCAAACTGTTTTGCAGCTGTCCCTCTTTTTAAGTTTTCTTTCCTATTTTTGATTAAAACATTATCTCAATTCCTAAGATATTTTGTAAACATTTTTTTGTATAAATACTTCACAATTCGAAGTATTCAGTGTGAATAAAATTTCTCAAGACAACTATAGTTTGTGCTCTCTACTTGGCATTTTAATGTTTTCTACTTTGTTCGTGCTCTCTACTTGGCCATTGGCCTGTGGGTGATATGGAGTTGTAATCTTGTGCTGAATGTGGTAGTTTTGCAATGTTTCGGCTAATTTATTACCTACAAATTGTGGTCCTCCATCTGTGATTATGTCCCTTGGGAGACCATAGCGCACAAAGATTTGGAAAATAAACTGTACTACAGAGTCCTCTGTAGCTTTTGAAAGTGCCTCTGCTTCGACCCACTTAGTGACATATTCGGTTGCAACTAGGATGTATGTTTTTTGGTTTGAGAGAGGACTAATAGGGCAAACAAAATCAAGTGCCCAGCGTTCAAATGGTTCAATCACTATTTGAGGGTTCAAAGGCATTTCATCAGACTACCCAGGGCGTCCTGCCCTTTGGCAGCTATCACAGGCCTGCACGAATTTTTTGGCATCCTTAAAGATGGTAGGCCAGTAATAGCCTGTTCGTAAAACCTTATGGGAAGTTCTACGGTTCCCAGTTAGATCCCCTTCTTCAATCTTCTTATCTGTAGCTTAAGGATTCTTAAGTTCCCTTTTGCTCAGATTCCATCCACTCCATCAAATCAAGCCTATACATAGCCTTAGAAGGTCACCTATCTTGCCCTTAGCACATTTGCATCTCTGAGCCTTATTTCTTAGTTATGCTTGCCTAGAGAGTTGACTCCATTGCCCAATATTCTGGTAGATCCTTCTCGTTTACCTTGAAATCTCTTTATTCCCACCAATCTTTTAAAATCAAACCCAAATACACAATCATAGCTAGCCTAATATCTGTTACTAAAACAAAGCTAAATCATACGGAGAGATCCATCTCTAGAGTTCAAGAAGGCTAGATCTTGAATTCCCAAAGCGGTTCTTGGTTACCCCTGGTGTTCTTAACTACAAAAATCCCTATCCCACAACCTGAGAATTACTAGGGTGATAACAGGCCTTGGGGGTATTATGATCCTTGGAGGAAACTCCCACAGCTAGAAGAGTTGACAAAGAAAATTGGATCGAGTACAAAGGTGTGGCAAGTGGGTTTTACCCTGTACCAATTGTTATGGTGCATATATGATGTGTATTATATTTTATCTTATAATTTTGTTGAAGTAGCATACAACAATTTACATAGTGATATGAGAACCACTCTCTAGAGTATACATCGATTTTGTACACATGGCTTTTCAGTTGTTTTTTAAGATATATCATTGGTGATGATCACATGATTATATAATGAACCATTAAGTTGAACTATGAAATTATTCCTCACAACACACACACACACATATTGATGAATTAATAATTTTTCTCATATAATTTTTTTAATCTATTTTGAAAAAAAAAAAAATTTATATATAATTATTTCTAAGAAGAACAAGAGAGAATTCCTTACCATATCTTTGTAAAACATATAATAGCAAGAAAATTAATCTATTGAAATTTCATTTCCAAACATATTCATGGAGTAAAATGAATATTAAAAGGAGATATTCAAGGATTTACCTATAACATCACCTCATAATTAAGAATGTAAATGTACAATATTGATGATACATAGGTTAGGAGAAAATTAATCTATTGAAATTTCATTTCCAAACATATTCATGGAGTAAAATGAGGATTAAAAAGAGATATTTATGAATTTACTTATAACATCACCTCGTAAAAGTGTAAATGTCCAATATTGATAAAATTTATTTATATATGATAAATAATAAACCTGTATCTCACATGTATCATATAATCTTATAAACAAACAATTGCACCGGGGGTGCAATCCTCAAAACTTTTAAACTGTCTAATGTATATGTACCTATTTAAAGTATTCGGGGCCCACATTACAAATGCCCAAAGTGAAATATTTGCACATATGTTATATATGAGCCAATGGTTTAAATAACTATTGGGCGGTGAAACAAAACTTATAACAAAATATTAATAAAACTATATCATACGTCCGGACTTCAAAAAAAATAAACCCGATTTCAATCACAAATTCGTGTTCCAAAATAGCCTGCTGATGTCACCCTAATTTGTGACGCGAAAACTTCATAGAATATGCCATATAAAAATTCAGGTCCGTTTTTTGGCTTTGTGTACTGAGGAAAACTGTGACGCGAAAATCAAATTAATTCCACCCTATAATGTTTCGGGTCCGGAATTCCACAATGCAGGCGGGCCAAAAAATAATGCGATCGAATCGCCTGCTTCCACGTGGATGGCTGATTTGGTCTGTGGTCTGTGGGACCATGTTCTTCTGAATTAAAATCTTCTGCGTTTACTATTAAATTGCTCTGTTTCCAAAACAATACAGCGCTCTGTTTTTAAGTGTGCAGGGACTGTGATTTCAAAACCAAAATTGATTGTTCATCAGTTTTAGAAAGCGGTTGTTTGACAGAGCCATTCAAACAGATTTAGAAAGCGGCCAGAGGATAGGGTAGTTGAAATTAATATTTCAACATCCCTCATTCACTGAGAATACCCTCCTTGGTGCCTTCTTCGCCGGACTACAATGTGTTCATCAACAGTCGTGAACTCGATGTCCGTTTCTTCGCCAGGCATCTTCACAACAGTCTTGTTTCCAGAGGATTGCGAGTCTTTCTCGACAGCATAGAATTGCAGGCTGGACAATCCATACCTTCACAAATCAAAGACGCAATTAAAGGAGCCTCTCTCATTATTACTATTTTCTCTCCAAATTATGCGCAATCACAAAGGTGCCTCCATTAACTACTCCTCGCGCTGCTCTGTAAACCAACCATTTTTGCAAAGGCCATATAACTGTCGTTTATTGCATATAAGTGTCGTTATACCGACAGCAGCTAGAGTGTCGCTATTGCGACGGATCCCTCTAAACGTCGTAATTGCGACACTTAGAAATTGTGTTGCAAACAAAGCGTCGCTATTGCGACGGATGCCTCCAAACGTCGCAATTGCAACACTTAGACATTGTGTTACAATTGCGACATTTGGAAGCATCTGTCGCAATAGCGACGCCTTGGGGAATAGGGTCGCAATTGCAACGTCTTCCTTCACACATCGCAACTGCGACACTTTGTCTAAGTGTCGGTATTACGACACATTTCTCTAAACATCGGTATAGCGAGGATTTCGGGTGGGATTGAAAAAATTTGGGGAAATTTCCGACATTTGGTCAAATGCATCGGAAGCAAGTGTTGGAATTTCCGCCAAATGTA